>SJYW01011813.1:0-58528 GCA_006410735.1 Raphicerus campestris
AATGAAATAGATGCATTTGGGGTATTCATCTTAATTAAAATAACATAAAATTGGTACCGTCTAAATATTTAACACTGTTATGACTATTGAATGGAATGTTCTATGCCAGCTAGTCCAAAAAGTGTTGCAGAAGAATAAATTGATATTGAATAAGTCTTAATATACTTACTGGCGATGAGAGAGTCTATGCAGTACATGCATTATGATCCCATTTCTATTGAAAAAGTAGAGTTTAGAATTATATACATCAAAATAAGAAAATGGTGTATGCATGCTTAGTGGTGTGTGGTGGGATCAGAATAGCTTCTACTTTATTCCTTTTGGTTATCATTATCTTAAAATTTTCTTACAATGAGCATACCTTTATATAATCAATTAATTTTTAAACAAGTGATTTAAAAATTTAGGACTTACTGGTGGCTCAGATGGTAAAAGCGTTTGTCTACAATGCAGGAGACCCGGATTTGATCCCTGGTTCAGGAAGATCCGCTGGAGAAGGAAATGGCAATCCACTCCAGTTCTATTGCTTGGAAAATCCCATGGACAGAGGAGCCTGGTAGGCTACAGTCCATGGGGTCGGACAGGACTGAGCGACTTCATAACTAATTAATTTTTAAACAAGTGATTAAAAGGTATAGAATTTGAATCCAGATTCTTAAGTCCAAGTTAAATACTATTACCACTGACTCCAGGCACTGTGATAAGCTCTTCACATGGGGAACCACACTTGCCCTTCAGAATGACTGATAAAGTAGATATCATCTGTTCCCATTTCACAGGGACTCTGAGACAACAGAAGTGCATTATCTCACCTTGGAAAACTTAATTTTAGTGAGTGAGTACAGTAATCTTGGGGCTTCCCTGGTGACTCAGTGCTAAAGAATCTGCTTGCAACGCAGGAGACATGGGTTCAATCCCTGGTTGGGAAGATCCCCTGGAGAAGAAAATGGCAACATTCCAGCAATTCTAACTGGGAAATCCCATGGACAGGGGAGCCTAGCGGGCTACAGTCCATGGGGCCACAAAATAGTCAGATCTGACTTAGTGACTAAACAACAGTAACCTTGCCCTAAGCAGACAGGTTTAAGTAGTAATGCCATTAACAATCTGAAAATAAATACCTCCCTGTAAAAGAAAGGAAGGAAGGAAAGAAAACCAGCTTGATCTTTAAAAGGAATAGAAGAACTTAAACCAGAGGGTTGCTTTTGCAGTGTGGAAGTGAGGCTTAATAGAATTACTCTGACTCTCACTAATTCTCAACAGCAATTCTGCTTCAGGAAGCAGGGGAGCACAGCAGAGAGGCTGCTGGAGAACACGGAGGGGGAGAGGCTGCAAGCCTGAAGTGAACGTGACGGGAATCTTGAGAGCACATAAGGTTGAACCGATGAATAGCACATCTCTCATTTTGGCTGAGATGCTTTATGTCTAATTTCTGGTTTTCATCGTAATAGTTATCCTCATGTATTTGAAGTGATAGTAAAGAGAAATGCAATATTTAGTTGCCATATGTATCTTAATTTAATTTATGAAAATATTATCGATATGGCATTGCCTTGGCAACTTAACATTTTTCACAATGGACATGCATTACCATCATTTCATTTCATTTCCGTCTGCCTTCATAATATTACCTGAGCATTGTCAGAAAGTTCTCAGGACAGCGATGCAAATCAAAGCTTCATTACAAAGCCCACTGAAATAGCATTATTGCAAGAACATTTCATGAAAGGTAACTACCGTGCATGCTTAGGGCCTGAATTGAAATGATAAAATATAGATTGCATTTATTTTTATAACAACACCTTATTAAAAAAAAAAAACNCGATGAGAGAGTCTATGCAGTACATGCATTATGATCCCATTTCTATTGAAAAAGTAGAGTTTAGAATTATATACATCAAAATAAGAAAATGGTGTATGCATGCTTAGTGGTGTGTGGTGGGATCAGAATAGCTTCTACTTTATTCCTTTTGGTTATCATTATCTTAAAATTTTCTTACAATGAGCATACCTTTATATAATCAATTAATTTTTAAACAAGTGATTTAAAAATTTAGGACTTACTGGTGGCTCAGATGGTAAAAGCGTTTGTCTACAATGCAGGAGACCCGGATTTGATCCCTGGTTCAGGAAGATCCGCCGGAGAAGGAAATGGCAATCCACTCCAGTTCTATTGCTTGGAAAATCCCATGGACAGAGGAGCCTGGTAGGCTACAGTCCATGGGGTCGGACAGGACTGAGCGACTTCATAACTAATTAATTTTTAAACAAGTGATTAAAAGGTATAGAATTTGAATCCAGATTCTTAAGTCCAAGTTAAATACTATTACCACTGACTCCAGGCACTGTGATAAGCTCTTCACATGGGGAACCACACTTGCCCTTCAGAATGACTGATAAGGTAGATATCATCTGTTCCCATTTCACAGGGACTCTGAGACAACAGAAGTGCATTATCTCACCTTGGAAAACTTAATTTTAGTGAGTGAGTACAGTAATCTTGGGGCTTCCCTGGTGACTCAGTGCTAAAGAATCTGCTTGCAACGCAGGAGACATGGGTTCAATCCCTGGTTGGGAAGATCCCCTGGAGAAGAAAATGGCAACATTCCAGCAATTCTAACTGGGAAATCCCATGGACAGGGGAGCCTAGCGGGCTACAGTCCATGGGGCCACAAAATAGTCAGATCTGACTTAGTGACTAAACAACAGTAACCTTGCCCTAAGCAGACAGGTTTAAGTAGTAATGCCATTAACAATCTGAAAATAAATACCTCCCTGTAAAAGAAAGGAAGGAAGGAAAGAAAACCAGCTTGATCTTTAAAAGGAATAGAAGAACTTAAACCAGAGGGTTGCTTTTGCAGTGTGGAAGTGAGGCTTAATAGAATTACTCTGACTCTCACTAATTCTCAACAGCAATTCTGCTTCAGGAAGCAGGGGAGCACAGCAGAGAGGCTGCTGGAGAACACGGAGGGGGAGAGGCTGCAAGCCTGAAGTGAACGTGACGGGAATCTTGAGAGCACATCAGGTTGAACCGATGAATAGCACATCTCTCATTTTGGCTGAGATGCTTTATGTCTAATTTCTGGTTTTCATCCTAATAGTTATCCTCATGTATTTGAAGTGATAGTAAAGAGAAATGCAATATTTAGTTGCCATATGTATCTTAATTTAATTTATGAAAATATTATCGATATGGCATTGCCTTGGCAACTTAACATTTTTCACAATGGACATGCATTACCATCATTTCATTTCATTTCCGTCTGCCTTCATAATATTACCTGAGCATTGTCAGAAAGTTCTCAGGACAGCGATGCAAATCAAAGCTTCATTACAAAGCCCACTGAAATAGCATTATTGCAAGAACATTTCATGAAAGGTAACTACCGTGCATGCTTAGGGCCTGAATTGAAATGATAAAATATAGATTGCATTTATTTTTATAACAACACCTTATTAAAAAAAAAAAACAAAACACCTGGCCTCCCAAATCCTCAAGCCTCACTTCATTCACTCAGAGGGAGAGGAACTTCTTTCAGAAGCAGGAGCACAGGCTGGAATACACAGAATATTTCTCATCATCCAGACTGACAATGCATTGAGTGATTAAATATTCTCTCCCATAGCTCCCTCCATGAGACAAGAACAAAAGAACCCTCAGGGCTGAAGACCTAGAGGGGTTAATTTTAAGAAGCAATATAGTGATACCCCAAGTTTTAATAAGAATTCAGCCACTCTTCCACTACCTCGCTAACCTAGCCCATTTCCTCAATTACACTGACTATGAAATTGCCTGAAACTCTCCTTAACTCCATTTCTGAAATCCAGTCCAGATTCATAAAATGAAATGGGTTTCATACCTCCCCCTCTAGGACTCTGTTTTGATAATTCACTTTGGCATATACCAAGTGTCTACAACAAGCCAGTTCCCAAGCTAGAAACCATGGAAGACCCCAAAGCAAGCCCTATCATGGCCCCTTCATGGAGGCTATGGGGAAGTGCTGAAGTGGGCAAATAATTATATTTATTAAACAACACATTAAAATAGTCCAACTCACTGAAGTAGCTGAAATAGTTGCCAGGGGATGGAGAGGGGAAATGGGGACTTGTTCTAGAATCAGATATAAAGTTAGAGCTACAAAGATGAATAAATTCTACAGAAGAGCTGTACAACATAGTGCCTACAATTAACAATACTGTATTGTGCATCTTAAAATGTAAGAGGGTAGATCTCATGTTAAGTGTCTTACCATAACAAATAAATAAGTAAATGAACATGAATCAAGGGACACCATAAATCTTGGAGGTTATGAATGTATTTGTTGCCTTGACGGTGGTATTAGCATCATGGATATATATATATATATATATATGTCCAAATTCATCAATAGAAAGATATTAAATATATTTTTGTATATTAAGTTGTGCCTAGGTTTAAAAAAAAAAGTGATTTCATCCATGCCACAAATATCTATTGCTTGCCAGCTATGCATGAGTGCTGAATCACTCAGTCATGTCCGACCCTTTGCAACCCCATGGACTGTAGTCCACCAGGGATCCTCTGTCCATACGGGTCTCCAGGCAAGAACACTGGAGTGGGTTGCCATTTCCTCCTCCAGGGCATCTTCCTGAGCCAGGGATCGAATCTGCATCTTCTGCATTGGCAGGCTGATTCTTTACCACTGAGTAACCTGGGAAGCCCAACAATATGCAGGCACTATTCTAGGTGTTGGGCATATAACAGCACAAAACAGACACCTGAGTTCTTTGAGAGAACTAGCATAAACATTATAGATGACAAGCATAAAAATAAGGTGTTTATGATGTCAGATGTTAGGGGAAAAATGGTATAGTGTGGGCTGGGAGCAGGTTATAATTTTAAATAGGGTGGTCAGCTTGAACCTCATTGAAAAGGTGCTTTTTTGAGTAAAGGCTTAAAGAAGATGAGAAAGTTAGCTATGTGGATACTTAGGGGGTGACACCATCAGGGCAAACTTGAACGTGAAAGCATTTCCTGAATCTGTAACAGCAAGGAGACCAGTGAGACTAGCACAATGGGAGCATACAGGCAAGTAATAGGGCTCAGAGAAGTAATAGGGGCTAGATCATAAAGGTCTTGGAATGCACAGATAGGCAAAATAATGAGCCTTTCCCATCAAGATATCCATGTCCTAATCCCTGGAACCAGTGGATATGTTATAGCAGATGGCAAGGGGAAACCATCATCACAGATGAACTTAAAAGTAATGATCTGCTGAAAATCTTACCAGAGGAAGAGCGTCCTAGATTACGTGGGTGGGTCCAATGTAATCTTAAGGGTCCTTTACAGATAAAAGAGAGAGGAAGAAGAGTCAATGTCTGAGTGACGGAACATGAAGACTCCATGGGCCACTGTTGGCTTTAAGGATGGACAGAGACGAAGGAGCCAAAGAAAGCAGGCGGTCTCCACAAGGTGGCAAAGGCAAGAAACCAGAGTCTTTCCTAGAATCTCTCCAGAAAGGAACTCAGTCCTACTAACCCAATGATTTTGGCCTAATAAAAAAAATCTAAAATTATAGAACAATACACTTGTACTGTTTTAAGCTACTATATGGTAATTCCTTTCATAATCAAAAAAAAAATAGTCAGTCCATCCATGTTAAGGAATTTGATCTTTACTGTGAATAAAATGGGGAACCACAGGATGATTTGAGCAGAGGGAAGACTTGATCTGATTTATGTTTTAAGATATAAATATAAATCAGATCAAGTCTTTCCTCTGCTCCAAATCATCCAGCGACTGAGGGCACACACATGTATTTTTAAAATCTGCTCTTGTTGCAACAACAGACCTTGGAATGACAAGGGTGGAGGCCAGAGAGCAGTAGAAGGGTTTCAGACGGAGAGAGGATGGAGGTTCAGATCTTCCATGAGGAAGAGGTGGCTGGAGGTAACAATGGGTTTGCCTGATTAGAATGCAGGAAAGATGTTGCTCTCGCATCTCACAGAAGACTCAAAAGACCATTCCCTGAAAAATGAAGTAGTTGATTTGGACTTGGAAAGAAAGACCAAACACTTTCCTCAGAAAAAATGTCAGTGGGGGAGCAAGCTCTGGAGGGGTGTGTATAGGAAATCTTTCATTTTGAAGGAAGAATATTAAGGGCACAGAGCTGGAAAGTGCAGTATGGGGACCACTCAATGATGTGGTCTGTCTGAAATGTCACAGCCAGACTATGATTTGTTAAGGGTTTGGATTTCATTCATTAAAGCAGTTTAGTCTGTAAGAGGGTAGGAACAGAAGCTTGAGAGATGGTCGGGACTTATTTATGGTGTGTTTGGCTGGGATTCCTTGGTGGCTCAGATATTAAAGAGTCTGCCTGCAATGCAGAAGACCTGAGTTCAATCCCTGAGACAGGAAGAACCCCTGGAGAAGGAAAAGGCAGCCCACTCCTGTATTCTTGCCTGGAAAATCCCATGGACAGAGGAACCTTGTGGGCTACCATCCATAGGATCACAAAAAGTCGGACATGACTGAGCAATTTCACCTTTCTTTGGCTGGTAGTCTAGAAGTATATACCCTCACCTTATAAACACTGCCTACCTCATATGACTATTGACCTCATATGACTATTGATAAGCTTTAAGGGAATTGATGGATGGTTGATTTTTAAACTATTCCTATGAGTAATATGAATGTTACTAGTAGCTACTTAACCTAGAAACATGGTAAATATATTTTTGTTAGGAAGACTTTGACATTTCTTGTGAAATTTAACCCATAAAAGAGCACAAATAAATTTTAATATACTTCTGCTTCTCCTTTTCTTCCTTCATTACTGTATATGTGATGTATTAGGTGAAGCATCTTTCCCAGTTTAGTCCTCAAGACTAAAAAGCTTCTCACCTCCTGGGGCCACTCTCATTTACTTTAACAAAGCTCCACTTTGGCCTAAAGCAAACTTCAGGCTTTGCTCTTCTTGGGTTTTAGCACTGTAGTGCTTGCCCATGACTTAATTCTCACTTTACTAGCACTTTGAGGTAGGGGGACCCATTATAATACCCCACTGATATTTTCATTGATGAGTTCTGATTGTTAGGTAGGAAGTTAGGCATGAGCAATGAGAGGTGACCTAGCTGAAAAAACTGATCTCTAAACCCCATCCCAGATATGCTCAGAGGAGCTCACAGATATGCTACAAAATAATCACAGAGAATTTTCCAAAACCTGCACACGCACCCTAGGCACAAAGTGGATATGCAGAGGCTTCCTCAAATAACCTTAGGCAGCTAGGAGCCCACTATGGGTTCATCAATATTCTACACATATATACATCTGATTANATCAAAAAAAAAAAAAAAAGTCAGTCCATCCATGTTAAGGAATTTGATCTTTACTATGAATAAAATGGGGAACCACAGGATGATTTGAGCAGAGGGAAGACTTGATCTGATTTATGTTTTAAGATATAAATATAAATCAGATCAAGTCTTTCCTCTGCTCCAAATCATCCAGAGACTGAGGGCACACACATGTATTTTTAAAATCTGCTCTTGTTGCAACAACAGACCTTGGAATGACAAGGGTGGAAGCCAGAGAGCAGTAGAAGGGTTTCAGACGGAGAGAGGATGGAGGTTCAGATCTTCCATGAGGAAGAGGTGGCTGGAGGTAACAATGGGTTTGCCTGATTAGAATGCAGGAAAGATGTTGCTCTCGCATCTCACAGAAGACTCAAAAGACCATTCCCTGAAAAATGAAGTAGTTGATTTGGACTTGGAAAGAAAGACCAAACACTTTCCTCAGAAAAAATGTCAGTGGGGGAGCAAGCTCTGGAGGGGTGTGTATAGGAAATCTTTCATTTTGAAGGAAGAATATTAAGGGCACAGAGCTGGAAAGTGCAGTATGGGGACCATTCAATGATGTGGTCTGTCTGAAATGTCACAGCCAGACTATGATTTGTTAAGGGTTTGGATTTCATTCATTAAAGCAGTTTAGTCTGTAAGAGGGTAGGAACAGAAGCTTGAGAGATGGTCGGGACTTATTTATGGTGTGTTTGGCTGGGATTCCTTGGTGGCTCAGATATTAAAGAGTCTGCCTGCAATGCAGAAGACCTGAGTTCCATCCCTGAGTCAGGAAGAACCCCTGGAGAAGGAAAAGGCAGCCCACTCCTGTATTCTTGCCTGGAAAATCCCATGGACAGAGGAACCTTGTGGGCTACCATCCATAGGATCACAAAAAGTTGGACATGATTGAGCAATTTCACCTTTCTTTGGCTGGTAGTCTAGAAGTATATACCCTCACCTTATAAACACTGCCTACCTCATATGACTATTGACCTCATATGACTATTGATAAGCTTTAAGGGAATTGATGGATGGTTGATTTTTAAACTATTCCTATGAGTAATATGAATGTTACTAGTAGCTACTTAACCTAGAAACATGGTAAATATATTTTTGTTAGGAAGACTTTGACATTTCTTGTGAAATTTAACCCATAAAAGAGCACAAATAAATTTTAATATACTTCTGCTTCTCCTTTTCTTCCTTCATTACTGTATATGTGATATATTAGGTGAAGCATCTTTCCCAGTTTAGTCCTCAAGACTAAAAAGCTTCTCACCTCCTGGGGCCACTCTCATTTACTTTAAAAAAAGCTCCACTTTGGCCTAAAGCAAACTTCAGGCTTTGCTCTTCTTGGGTTTTAGCACTGTAGTGCTTGCCCATGACTTAATTCTCACTTTACTAGCACTTTGAGGTAGGGGGACCCATTATAATACCCCACTGATATTTTCATTGATGAGTTCTGATTGTTAGGTAGGAAGTTAGGCATGAGCAATGAGAGGTGACCTAGCTGAAAAAACTGATCTCTAAACCCCATCCCAGATATGCTCAGAGGAGCTCACAGATATGCTACAAAATAATCACAGAGAATTTTCCAAAACCTGCACACGCACCCTAGGCACAAAGTGGATATGCAGAGGCTTCCTCAAACAACCTTAGGCAGCTAGGAGCCCACTATGGGTTCATCAATATTCTACACATATATACATCTGATTACAACAGACTGACTTATGGGAAAGACATGTGCAACAGAACCTGCGCTTACATATCTTGCAATCCTCAATTGGCCTCGAAGCCTTGAGCGTATGCCCATTTGCATTGCTTCTCATGGATTGGTGGTGGGTACAAGCTCTATTCTGCACAGGGCACAACCAAAAGGAGGAGCTGGGAAGTATAAAAAGGAGGAAGCCAAGAGGGATCCTTATGAGAACTCCTTTGGGGTCAGTCTGCTCCCATGTATTGGGGAGTGTCTGTTTAATAAAAGATCAATTTGCTTGAGCTGTAACTGAGCTGTAACTTGTCAGTCACCAAGATATGGGGGTGGAGTGGGTTAGCCTATTCAGACCCAAATAACCATTCATTAGTAACAAAAGAAATTTAAAACAGAATCATTATTCCTGGGGGGTGCATCTCAAAGCTATAAGTACTGTACTCTGGTAAACTGGTGTTTAAATATCACTAGAAAAATCAATAACGTGAATAGCACACATTTATACCATAGACAATGGCACCCCACTCCAGTACTCTTGCCTGGAAAATCCCATGGATGGAGGGGCCTGGTAGGCTACAGTCCATGGGGTCACAAAGAGTCGGACAGGACTGAGCAACTTCACTTTCACTTTTCACTCTCATGCATTGGAGAAGGAAATGGCAACCCACTCCAGTGTTCTTGCCTGGAGAATCCTCGGGACGTGGGAACCTGGTGGGCTGGCTTCGCACAGAGTCAGACACGACTGAAGCAACTTAGCAGCATACCTAAAGGGCTTCCCTGCTAGCTCAGATGGTAAAGAACCTGCCTGCAATGCAGGAGACCTGTGTTCGATCCCTGAGTTGGGAAGATCCCTTGGAGAAGGGCATGGCAACCCACTCCAGTATACTTGCCTGGAGAATTCCATGGACAGAGGACCCTGGGAGGCTACAGCCCATGGAGTCACAAAGAGTTGGACACTACTGAGTGACTTGCACTTCTCTTCATACCTATAAGGCCAAAAAACAAAACAAAGCAAAACAAAAACCCCTAGTACCCTTAATGTTGTGCAAAGGATACTTTAGGATAAAATTTCTAGTGACAATATCATGCACAAATTCAGGAAGTTTGGAATCTCAAACAAGAAAGTTAAGGCTGCAAGTGTTCTGCAAGGCTTCCCAGAGTCCCCAGCTGACGAGTAAATTCTAGTTGCACACAGTGGTAACTTGCTGTTACTACTCTCCTTTTCTCAGCTCTCTCTCCTTTCCTTTTTAATTTCCCTATCCCCCAACCAAATTAGCATTTCCTGGGGCCACTTCCTAAATAAACTACCTGCATTCAAAAAAAAAAAAAATTAGTAAGAATGGGAGAGTAAAGATGCTGTGTTCAGGACTCTAGTGTAAAGACAAAATTAATAAATAAATAAAAGTTCCTGTGATAGCAAGGTGTTAGTATCACTAATAAATTTTATATATGTGATTACAAAAATGCATGTGGAGTTAGTAAATTAAACTTATGTGGACACTGGCTATCCTGCTTATTTCCTTGCTGCTGCTAAGTTGCTTCAGTCGTGTCCGACTCTGTGCGACCCCATAGACGGCAGCCCACCAGGCTCCCGTGTCCCTGGGATTCTCCAAGCAAGAACACTGGAGTGGGTTGCCATTTCCTTCTCCAGTGCATGAAAGTAAAAAGTGAAAGTGAAGTCACCCAGTCATATCCGACTCTTAGCGACCCCATGGACTGCAGCCTACCAGGCTCCTCCGCCCATGGATTTTTCAGGCAAGAGTACTGGAGTGGGGTGCCATTGCCTTCTCCAGCTGATTTCCTTAAATGCTTTCATATCCTCATTGGGAAAATAGGAGTCACCTTAGGTTTGACTGTGTTGACTCTGCGGCCCCATGGACTTAGCCCACCAGGCTCCTCCCTCCATGGGATTCTCCAGAGAGTACTGGAATGGGTTGCCATTTCCTTCTCCAGGGGATCTTCCCGATCCAGGGATAGAACCTGGGTCTCCTGCATTCCAGACAGACACTTTAATCTCTGAGCCACCAGGGAAGCCCCCATATTCAGGTATATATAGTACCTAATATAACAAGTATGGAATTTTTAGGGAAATGTAATGAAAACCAGAACAAGGAAGGAAAAGTTACTTGTCTGACATGAGGTACCAGCAGACACCTTATCTTGTCTCCCAACCACTGCAGGCTCTCAATAAATATCAGGAACTGATTTCTATATGTGACACCTGAGCAGGCTCACTCAGTATANGAAATGTAATGAAAACCAGAACAAGGAAGGAAAAGTTACTTGTCTGACATGAGGTACCAGCAGAAACCTTATCTTGTCTCCCAACCACTGCAGGCTCTCAATAAATATCAGGAACTGATTTCTATATGTGACACCTGAGCAGGCTCACTCAGTATAAAACCCAAGGCCATGGCTACACAGGAAGCATAATTTAACAAGCCTAACATAGCAAACGAAGCGGTGCAGCTCAGGCCCCGTTACAGTAGGAAAGGCCTCGTGGCTAATGCTGTACTGTCCAGAACTTCAGCTTGTGGCATCTGCTCCAGCCACTCTGTGATTTATACGATCTTGTTTTGGTAATAGAACTGAGTTGCCATTCCAATTTACCCCTATAGATGCACAGTTTTTCTTGAAAGGCAAAATGAGCATGGAAAAGTGTATTTTGACTTTAGTAGTACTTATATTTCTCTTTTTGACAATTCTGCAAACCCCCAGGCTGAAAGAACTTGAAATGTATACTGCCCTTGTATCCTGGAAGTATACACACTATTTTCCTGAACACTATTTCATTGAGATAAACCTTAAAAGTTTCAGTGGTCCTGAAAACATGTCAAACATTTTCCTTATCGCTCTGAAAGCTCACATAAATGTATCACGTACTGCTTGCCTCCTAAGAAAGACTGAAATCACTGAAGTAAATTGGGTAGTTCTCAATACCACTCTATCCTTATCACCTGCAGTACTATTCTTCAACTGAGAGCACTCCAGTTCCAATGGTCTCCTTGTGAATATAATTAAGGAGACCACTTTAATGTATAGAGGAAAGGAGGATGATTATCCATGGAATTGAAACTTTGGAATTAAGTTTAAATTTCACAGGGGAAATGTTCTCATCTCTAGTGGAGAGAAGAGATTTGGTGCACTTGGCATTATTATCAGGAGAGATTGAAAAAGGACATGCTCAAACTTCAAAACTCAAGTTTAAATAGTTTCTATGAAAGAGGAGAGTGAAAAAGTTGGCTTAAAGCTCAACATTCAGAAAATGAAGATCATGGCATCTGGTCCCATCACTTCATGGGAAATACATGGGGAAACAGTGTCAGACTTTATTTTGGGGGGCTCCAGAATCACTACAAATGGTGATTGCAGCCATGAAATTAAAAGACGTTTACACCTTGGAAGGAAAGTTAAGACCAACCAACCTAGACAGCATATTCAAAACCAGAGACATTACTTTGCCAACAAAGGTCCGTCTAGTCAAGGCTATGGTTTTTCCAGTGGTCATGTATGGATGTGAGAGTTGTACTGTGAAGAAAGCTGAGCACCGAAGAATTGATGCTTTTGAACTGTGGTGTTGGAGAAGACTCTTGAGAATCCCTTGGACTGCAAGGAGATCCAACCAGTCCATCCTAAAGGAGACCAGTCTTGGGTGTTCATTGGAAGGACTGATGCCAAAGCTGAAACTCCAATACTTTGGCCACCTCATGCGAAGAGCTGACTCATTGGAAAAGACTCTGATGCTGGGAGGGATTGAGGGCAGGAGAAGGGGACGACAGAGGATGAGATGGCTGGATGGCATCACTGACTTGATGGACATGAGTTTGAGTGAACTCCAGGAGTTGGTGATGGACAGGGAGGCCTGTCATGATGCGATTCATGGGGTCACAAAGAGTCAGACGCGACTGAGCAACTGAACTGAACTGAATATCATAAAGCCAAAATTTACAGAACCAAAAAGAGAAAGTATAAAAGTAAGACTCTGAGGAGGAAAATTTTCCTCTACTCTTACTGGTTCTTTTGGCTGGTGTAATAATTGAAACAAGACAGATTACTAGAAGAAAAGCCAATTTAGCTTTGTATCTATCAGTTCAATTCCCCCCAAAACCTGAGACTCAGAGAAGTTACCAAAGCAAAGAAAGGAAGCTTTTATACATTTTAGACAAAGAAACAATAAATTTGTAACTGACAAGACAAAGAAGCTTAGGTCTGAGCACTAATTAGTGAAGAATCTAACAGAATTCGTTTACACAGCCTTCTCAGCCCTAATTCCCTGTCTCTGGTGATAAGGATGTCTCTCTACATCCTGCTACAGGGAGGCTACTTTTCTCATGGGAGATTTATCTCCTACTTTCAGGGGAACATAGGAAGGGGACAAAGAGTGTCAAAGTGTCCTTCTGGCACTGGCTGTTTCTTAAATAACTTAAAAATAATCAATATGCCACTTTGGCATATTTTATCATGATCTGCCCTGAGCCACATCAACTTAAACACAATTTTCTCTGTAATTTATGGATTAATACACAAAAAAATCAGTAAGGTTTTGGAAGATGTAGAAAATATAGTTAACATTGACTCAATGAAAAACTTATAAGCTGCTGTGCTCTCGCAAACAGTTATGCTGTGAAAGAGTTACAAGTTGGCCCAGATCTTAAGTGTCTCTGCTCTAGGAGTGCTGAAGTAGGTGTCCTGAGCCTCTTAGACCAGTCTTATCTAACCTGAAGTAACTTCACTCATTTATGCTACTAATACATGATAGGAAAACATCTGAGCAACTGAGACAGTGGGCTTTTATAGAAAACTATATTCAGTAACTGGACATTTTCAGGACCACATAGAACAGTTATGAAAATTATTGACCACATTCTAAGCCATAAACTAAGCCTCAGTATATATCAAAAAAGCAGAATTACAGGCACATTCTTTGACAATTAAGATAGAAGTTGTTTTGTTAAAAAATAAGTTTAAAAATTAAGTAAATTTGGAAATTATAAACACATTTTTAAATATCCCATGGATAAAAGAAAAATGAAAGTTAAAACTGAGAGGTAAAGCTGAACTATGATCCCACCTACATCTGGGTTGTTTTAATTGATACTTAGAAGGAAACGTAGTCTTAAAGCTCATGTTAAAAAACAGGGTGAAAACCAAGCATTAAATATCAACTGTAAAATGTTGGCGATACACAACAGTCTAAATAGAGAAATAAACAAAGAGCAGCAGTTAATTAGGAAAAGATATAGAATTTGCAAAGCCAAAATTAATTCTTTGATAAGGTATAATGTTAATACTTTCAAGCTTCTCTACCAGTGACATGCAACTGAGAGCAATTTTGCTCTCCTCATCTTCCAACCTTTCCCCAGGGAACATCTGGTGAAGACTGAAGACAAACTGTAATTGGAAATACAACCTGGGGTGGGGTGTGTCACTGGAATGTGGTGTGTAGAGTCCAAAGATGATGTTAAAAATCCTGCATGTGGGCTTCCCTGGTGGCTCATTGTTAAAGAATCCGCCTGACAATGCAGGAAACACAGATTCAATCCCTGATCCAAAAGAGTCCCACATACCACAACAACTAAACCAGTGTGCCACAACTATTGAGCCTGTGCTTTAGAGTCCCAACTGCAACTACTGAGGTTCACGTCTCAAGCCCCAACTACTGAGCCTGCATGAAACAACCACTGAAGCTCAAGTGCCTAGAGCCCATGCTCTCTCTGCAACAGGAGAAGCTACTGCAATGTGAAGCCTGCACACAGCAACTAGAGTAGCCCCACTCACTGAAAACTAGAGAAAAGCCTGTGCCGCAGTGAAGACCCAGCACAGCCAATACATTAAAAAATAAATTTTTTAAAATCCTGCAATGCACAGGACAGCTCCTATTAACAAAGAATCATTGACCCAAAAGGTCAAAGTTGAGAAATCCTATTCACTTAAATGGATTAAGTATAGGGAGAAGCCATAATACACAATATTAGGAATGAAAAGGGNTTCATATCCTCATTGGGAAAATAGGAGTCACCTTAGGTTTGACTGTGTTGACTCTGCGGCCCCATGGACTTAGCCCACCAGGCTCCTCCCTCCATGGGATTCTCCAGACAGTACTGGAATGGGTTGCCATTTCCTTCTCCAGGGGATCTTCCCGATCCAGGGATAGAACCTGGGTCTCCTGCATTCCAGACAGACACTTTAATCTCTGAGCCACCAGGGAAGCCCCCATATTCAGGTATATATAGTACCTAATATAACAAGTATGGAATTTTTAGGGAAATGTAATGAAAACCAGAACAAGGAAGGAAAAGTTACTTGTCTGACATGAGGTACCAGCAGAAACCTTATCTTGTCTCCCAACCACTGCAGGCTCTCAATAAATATCAGGAACTGATTTCTATATGTGACACCTGAGCAGGCTCACTCAGTATAAAACCCAAGGCCATGGCTACACAGGAAGCATAATTTAACAAGCCTAACATAGCAAACGAAGCGGTGCAGCTCAGGCCCCGTTACAGTAGGAAAGGCCTCGTGGCTAATGCTGTACTGTCCAGAACTTCAGCTTGTGGCATCTGCTCCAGCCACTCTGTGATTTATACGATCTTGTTTTGGTAATAGAACTGAGTTGCCATTCCAATTTACCCCTATAGATGCACAGTTTTTCTTGAAAGGCAAAATGAGCATGGAAAAGTGTATTTTGACTTTAGTAGTACTTATATTTCTCTTTTTGACAATTCTGCAAACCCCCAGGCTGAAAGAACTTGAAATGTATACTGCCCTTGTATCCTGGAAGTATACACACTATTTTCCTGAACACTATTCCATTGAGATAAACCTTAAAAGTTTCAGTGGTCCTGAAAACATGTCAAACATTTTCCTTATCGCTCTGAAAGCTCACATAAATGTATCACGTACTGCTTGGCTCCTAAGAAAGACTGAAATCACTGAAGTAAATTGGGTAGTTCTCAATACCACTCTATCCTTATCACCTGCAGTACTATTCTTCAACTGAGAGCACTCCAGTTCCAATGGTCTCCTTGTGAATATAATTAAGGAGACCACTTTAATGTATAGAGGAAAGGAGGATGATTATCCATGGAATTGAAACTTTGGAATTAAGTTTAAATTTCACAGGGGAAATGTTCTCATCTCTAGTGGAGAGAAGAGATTTGGTGCACTTGGCATTATTATCAGGAGAGATTGAAAAAGGACATGCTCAAACTTCAAAACTCAAGTTTAAATAGTTTCTATGAAAGAGGAGAGTGAAAAAGTTGGCTTAAAGCTCAGCATTCAGAAAATGAAGATCATGGCATCTGGTCCCATCACTTCATGGGAAATACATGGGGAAACAGTGTCAGACTTTATTTTGGGGGGCTCCAGAATCACTACAAATGGTGATTGCAGCCATGAAATTAAAAGACGTTTACACCTTGGAAGGAAAGTTAAGACCAACCAACCTAGACAGCATATTCAAAACCAGAGACATTACTTTGCCAACAAAGGTCCGTCTAGTCAAGGCTATGGTTTTTCCAGTGGTCATGTATGGATGTGAGAGTTGTACTGTGAAGAAAGCTGAGCACCGAAGAATTGATGCTTTTGAACTGTGGTGTTGGAGAAGACTCTTGAGAATCCCTTGGACTGCAAGGAGATCCAACCAGACCATCCTAAAGGAGACCAGTCTTGGGTGTTCATTGGAAGGACTGATGCCAAAGCTGAAACTCCAATACTTTGGCCACCTCATGCGAAGAGCTGACTCATTGGAAAAGACTCTGATGCTGGGAGGGATTGAGGGCAGGAGAAGGGGACGACAGAGGATGAGATGGCTGGATGGCATCACTGACTTGATGGACATGAGTTTGAGTGAACTCCAGGAGTTGGTGATGGACAGGGAGGCCTGTCATGATGCGATTCATGGGGTCACAAAGAGTTGGACACGACTGAGTGACTGAACTGATGCACATTCTACAGCAAATTTCTGAGACTAGAACAGAATGTTTCATCTATTAATTTCAGAAAATATGGAATCACTAAAATTCTAAGAAATTATTTTTAAAAATTATTATGACAGTGTCATATTTTGAAATCTATTTCCACTTAACAGGGCAATATCAGGTTTTTCTTCCATTTGCTATCTTTTCCAGTACTTCTCAAGAAGCAAAGAAAATGATAATGGCAAAGATAATGAGCTACAGAACCATCACATTTTAGAGTTGGGAAAAATTTTGTAGACCATCTGATAACCAAGAATTATTTTTACCACATCCAATCTATGAATAATATTTGTCTAAGGATGAAAGATAACTACACTTTCACACTTTCAACTGAGCTCCATATTAGAGTTAAATCTTAAACCAAGAACATCTCCTTGGTGTGCTGTGCTTATTCGATCGGTCATGTTTGACTCTTTGTGACCCCATGGACTGCCAGGCTCCTCTGTCCATGGGGATTCTCCAGGCAAGAATACTGGAGTGGCTTACCATGCCCTCGTCCAAGGGATCTTCCCAACCGAGGGATCAAACCCAGGTTTTCCACATTGCAGGCAGGTTCTTTACCATCTGAGCCATCAGGGAAGCCCAGGAATACTGGAGTGGGTAGCCTATTCCTTCTTCAGGGGATCTTCCTGACCCAGGAATTGAACCATCAAACTGGGGTCTCCTGCATAGGAGGCAGATTCTTTGCCAGCTGAGCTACCAGGGAAGCCATCTACCTCTGATCAAAAGTTTCAAACCAGACTAGTGTCAGGGCAAGAATGCAAATTACGGACAATTTGACTCAACAACACAGATATAAAAACCCTAAAAAAAAAAAATTAGAAAACTAAATCCAGCAATGTATTAAAAAAAGTAACATTTTATTGTCACTTTAGAATTACTGCAGGAATGCAAGTTTGATTTAAATTTGAAAAATCAATTTGTTCAGTTCACTGCATTAATAGATTAAAGTAGAAAATATTTAATTACCTCAGTGATAGAGAACAAAAGTGTTTAATAAAACTTAAAGTTCATTCACAGAAAAAAGTTTTAGTGAACTAGGAGTCCAAGGAAACTTCTTGAACCTGAAATTGTTTTTTCATTTATTCCCTAACCCTTACATTTGTTCTTCTTACATTACTAAGACCTCTAGTATAGTGTTGAACAGAAGTGGCAAGAGTGGGTTTCTTACTCCTAATCTTAATAAGAAAATAAGAACTCACATAACTGCTTGTGACTCGTGACTACATGTGTGTGCATGTACATAAACACACATGTATGTATATATATGAAGTGAAGTCGCTCAGTCGTGTCCAACTCTGTGACCCCGTGGACTGTAGCCTATTAGGCTCCTCCCTCCATGGGATTCTCCAGGCAGAGTACTCTAGTGGGTTGCCATTTCCTTCTCCAGTGTATATATACATATAACTATATATATATATGAAATTAAAAGGAAGAAATCATACAGTCATTACTCATATCAGTATCAGTGTGAAACCTCTAAAAAAAAATGTGGTTAAATTATAAGAATTCTCAAAATTCCTTAGAAAATTTTCTGCGTTAGNGTATATATACGTATAACTATATATATATATGAAGTTAAAAGGACGAAATCATACAGTCATTACTCATATCAGTATCAGTGTGAAACCTCTAAAAGAAAATGTGGTTAAATTATAAGAGTTCTCAAAATTCCTTAGAAAATTTTCTGCGTTAGGAAAATTTCCAACTGAATTCTATATTCCAGCAACAAATAAAACATTTTAATAATATTCTTTGTAATCAAGTATGTAGAAATAAATCCAAACAGTTACAAGACTTTTATGAAAAGATCAAACTTTATTGAAAGGCAATAAGGAAGATATAAATAAATGGAGATATAGCAAAATCACTGATTTGAAAACTATATTCTTAGGATGTTATCCCCCAAAACTGATCTATGGATTCAATTAAATCTCAAACAATCCGCAATAGGTTTTTGTTCTCGAAACTCAGTAGGTCAATCTTAAAATTTAATTGGAAGAACTACAAACCAAAAACAGTTCAGCTATTCCTGAAGATCATGAACAACAAGGGAGACCCGTCTTGACCGAGATCTTGGAATATAATAAAGGTATAATAATTAAAAATGAATAGTATTAGGGCAGGAATAGAATAACAAATGAAATAGCTTAGGACATCCAGAGAAGATAACAGAAATACAAAGAATTTTGACAGAACTAGCTGTGAGGACCCCTGACAGAAAGACAGAATTTATAATAAATAGTTTGACAATTGGGGGCTTCCCTGGCAATTCTGATGGTAAAGAATCCAAATACAATGCAAGAGACCTGGGTTTGATTCCTGGGTCAGGAAGATTCCCCTGGAGAAGAGCATCACAACCCACTCCACTATTCTTGCCTGGAAAATCTCATGGATGGAGGAGCCTGGCAGGCTACAGTCCATAGGGTCACAAAGAGTTGGACATGACTGGGCCAGTAACACACTGACAATTGAGTTGTATAAAGGAAAACTGTAACCCTAACTTACACCATTTGTAAAACATATTTATAACCAAGTAAATTAAAACTTTATACAAAGTTTAATCTTTTATATAACTAAGTAGAAGAATCTCCATGACCTTGCAGTAGGGGTCAATTTCTTAAATGAAATACAAATTATCCAAACATNTTACACCATTTGTAAAACGTATTTATAACCAAGTAAATTAAAACTTTATACAAAGTTTAATCTTTTATATAACTAAGTAGAAGAATCTCCATGACCTTGCAGTAGGGGTCAATTTCTTAAATGAAATACAAATTATCCAAACATAAAATAAAAGGATGATATATTCTATTAAAATCAAGAATACCTGTTCATCAAAAGACATACAGGAATAAAAAGACATGTCACTAAGTGGAAGAAGATATTCATAAAACACGAATGATTAGTATTCTGAATATGTAAAGGAATCCCCATAAATCAATAAGTAAAAATCTAGTAGAAAACCGGGCAAAATTTTTGAATTGAAAACATCAGCAAAGAGTAAATCTGAATGGCAAAACAATTATATTGAAATATGCTTAAGCTCAAACATGATGAAATATTTCATAAAATTGGCACAATTTTAAAATTTAGCAATATTAAATTTTACAAAAGTGAGGAATAATATCAGTTTGTTTATACTTCATAGTCAAGAAAATGTAGAAATGTGATATGTGAAATAATCTGGTACAAAGTAATATACTTGAAAAGGGCATATCTATAAACCAACAATTTTATCCCAAGGTATACTTCTTAGATGAAACTCTTATACGTGTTCATCAGACTATATAGAGAAGAAGGTTTATAGTCATGCTATTAAGGCAGAGGAACCAGAGATCCTTTGGATCACAGAAAAAGCAAAAGAATTCCAGAAAAAAAAAAAAAAAAAAACAACATCTACTTCTGCATCATTGACTCTGTCTCTTATACACATCTAGCATAATTTAACAAGCCTAACATAGCAAACGAAGCGGTGCAGCTCAGGCCCCGTTACAGTAGGAAAGGCCTCGTGGCTAATGCTGTACTGTCCAGAACTTCAGCTTGTGGCATCTGCTCCAGCCACTCTGTGATTTATANTTTGACTGTGTGGATCACAACAAACTGGAAAATTCTTAAAGAGATGGTAATAACAGGCCACCTTACCTGCCTCCTGAGACAACTGTATGCTGGTCAAGAAGCAACAGTCAGAACTGGACATGGAACAAGGGACTGGTTCAAAATTGAGAAAGAAGCATGTCAAGGGAACATATTGTCACCCTGCTTATTTAACTTATGTGAAATGCCAGGCTGGATGAATCATAAACTGGAATCAAGACTGCTGGGAGAAATATCAATAATCTCAGATATGGAGATGACACCACCCTTATGGCAGAAAGTGAAGAGGAGCTAAATAGCCTCTTGATGAAAGTGAAAGAGGAGAGTGAAAAAGCTGGCTTAAAACTCAACATTCAAAAAATTAAGATCATGGCATCCAGTTCCATCCCTTCATGGCAAATAGACGGGGAAACAATGGAAACAATGACAGTTTATTTTCTTGGGCTCCAAAATCACTGCAGATGGTGACTACAGCCATGATATTAAAAGATGACTGGACTGCTCCTTGGAAGAAAAGCTGTGACCAACCTAGACAGCACATTAAGAAGCAGAGACATTACTTTGCTGACAAAGATCCATATAGTCAAAGCTATGGTTTTTCTAGTAGTCATGATCTGATGTGAGAGGTGGACCATAAAGAAGGCTGAGCACTGAAGAATTAATGCTTTTGAACTGTGGTGTTGGGAATTATTCTTGAGAGTCCCTTGGACTGCAAGATCAACCAGTCAATCCTAAAGGAAATCAATCCCGAATATTCAATAGAAGGGCTGATACTGAAGCTGAAGCTCCACACTTTGGCCATCAAATGTGAAGAGCTGATTCACTGGAAAAGACCCTGATGCTGGGAAAGATTGAAGGCAGGAGGAGAAGAGGACGACAGAGGATGAGCTAGTTGGATGTCATCACTGACTCAAGAGACATGAGTTTGAGCAAGCTCTGGGAGATGATGAAGGACAGGGAAGACTTGCATGCTGCAGTCCATGGGGTTGCAAAGAGTTTGACATGACTGAGTGACTGAACAGCAATGTAAAAACCTGGACATCATACAAATGTCCATTAAAATAAAAATGGAAAATGATACAACTTTGAGAATGAATAGGTTATAGGTACATTTAACAAAATGGATGATTTTCAGGAAGAAATGCAAAAAAAGCAAAGTGTGTATAAATTTTTATAGCATAATTCCACCCATAAAGTTAAAAATCTTATGAAACTAAGCAATACCATTCTTAGANTAATTTTGCTATATGGGCTTTGATGTATGAGTGTCAAAGAAAGGAAAGTTGAGAGAGATGACAACAGGGAAGAAAGAAAGGAGGAGGACAGAAAGAGGATGGAAGGGAAGGAGAGAGAAAAAATAGGAAAAGAAGGCTTGAAAGAAAAAAAGAAGACAAAAGGAAAATTGGAGAAGGAGGGAGACTTAGGCAGAGAGTTCTTAATCTGGTAGCCTACAGTATCATCCCTGGTTCTGGGAACAATGCCTAAAACCGCTCTAGATGTTTCAAATACTGTAGAGAAGGTTTTCCTGGTGTTGGGGCTGTGAAGAATTGTTTGTTTGAACACTTGGTGAAATAAGACACTACANTCTGGTAGCCTACAGTATCATCCCTGGTTCTGGGAACAATGCCTAAAACCGCTCTAGATGTTTCAAATACTGTAGAGAAGGTTTTCCTGGTGTTGGGGCTGTGGAGAATTGTTTGTTTGAACACTTGGTGAAATAAGACACTACAAAAGTCCTGTGGGGTAAGGGTGGAGCAAAAGTAGGAACATTCTTTTCCTCATTGGTTAGTCCAAGCTTCCAGACATCAACTCTACTAGCTTACACGGGGCTCTCAGTTTATGGATCCACACCACTAAACCTGCCGTCTAAATGTGTAACTGGATGAAAGGGAGACATTCTCATACTTGTAAGGCAGAAATGGTCCTTTTTCTTTCTAATCACATCAGAGTCCTCAATAGAAAGCCCATCCTCCAAGCTCCAGGCCCACTCCATTTCCTGCTACTCAATTAAACATGTCCCAGAAAAACTGACAACTCACATATCCATTAGCATCACTTTTTGGCTTACCTGTTACACACATTTATCTTTAATATTAATGTTATTCATATTAAATACAGAAAGAGAACTTCTGTCACTCCTAGGGGCCCTGGCTATGGCTGATATAAATTTGAAGCTCCATGAAATCATTTTTCTACATCTTCCCTTGAGTCTTATCCAATTTTAATTCCATTCCATCCTTGACGTGAAACTCCAACAATTTCAGTGATAAAGTAGTAGAATTTATACATCAAAAATATGTGAAAACTATTTTAATTATTCTCAACTGACAAATGAGAAGACTGAAAAATCTTGACTAATATTAATACATTTAACAAAGATCTATTAATACTTGTCCAATTATGTGAGTCAAGATCTTTGGAAAGGAAACCTATCTTTTATTAACTCTTTTGCTAGTTTGGCCATTACACTGTAAATACAATGAAAATTTTCTCAGATCCAGAAAAAAAATAAGTAATTATGATTGAGATGCTTAATGGGTAGTAAAACAATTGAAATATTTTCTCTACACAGGCTGAATTTTCTCCTCCAAATTATCAACTATATCCTTTGGTTGAATAATATTAGACTTTGACTTTCCTATATTTTTACTTTCCTTAAAAAGGACTAACTTTCTCCCTTGCCATCTTACTTTTCCTCTCTATCCATACAACACAGAGACACACATTTTTGGATGTATTCTTTTACCAAAACCTCAGTCTGAAACTTCATCAGTTTTAGCCCACAATACACACTCAGGTTGACTGGGATCACGGTACAGTGATAGCAAATATATTTGTTCAAGATTCAATAACATCAGTATTATTTCAGAATGAAACTACCAAACAAGGAAATCCCTATGCAATGCCTAACAGTCATTAGACCCAACAACCAGCTAGACAATGAAAAAATGCATTGCCCTGTCCGAATTTCTCAGAGTCAGCCCCTCTAGCTTCAAGTCAGTGCTCAACCTGAAGTAACAACCTTATGGAAAATACTCAAGCTGTGTCTACTTACACTAAGTCAGGTGGAAAATAGAGGCAATTATCCAGATAATTCAAGCAAAACAGACAAAAATTATCCCCACTGTTTTATACATCAGGTGAAATATTTTTAGTTGTTCTAGATTTAGATAATTGCAACCAGAATCATTATAGACACACACAATTTGAAAATCTTCCCTTAAGTAGAATCAAGCACACAAACAAATAAAAATACAAGCCCTATGGAGTATATTACAATTCATAAGACAGATTAATGTTCACTGCATACAATGACTAATTTCTTTCCAGGTCTCCAGTGATTTAAGCCCTGAGTATATATACAGAGTCTATTTGCTACTTAATTGTTATTCATCATCTACAGGCAATGATAAAGTTCTTCCCCCAATTCAATAGGTTTAATTAGAAAACCTTTTCTTCTCTCTTCCAAACACCTAATTGAAATCCTCAAGCTTGGTTTTCAATACTGTGAGTAGTGAAGTGACTTGGCATTGGTGTGGATTATGAACCAGCACTCATGATTCATGAAAGGTCATGGTGACAGCTGAGAATGTCACAAGACCCTGCCCTAGTGTGCCTAACTTGGTGGATCTGGGGGACTGTGCAATTGTTCTCAGAGTTGACCTTGGTCATAGTCATTCCTGAGCCTCCCACCTATGTCTGTGAATTGGAGAAAAAAGAGTAAGCAACCCCTATAAATAGCTGACAGGTATGTTTCAAAGCAATTCCTTACCACTAGTAAGTAATTTTGCAAATGATTTATCTTTAAAATATAGAGTGGTTTCAAGTTTCCCTAATAATGGTCCTCATACTTCTCGCCTACTGTTTTCAGTTGCCAAGCCATGTCCAACTCTTCATGACCCCATGGACTGCCTCACACCAGGCCTCCCTGTTCCTCATCATCTCCCAGAGTTTGCCTGAGTTCGTGTAGATTTCATTGGTGATGCCATCCAACTATTTCATACTCTGTTGCCCTCTTCCACTTATGCCTTCAGTCCTTCCCAGCATCAGGGTCTTTTCTAATGAGTTGGCTATTCACAACAGGTGGCCCACGCATTGAAGCTTTAGCCTCAGCATCAGTCGTTCCAATGAGTATTCAGGGTTCATTTCCTTTAAAGATTGACTGCTTTGATCTCTGCTGTCCAAGGAGATCTTCTTGCTTGCTGCTGCTGCTCCTAAGTCGCTTCAGTTGTGTCTGACTCTGTGCGGCCCCACAGATGGCAGCCCACTAGGCTCCTCCANTCTGAAACTTCATCAGTTTTAGCCCACAATACACACTCAGGTTGACTGGGATCACGGTACAGTGATAGCAAATATATTTGTTCAAGATTCAATAACATCAGTATTATTTCAGAATTTAACTACCAAACAAGGAAATCCCTATGTAATGCCTAACAGTCATTAGACCCAACAACCAGCTGGACAATGAAAAAATGCATTGCCCTGTCTGAATTTCTCAGAGTCAGCCCCTCTAGCTTCAAGTCAGTGCTCAACCTGAAGTAACAACCTTATGGAAAATACTCAAGCTGTGTCTACTTACACTAAGTCAGGTGGAAAATAGAGGCAATTATCCAGATAATTCAAGCAAAACAGACAAAAATTATCCCCACTGTTTTATACATCAGGTGAAATATTTTTAGTTGTTCTAGATTTAGATAATTGCAACCAGAATCATTATAGACACACACAATTTGAAAATCTTCCCTTAAGTAGAATCAAGCACACAAACAAATAAAAATACAAGCCCTATGGAGTATATTACAATTCATAAGACAGATTAATGTTCATTGCATACAATGACTAATTTCTTTTCAGGTCTCCAATGATTTAAGCCCTGAGTATATATACAGAGTCTATTTGCTACTTAATTGTTATTCATCATCTACAGGCAATGATAAAGTTCTTCCTCCAATTCAAGAGGTTTAATTAGAAAACCTTTTCTTCTCTCTTCCAAACACCTAATTAAAATCCTCAAGCTTGGTTTTCAATACTGTGAGTAGTGAAGTGACTTGGCATTGGTGTGGATTATGAACCAGCACTCATGATTCATGAAAGGTCATGGTGACAGCTGAGAATGTCACAAGACCCTGCCCTAGTGTGCCTAACTTGGTGGATCTGGGGGACTGTGCAATTGTTCTCAGAGCTGACCTTGGTCATAGTCATTCCTGAGCCTCCCACCTATGTCTGTGAATTGGAGAAAAAAGAGTGAGCAACCCCTATAAATAGCTGACAGGTATGTTTCAAAGCAATTCCTTACCACTAGTAAGTAATTTTGCAAATGATTTATCTTTAAAATATAGAGTGGTTTCAAGTTTCCCTAATAATGGTCCTCATACTTCTCGCCTACTGTTTTCAGTTGCCAAGCCATGTCCAACTCTTCATGACCCCATGGACTGCCTCACACCAGGCCTCCCTGTTCCTCATCATCTCCCAGAGTTTGCCTGAGTTCGTGTAGATTTCATTGGTGATGCCATCCAACTATTTCATACTCTGTTGCCCTCTTCCACTTATGCCTTCAGTCCTTCCCAGCATCAGGGTCTTTTCTAATGAGTTGGCTATTCACAACAGGTGGCCCACGCATTGAAGCTTTAGCCTCAGCATCAGTCGTTCCAATGAGTATTCAGGGTTCATTTCCTTTAAAGATTGACTGCTTTGATCTCTGCTGTCCAAGGAGATCTTCTTGCTTGCTGCTGCTGCTCCTAAGTCGCTTCAGTTGTGTCTGACTCTGTGCGGCCCCACAGATGGCAGCCCACTAGGCTCCTCCATCCCTGGGATTCTCCAGGCAAGAATACTGGAGGAGATTGCCATGTCCTTCTCCATCTTGCTTACTATTTGTATCCTAATGCACACCCTTCCATTTAAAATGTGTTATAAAATATGTATACACGTGTGTGTTTATAAGTTTCAGGTGTACAACTTCATTCAACATCTGTATACACTAAAAAGTGATTAGCCTGGGATTTGTTAAAGTGAAAAGTGAAGTCGCTCAGTCGTGTCCGACTCTTTGCGACCCTGTGGACTGAAGCCTACCAGGCTCCTCCATCCATGGGATTTTCCAGGCAAGAGTACTGGAGTGGGGTGCCATTTCCTTCTCCAGGGGATCTTACTGACCCAGGGATCGAACTCAGGTCTCCGGCGTTATAGGCAGATGCTTTTTACCGTCTGAGCCACCAGGGAAGTCCAGGGATTTGTTAAGTGTTCAATAAATATTTGTTAAATGAATGAACTTTCATTAGCCATTTTTATTTTCAACATCTGTACTTGCCTGCCCCATCAACTTTAGCTTGTATCTCTCACCACCCGACCAGTGGAAGATAAGGAGATCAACAAGCATACGCATTCTATTTTGTGTGTTTCTTCCATGATGTTTTGTCATTTTTGTTGTTGCAACAGTTATATCAACCTCATTGCTGTAACACACTCCATTGTATGAATACACCAGGGTTTATTTACCATTTTATCATGTGAGTTGTTTTCATTTGGCGACTATTAGGTTAGGAATGCTGTGATGTCTTTTGCTGAATATATGTGCTCTTTTATGCTGAGAATTACCTAGTTTACAGTTAGAATCACAGAATATAGGTTCAAATTTAGCAGATACTACTAAACAGTTTTCCAAAATGTTGAACCAATTTAACTTCAAGTTAGTAATGTCTGAAAGTTTTAGTGTCTCCACAGCCTCACTAATATTTGTCATTGTCTTTCTCATTTTAGTAATTTCTGGTAGATTTACAGTGTTCTTCCATTAAAGATATTTATCAAAACCATGCTTTTATTTTGGATTTTCAACTTATAGAAAGCTGTAAAGACTGTAGAGAGAATATCCAGTTTCTATGTTAACATTTTTTGTTACTATGATACTTACATCAAAACTAATAAGTTATCATTGGTGCATGATTATTAACTAAGGACTTCATTTCGATTTCACCAGTTTTCCAACTATTTTTGTTGTTGTTGTTTCAGCGTCAATTCAGGATAAACATTTTTTTTTCTAGTCAAGGTTCCTCTGGTCTGGGGAAGTTTCTCAATTTTCTTTTGTTGTTCATGACTCTGGCAGTTGTGAAAAGAACTGGTCAGACATTTTATAGAAAGCCCCCAATTTAGATTTGTTTGGGAGGAATGATGCTAAAGCTGAAACTCCAGTACTTTGGCCACCTCATGCGAAGACTTGACTCATTGGAAAAGACTCTGATGCTGGGAGGGATTGGGGGCAGGAGGAGAAGGGGACGACCGAGGATGAGATGGCTGGATGGCATCACTGACTTAATGGACATGAATCTGAGTGAACTCCGGGAGTTGGTGATGGACAGGGAGGCCTGGCGTGCTGCGATTCATGGGGTCGCAAAGAGTCAGACACGACTGAGCGACTGAACTTAACTGAATGTGTTTCTCAAGATTAGGCTGGAGTTATGGAATTTTGGGAAGAGTAGCAAGACAGTGAAATGCTTTCATCATATCAGGAAATATGACCTAGTTGATTTCTCTTGGTGATGGTAATCTTGATCAGTTTGTTCAGGTAGTGTTGGTCAGGTTTCACTGTATACTTATTAATTTTCTTTTTCCATATCCAGTCTTTGGAAGTGAGTCACCAAGCCCAGCCATGCACAAAGGGAAGTTATCTACATACATTATTTACAGAACTTTTCTGTAAAAAAGATTTGTAACTTCCCACCTCAACCACCTTTAGTTATTCGATTATCTATTTCTACCACAATAGACTTTTGTAAATTTATTTTATGTTTTGGATTATAAGCCAATGCTATACAATTTATTTTGATGTCAAATTTGCAATGTGGTCTTAATTAATGTGCTTTTCTATGAAGATTAATGAAGTTGAACATCCTTTTGGTATATTCACAAGCTATTCATTTTATGAAGTGCCTATTAGAGTTCTTTTCCATTTTTCTATCGAGTTGTCTGTTGTTCTATCATTTTGGCAAGTTCTTCATATACTCTGGGCATGGCCCTTTGTTAGATATTATGTATTACAAATGCTTCTCAGAGTCTACAGCTTTTCTTTTCCACTCTTGTAATGATATCTTTTCACTAATAGAAGTTCTTTCAGTCAGTCAGTTCAGTTGCTCAGTTGTGTCCGACTCTTTGCGACCCCATGAACTGTACAACGCCAGGCCTCCTGTCCATCACCAACTCCCAGAGTTTACTCAAACTCATGTTCATTGAGTTGGTGATGCCATCCAACTATCTCACTCTCTGTTGTCCACTTCTCCTCCTGCCCTCATTCTTTCTCAGCATCAAGGTCTTTTCAAACGAGTCAGCTCTTCACATCAGGTGGACAAAATACTGGTGTTTCAGCTTCAACATCAGTCCTTTCAATGAACACCCAGGATTGATCTCCTTTAGAATGGCCTGGTTGGATCTCCTTGCAGTCCAAGGGATTCTCAAGAGTCTTCTCCAACACCATAGTTCAAAAACATCAATTCTTCTCTACTCAGCTTTCTTTATAGTCCAACTCTCACATCCGTACATGACTATTAGAAAAACCATAGCCTTGACTAGACAGACCTTTGTTGGCAAAGTAATGTCTCTGCTTTTTAAAATGCTGTCTAGGTTGGTCATAACTTTCCTTCCAATGAATAAGCGTCTTTTAATTTCATGGCTGCAATCACCGTCTGCAGTGATTTTGGAACCCCCCAAATAAAGTCAGCCTCTGTTTCCACTGTTTCCCCATCTAATTGCCATGAAGTGATGGGACCGGATGCCATGATCTTCATTTTCTGAATGTTGAGCTTTAAGCCAACTTTTTCACTCTCCTCTTTCACTTTCATCGAGAAGTTCTTTAACATAATCCAATTCATCAAAATTATTCTTATGGCTAGCATTTATGTCCTATTTCACAAATAAACCTAATTCCAAAGCTATGCACATAGTCCCATTTCCCCTATGCTGTCCTCCATAGTTCATGTTTATTTTTTCCTGTTCCTTAATATTTAAGTCTACAACCTGTCTAGCATTGAAATTTTATTAAGTGTGAGGTTGCGATGAATGTTTCCTATATAGCTGATGATTTGGCACCATCCCTTCCCCACTGCAAAACAGTGTCAAATCAGATATAAAGCCAATGGCTCTATCTGTGAGGGTCTGTTGCTGGGAATTTTATTCTATGCCATTCATCTGTCTTTGTGCCAAACCACACTGAGTCAATTACTATAACTTTATAAATCTTGATATCTGGTAATCTTGATATCCTCTCCTTTTTTTATTCTTCTCCAAGGATGTCTTGTCAGTTCTATCCTAGTGCCATCTTTTCAGTGTTGTTCCCTGAAATTTCTGGTCAGTGGTGGTTGTCCATTCATATTTCTCAATACAACTGATTAAGAACAAGCAGCTTCACTTTTTCTTGCTAATACGTTGGCCTTTCCTGAACAAAGTTATCATGTCTGCTGACAGGTATAACTGTAACAAATCTGCATGAGAAGCAGGCAGGCAGGTTGTCCACCTCTAGGCAAGCTTTCCTCTAGGGTAGCCTGAAGCACAAGTCATCTTTTCATTTGATTCTTTTCATTTTCCATCTCCCCCTTCCATTTCTAGTGTTTTTTATTAAGCTCTGCTCCCCACCTTTACTTTTACCTCATTTATATGAAAGTTTGGAAAGGAAGAGACGTGAAAAAACTGTTCATATAGTCAATCCAACTTTTTTGGTAAACTGAAAGCTGATGTGCATTACTAATTAAGTTCCAAAGGTAGTGGAATCATAGTCAGCACAACCGAAATCTTACCAAGAGGGAGACCCTGCATTTCAGTGTGTTGGAGACAGAAATATCTCCATGCTATGTCTCAGTTAGAAAGAAAATGATGAGAATTATGGAACTGAATTGTGAACACCCTGACGAAAAACAGATTTTAATGATGTCTATATTCCAGTAGCTAAGTTCCATGCCAAATATATAATCAACTTTTCCTTAATTTTCTNTGTAAACTGAAAGCTGATGTGCATTACTAATTGAGTTCCAAAGGTAGTGGAATCATAGTCAGCACAACCGAAATCTTACCAGGAGGGAGACCCTGCATTTCAGTGTGTTGTAGACAGAAATATCTCCATGCTATGTCTCAGTTAGAAAGAAAATGATGAGAATTATGGAACTGAATTGTGAACACCCTGATGAAAAACAGATTTTAATGATGTCTATATTCCAGTAGCTAAGTTCCATGCCAAATATATAATCAACTTTTCCTTAATTTTCTAGCATTATTAATGCACCCCAGCATCTTATAAAAAGTTAGCTCAGTTCAGTTCAGGCACTAAGTTGTGTCTGACTCTTTGAGACACCATGGACTGCAGCACACCAGGCTTTCCCGTCCATCACCAACTCCCCAGAGCTTGCTGAAACTCACGTCCATTGAGTCCGTGATGCCATCCGACCATCTGATCCTTTGTCTTCACTTTTGTTCTTCTTCAGCAAAAAGTCAGCTCAGATATACACAGATTAACTGTTCGTGTTGGGTGATTTTCATGATGCTGTCTGGGGCCACTTCCTGGTCTCCTTAGCCCTGTTCTGGTCCCAGAAGGTTGACTTCTATTCAGCAACTCAGTGCATCACACAGACCAGTTGCCTTTTGACTACCTGTAGGGTTTGGCCATGAGGAAGGACCAGCAGAAAAGGGTAGGAAGAGGGGGATCTGAGGATGTTTATTCCCCTCTCTGCCAGCTCCACCCTTGAAAGTGGTGGCTGGACAAGCTTAGGGCATAAGTTCTGATCCTGTAATACCTCTTTCACACATCAGTGGTTCTTACCAGATTGGTAAATTGTCTCTTTTTTCAGGCCTGGGATGATAAAAGCTCTCAGTTTTTTTCAGAATTTGAATGCCTCCCTTTCATAAATAAACCATTATTAAATTCTCTCAATTACACCTGTGAGCATTTAATCTGTTTCCTGATGGCACCCCAACACATCCAGTACTCTAGGCCAGATGGATGAGGGTAACAGCATCAAAAATGTATTCTTATTCCCTTGTGTAAAAGTATTGTCAAACATGAAGAGCATACACTTACCAATTCTAAAAGAAAATCCTTATGAACAATATGCTGCATCAGGGTGAGAATATGAAAGTAAGTACTTGAGTTCAGTAAGGATAAAAAAGAATCAAAGCAATTACCCTGCTACAAACGTCTAAACATAAGCACAAAGGTATTATTTGAAAACTTTGAAGCAATTACATTACTCTGATTAACATCCCTGGGTATTGTTTTGGCTGCAACATACCATTTTACCATTTATCTTGTAAACCTGAAGAGAGGAAAATCTCATTTAATTTTGTGGCTTAGAGAAAGGCATAAGATGACCAGAATCTATGTTTATATAAAAAAGAGAGAATACAGAGTTATGGGTTGGAAGTGAAAAATGAGAAAAAGGGCCAGATCAAAATATCAATTACATAAGGAAAGGAGATTTTGTTCTAAATGATCAATAATAAATATAATGATAAAAACATTGATAGTGACTAGTAGTTACCTCTTATATGACAGGCACTATTCAAAGTATTTTATTTATACATACATATGAGTGCTTTTGATGCTCACAACAACTCCATTTGGCACGGCTAATATTATCCATTTTATAGATGAGAAGACTGAGGCATGATGTTAAACAACTGCCTATGATAACCCAGCTTGCAAGGGCAGAGATATATCTGACTTACGCAGTCTTGCTCCATGACTTTTACTCTTACTTTCTACACTATATGTTATAAAGTGCTTCCCCAGTGGCTCAGTGGTAAAGAATCTGCCTGCAATGCGGAAGCCACAGGAGANTTATGATAACCCAGCTTGCAAGGACAGAGATATATCTGACTTACGTAGTCTTGCTCCATGACTTTTACTCTTACTTTCTACACTATATGTTATAAAGTGCTTCCCCAGTGGCTCGGTGGTAAAGAATCTGCCTGCAATGCAAAAGCCACAGGAGACGCAGGTTCAGTCCCTGCGCTGGGACGATCCCCTGGAGGAGCGCATGGCAACCCACTCCATTTTGGAGAAGGAAATGGCAACCTACTCCAGTATTCTTGCCTAGGAAATCTCCTGGACAGAGGAGCCTGGCGGACTATAGTCCACGGGATCACAAAAGAGTCAGACAGGACTGAATGACTAAATAACAACATATAGTCTATATCCTTTTCCATTTTCCATTCCTTGTTTTTTCTTTTTTTTTTTCCTAGAAATAATGCATTGCCTACTTGCTTAAGACATTAAATCAAATTTATTAGGTTACATTTTTAATACTGAGAAAACAACTATTTTTTCAGAAGATATAAATTATAGACAAGAAATTTGCTTAACCTCACATAACTTTTCACATTATAAAGACAGATTATTATATACAACTTATGACAGCTACCAAACAAATGCTAAAATGCTATCTTTTAAAACAGACCATTAAGAAAGCAGACAAGGAAGGTCTTTTAAAGAAAATTTTTAAGTCGGTTTTAAAAGAGGTCTGAAAAGGAACAAACAAACAACACCACCAAACTCATTCTATAAACCTCTTTAATGAACTCTTTCAACATGGTCAAATTGTTTCTTCTCAGTACAATCCACAATGTAGAAGGATTCACGCACAGGACAACTGTGTTTAGACAATTTGCTCACTCACCTGGAGGATGGTATTCTGAGTCAGAGAATAAACAGACTGAAAACAGAACTTCCTTAAACTTTCTGCATCATACACATAAATTAGGCTGAAGAATAGCCTATAGATTGGGAGCAGAAAAGATTACTGTTGGGGTCTAATCAGTAATTTGTGTGGTCATCCGTGAAAAAGAAAGAGTAGGTCTAATTCCTGGCTCCAGCATATCTAATTCTTCTGACTGTGAATTAGCTCAACTCGCCAGTGAAGAAGTTTGGTCTCCAATATCACTATCTAGAATTAAATTAGTACATTTGCCTAGAGTGTCTTTGGTGAGAAGGATGGATGAATGGGTAGATAAATAAATATTTATCCATTGACCCATTAATGAGACCTTAGAGACCTCACTTGAGCAGCTCAGGACATGTTTGGTGGTAGTAGAAAGACTGGGAGCTGAAATATTTCTGGTCACCTAATAGAAGATAAAGCTAGCACTGCCCCAAAATAGAGAGTCAATAAAAATGGTCACAACACAGACTACAAACTTGAAGTCNCTATCCTAGTGCCATCTTTTCAGTGTTGTTCCCTGAAATTTCTGGTCAGTGGTGGTTGTCCATTCATATTTCTCAATACAACTGATTAAGAACAAGCAGCTTCACTTTTTCTTGCTAATACGTTGGCCTTTCCTGAACAAAGTTATCATGTTTGCTGACAGGTATAACTGTAACAAACCTGAATGAGAAGCAGGCAGGCAGGTTGTCCACCTCTAGGCAAGCTTTCCTCTAGGGTAGCCTGAAGCGCAAGTCATCTTTTCATTTGATTCTTTTCATCTTCCATCTCCCCCTTCCATTTCTAGTGTTTTTTATTAAGCTCTGCTCCCCACCTGTACTTTTACCTCATTTATATGAAAGTTTGGAAAGGAAGAGACGTGAAAAAACTGTTCATATAGTCAATCCAACTTTTTTTGTAAACTGAAAGCTGATGTGCATTACTAATTGAGTTCCAAAGGTAGTGGAATCATAGTCAGCACAACCGAAATCTTACCAGGAGGGAGACCCTGCATTTCAGTGTGTTGTAGACAGAAATATCTCCATGCTATGTCTCAGTTAGAAAGAAAATGATGAGAATTATGGAACTGAATTGTGAACACCCTGATGAAAAACAGATTTTAATGATGTCTATATTCCAGTAGCTAAGTTCCATGCCAAATATATAATCAACTTTTCCTTAATTTTCTAGCATTATTAATGCACCCCAGCATCTTATAAAAAGTTAGCTCAGTTCAGTTCAGGCACTAAGTTGTGTCTGACTCTTTGAGACACCATGGACTGCAGCACACCAGGCTTTCCCGTCCATCACCAACTCCCCAGAGCTTGCTGAAACTCACGTCCATTGAGTCCGTGATGCCATCCGACCATCTGATCCTTTGTCTTCACTTTTGTTCTTCTTCAGCAAAAAGTCAGCTCAGATATACACAGATTAACTGTTCGTGTTGGGTGATTTTCATGATGCTGTCTGGGGCCACTTCCTGGTCTCCTTAGCCCTGTTCTGGTCCCAGAAGGTTGACTTCTATTTAGCAACTCAGTGCATCACACAGACCAGTTGCCTTTTGACTACCTGTAGGGTTTGGCCATGAGGAAGGACCAGCAGAAAAGGGTAGGAAGAGGGGGATCTGAGGATGTTTATTCCCCTCTCTGCCAGCTCCACCCTTGAAAGTGGTGGCTGGACAAGCTTAGGGCATAAGTTCTGATCCTGTAATACCTCTTTCACACATCAGTGGTTCTTACCAGATTGGTAAATTGTCTCTTTTTTCAGGCCTGGGATGATAAAAGCTCTCAGTTTTTTTCAGAATTTGAATGCCTCCCTTTCATAAATAAACCATTATTAAATTCTCTCAATTACACCTGTGAGCATTTAATCTGTTTCCTGATGGCACCCCAACACATCCAGTACTCTAGGCCAGATGGATGAGGGTAACAGCATCAAAAATGTATTCTTATTCCCTTGTGTAAAAGTATTGTCAAACATGAAGAGCATACACTTACCAATTCTAAAAGAAAATCCTTATGAACAATATGCTGCATCAGGGTGAGAATATGAAAGTAAGTACTTGAGTTCAGTAAGGATAAAAAAGAATCAAAGCAATTACCCTGCTACAAACGTCTAAACATAAGCACAAAGGTATTATTTGAAAACTTTGAAGCAATTACATTACTCTGATTAACATCCCTGGGTATTGTTTTGGCTGCAACATACCATTTTACCATTTATCTTGTAAACCTGAAGAAAGGAAAATCTCATTTAATTTTGTGGCTTAGAGAAAGGCGTAAGATGACCAGAATCTATGTTTATATAAAAAAGAGAGAATACAGAGTTATGGGTTGGAAGTGAAAAATGAGAAAAAGGGCCAGATCAAAATATCAATTACATAAGGAAAGGAGATTTTGTTCTAAATGATCAATAATAAATATAATGATAAAAACATTGATAGTGACTAGTAGTTACCTCTTATATGACAGGCACTATTCAAAGTATTTTATTTATACATACATATGAGTGCTTTTGATGCTCACAACAACTCCATTTGGCACGGCTAATATTATCCATTTTATAGATGAGAAGACTGAGGCATGATGTTAAACAACTGCCTATGATAACCCAGCTTGCAAGGGCAGAGATATATCTGACTTACGCAGTCTTGCTCCATGACTTTTACTCTTACTTTCTACACTATATGTTATAAAGTGCTTCCCCAGTGGCTCAGTGGTAAAGAATCTGCCTGCAATGCGGAAGCCACAGGAGACGCAGGTTCAGTCCCTGCGCTGGGAAGATCCCCTGGAGGAGCGCATGGCAACCCACTCCATTTTGGAGAAGGAAATGGCAACCTACTCCAGTATTCTTGCCTAGGAAATCTCCTGGACAGAGGAGCCTGGCGGACTATAGTCCACGGGATCACAAAAGAGTCAGACAGGACTGAATGACTAAATAGCAACATATAGTCTATATCCTTTTCCATTTTCCATTCCTTGTTTTTTCTTTTTTTTTTTCCTAGAAATAATGCATTGCCTACTTGCTTAAGACATTAAATCAAATTTATTAGGTTACATTTTTAATACTGAGAAAACAACTATTTTTTCAGAAGATATAAATTATAGACAAGAAATTTGCTTAACCTCACATAACTTTTCACATTATAAAGACAGATTATTATATACAACTTATGACAGCTACCAAACAAATGCTAAAATGCTATCTTTTAAAACAGACCATTAAGAAAGCAGACAAGGAAGGTCTTTTAAAGAAAATTTTTAAGTCGGTTTTAAAAGAGGTCTGAAAAGGAACAAACAAACAACACCACCAAACTCATTCTATAAACCTCTTTAATGAACTCTTTCAACATGGTCAAATTGTTTCTTCTCAGTACAATCCACAATGTAGAAGGATTCACGCACAGGACAACTGTGTTTAGACAATTTGCTCACTCACCTGGAGGATGGTATTCTGAGTCAGAGAATAAACAGACTGAAAACAGAACTTCCTTAAACTTTCTGCATCATACACATAAATTAGGCTGAAGAATAGCCTATAGATTGGGAGCAGAAAAGATTACTGTTGGGGTCTAATCAGTAATTTGTGTGGTCATCCGTGAAAAAGAAAGAGTAGGTCTAATTCCTGGCTCCAGCATATCTAATTCTTCTGACTGTGAATTAGCTCAACTCGCCAGTGAAGAAGTTTGGTCTCCAATATCACTATCTAGAATTAAATTAGTACATTTGCCTAGAGTGTCTTTGGTGAGAAGGATGGATGAATGGGTAGATAAATAAATATTTATCCATTGACCCATTAATGAGACCTTAGAGACCTCACTTGAGCAGCTCAGGACATGTTTGGTGGTAGTAGAAAGACTGGGAGCTGAAATATTTCTGGTCACCTAATAGAAGATAAAGCTAGCACTGCCCCAAAATAGAGAGTCAATAAAAATGGTCACAACACAGACTATAAACTTGAAGTCGTATTATCTCCATGAAACTATCAACCATAGACTCAAATAGAAGACACTTAACCAAGCTATAAGGAGATATCCCACATGACTATTGGCATACACAGAAGCTTTTGTGCACATCTAAATTTACTTATACCATATGTATTTTCTCAACTGTATGGTTTTATAACTGCATGTCCTGTGTTATTATAACTGTTGTAAATTATAAAAATGGAAACCTAAGGAATCAAGACTGCTGGGAGAAATATCAATAACCTCAGATATGCAGATGATACCACCCTTACGGCAGAAAGAGAAGAACTAAAGAGCCTCTTGATGAAAGTGATTGAGGAGGGTGAAAAAGTTGGCTTAAAGGTCAACATTCAGAAAACTAAGATCATGGTATCTGGTCCGATCACTTCATGGCAAATAGATGGGGAAACAGTGGAAGCAGTGACAGACTTTATTTTCTTGGGCTCCAAAATCACTGCAGATGGTGACTGCAGTCATGAAATTAAAAGATGCTTGCTCCTTGGAAGAAAAGCTATGACCAACCTAGACAGCATATTAAAAAACAGAGACATTACTTTGCCAACAAAGGTCTGTCTAGTCAAAGCTATGGTTTTTCCAGTAGTCATGTATGGATGTGACAGCTGAGTGCAGAAGAATTGATGCTTTTGAACTGTGGTGTTAGATAAGACTCTTGAGATTCCCTTGGACAGCAAGGAGATTCAACCAATCCATCCTAAAGGAAATCAGTCAGGAATATTCATCAGAAGGACTGGTGCTGAAGCTGAAACTCCAATACTTTGGCCACTTAATATGAAGAACTGACTCACTAGAGAAGACCCTGATGCTGGGAAAGACTGAAGGCAGGAGGAGAAGCACATAACAAAGGATGAGATGGTTGGATGGCATCAGCAACTCAAAGGACATGAGTGTGAACAAGCTCCAGGGAGTTGGTGATCAACAGGGAAGCCTGGCATGCTGCAGTCCATGGGGTTGCAGAGTGAGACACGACTGAGCTACTGAACTGACCCAAGTAAAGAGACTCACTTAGTAAAATAAGTTAAGTCAACTCAAGTCAGTCTCTCTTAAGTCAAGATTGTAAGCTACTTGAGAATGAGTTCATGACTTGTTCTATTTTATATTATTCTGGTAGCCTAACCTAATAATATGTTTTAGGCCAGGACTAATCTTTTAGGCCAGGAATAAATAATTCTTGATTAACTGAAGTCAGTGACAGGCACACCACCATCTTCTGGAGCACTGGCATGAGACAGAATGATTTCTATTGCTATCCTCTTAAGTACGGTCATCTAAAAAGAGCAGACATCAGTTGTGCAAATGCTGAACTCTCTGCCATAAGGGCAGTTAACTGTAATACCAAACTAAAGTCACAAGGTCAAAGGACATTATTCCTGAACTGTGACTAAAATAAGAACTTTGCCTCATGCTTTCAGATCTCTGGGGCAGAAAGTCTATTTGTTTTAAAAACATAAGGAGAGTTTAATTGATCATCACAATTATGCAGAACCAGATGACACAAAGCCATTCAGCTTGCTGTTATCCATGCCATTTTTCAGAACAAACAGCACAAAAGAATATGGAAAAACCATTTTTATCAACAGTATCAAGAAATATGACATTGAAGTAATGGCTTCTTTAATCAATATTATCCTAAAACATGAAATACAAGTGTTATGGTTTTAAATAGGTTGTGGTAAGGCAAAAACCTACTCTCACTTATTTTCCTTAATCATGGCATATTCTGTACACATGCATTAAGTAATCATAGTCAAGTCTTCCATGTAAACAAAAAGAAAATAAGCAAGATGTACCACATAATTTCCTGTACTTTAATTTTGCACACAGGAAAAAAAGAATACAAAGCCCCAAATTTCTTCCATCTGTAAAGGAGTCTGAGGAATTTAATGAAGAGTCTTATATTTCTACAGACAAGCAATCAGAACTTTTCTGATACTTTTAAAAGGTCACCTGTATTTTCTGATAGCTATCAAGATTTTCTCATTAAGCTTACGAACAAACAAAATGAGTACCATTTTGTGTGTACCGTATGATGGATGCATGGTTTCGATGATAAATTGACAGGGTGGGGTGGTGATATCTGGGAGGTTGTCTTATTTTATCTAGTAAACATTAAAAAAAGGGTAAACACAAGAGAGATAGCTTTTCTTAAGGCAACTGCTAAGCAAAGGCTGTCACCTTTCCTTATCACCTTGGGATGTGAGAATGAACAGATCAAGCTGTTTCAGTTTTTCTTACTTTCATCGGGCCAAATCAAGATCTTAGTAAAATTTCAGAATGGGTGTAGAGCAAGGAAATAAGCAAATGTGTGTATATTGGGTTGTAATTCATCATATGGCTTTATCAGATGAAGCAAATGAGAAAATCCTGAGCCAGTCATGAAAGCGTGTCCAACTCTGAGTGACTTGTCCTTAAGATGGATCTTCTGTAAATAATTAAATTAGTGGGTTGCCCCCCTTGCCCCGTCCATCTGGGCGGAAAGAGAGGGGAAAAAAGTGCATGTGAGCGGGCGTGCGCGCGCGCGCGCACACACACACACACACACACACACACACACACACACAGAGAAAAAATCCCAAAGTCTAAACCATATATTAAAATTGTTGGTGCAAAAAAAAAGCTTTACCATGTTTTAAATGGTTAGCAAGATTCTTGAATTTCTAATTGCAAAAGAAAATCAGCAGGGTTATTATAAATAATTTGCTTAAGTGTGATTAGAAATGTATGAGAAATGTAATCTATCTTATGGCCACAAAGATTTCTATTTATAAAAATCTGAGTCACATTGTTCAGAATTTTTAATACAGATGAATAATTAGAAAGCATTCTGTGACGTACATTTGAAACCCAACTAGGCTCTAAAACGCAGCAGTTACATTGAGAGAATGAGGGTCATTCTTTTTGGCCCTGTTGACTGTCCCAGAGCACCTGCATAACAGAGAGTTGAGAAGTGGCTTTAAGAAAGGTAGATGGGAGTTGTAGCAAGGTCGGGGAAGGGAGAAAAAAAAAAGACTATGGATTTGTGTGTTGGGAAGCAGGAGGAGGAGGAGATTTTCTTTCTTGTATTATAAGGCCAAACCAAAAATTACTTTATCAGTGGTCCAGGGAACTACAAGGTGAGTATGACAGCATGGCTGAAAATATTTTCACTAGTCAGGGACTAGGCCTCTGCAAACAGAGTTTCACTGGGCTTACTATTAAAAGCAATCTACAAAACAGGCTTGAAAACCCAGGGGTCTAATATCAAGTGAGCAGTAGGAAGGTGACCTTTCATTCCGTTTGTTTACGAGAGGATCTGCAGACTGTCTCAGTGTGGGCCCAGCATCAGCAAGAGGCCAAAGGGGAGATGGTGAACTCAATGGGATTTTTTTTGTTTGTTTGTTTTTCGAGGTCATATAATCAACTTAGAAAATACAGCTAGAAAAGAACAAGAAGGAAAGCTTGGTTTTTATGTACTGTCTTACATTTTTGGGATAAATGACTAAATGCAAATTCCCTTTAATATTTTTTTATTAGAGTACAGCCAACTTACTACCAGTTTAGGTACTGAATTTAGCCATTAGACATAGCACACAAAATTAAAGAGACAGAAGGAAAACTGAGCAGGTGAAAAAAGAATAAAATTAAAAGATGAATTGGAAAGAAAATAGAGAAAAAAGTAGTTCTATTAAGATAATGATTTTTAAAAAATTTTCCTTGTTTAATAATTCAAAAAATAATGACTCACTTAAAACTTTCATAAGAATATAGAATATCTTTAAGCAAAACTCATGCTATTTTTTCAAAATGCTATGAACTGATTGCTCATCTATGAAGTATGTTCACATAGACCATTCATCTGCTATTACTCAGAATGCAATGCCAGGCATAGTGAAAACTTCATATTTCAACTATCATTCACATTTGTACTTCACTAACACAACAGAAATTATTCCTGTGTAGTAATTACCGTTTAATATCTGATAGCAGCTGCTTGTCTTTGGATACTGATCTAATTCTTTCATTTAACCAAATACCTCAGGCCCTTTCCAGAGTATTAAAATTAAAAAAAAAAAATTCAGTGTTTAACCTGACTTTCCCAGTACCACCTCCTTCTCCAGCAACTTTTCACCTACTCTGGAAACAAAGTATAATAAAACCCAAAACGACAGCAAAAGAATAACGGTGCCAGAAATGGTTAGAACACTGTGACCTCCTTAGTCCTGTTTAGTTACCGTAATAGCAGAAAAGCATGCACACACTTTCTAGACTACATGGCTATGACTGATTGATGAGAGCCTGGCAAGGTTACCATAGCNTAACGGTGCCAAAAATGGTTAGAACACTGTGACCTCCTTAGTCCTGTTTAGTTACCGTAATAGCAGAAAAGCATGCACACACTTTCTAGACTACATGGCTATGACTGATTGATGAGAGCCTGGCAAGGTTACCATAGCTAATTACAACATCATTCATCTAAGCCTACATGAGAAGAAATACCCAGCTCCCAGGGAAGACAAAAGAAGAGAAAAGAACGCTATTCTATGGCTGTTAACTTTTGAATAATCAGCCCCAACAGGAAGCAAATAAGATGAAACTCAATGACCAGATGATGACTTATGGATTTATCCAAGCAAATAACCTCAGTTCCCTGGTCATTTCAACTTGGGGTTTCATCACCCACGGCAGAGAGCTCTCAGAAACAAGGAACCCTCCCGGACTTGGGTGCTTTGTAGTCAGAATTCAAAGGCTTGGGCAGAGGCATGGCCCAGCCCTGAGCTTTCACTCTGCTAAGTGTGTGGTGTGGCTGTGTTTGTCTAGGATCAGATGCCAATACTTAAACTCACATTACGACACAGCAGCTACTTAAACACTGCAGTCTAATTGAAGGAATAAACTTCCTCCTTTATTTTTTTTCCTGAAGATCAGTGCCATAAAAGGATTTGGTTTCTTTAAAAAATCATACAAACGATCCCATATGTTTCCTTTATGCAGTAAATTAGCCAAAATAGGACAGAAAATGGCCACAGTTTCCAACCTAACCTTTGGCTATACCGTATTATCTGGGAACTACTGAAAGCAAAGAGAGAACTCAATGTTTTGAAAATAATGATATCAAACAAACATACAATCATAATTTTCATTTCGGTTTTGAAGCACAAACACACATGGAAACAATGAAGCATCTGAGGCACCTTTCAGCTTTCAAGTCTGAAGCAAGAAGCACTTTCAAATAGAAAGTATCTCAGCTTCAAAGTTTAACGTACAAGAGGAGAATAAAGCTAATACTCACTGCAACTCCAAATTTTAATCAGGTTGCTTTATATCTGGGTAATGTAGATCACAAGAGTGGCAACAACAAAGTTTAAAGTACTTTTTATCCCGATACACTGTTTAAATTGCATTACTAAAATAATTACAACTACAGAGAGAGTTTCCCATGGAAGCTTCCTGCAAATTTCAGTCAAGAATACTAAGAAATGTTACCAAAAGTTCCAAAGTAATGAGCCACCAGGGAAGCCCAATTAACTGAGGCCATAGGATGGAAATTGACAGGGGCATGGAGTCAGACTCAAATTCAGCTTGGAACTAATGAAACTCTTTTGCGATGGTCATAGCTCTTTAGAGAAAGAAAGGCCTATTTTACAGATGAGAAAACTATGGCCCAGGGAGCTCCAGTAGTGACACATAAAGAAGTAACCCATGTGGTCTCAGCTCAGAATATTCATGTCTATAGAATATCAAATGTGCCCTGGTTTATTCTTGGTTTGGAAAAATGAGATAAATGACTTGTCTAGACACAAAGATCAAACACTGTAGTCTGGGACTGACTCCATAACACTGGTTTTCAAGGGACAAACATTGGGTCAACCTTGGACTACAGCCTCATAAGGTCTTTTGGGGAACAGCAGAAGGTCAGTTAGCACTGATCATAAAGTCAGCATAAGGATTAGTAGCTTAAAGGCTAAAACTCTTACTCTTCCAAACATCAAGTTAAATGTCCTCAATAATTTGTCTTATTTATAGATGGTTCTACATGAAAATACATGAAATGTCAAAAAGTACAAAAGTATCCACAGTATGGAGAAATATTACTCAGGTGTCTCAAATATTAGCATCTTTGTTTTAGTGCAATTTCCCCCCCTCAAATATACACACACACGCACATGCAAGCACGTGTGAGAACACACACAGAGTGAAGAAACAGGGGAAAATTCATTTCTGACACAGAAGGTTTTACAAGCAATTTCCTTCATCTTAATTTTCTAGTCTTTATTTCCTTATTAGCCTTTTTATTTACAGCTATTCACAGTATCTATTTAGTAATTTCTACTCGATCTCAATTCAAAAAGGACATAAGGTGTTATTGTATTTCATTTAGTATGAAAATAATCAGATAATTGAAACCTACAAAACTAATCTAAAAAAATGTCATGGAGCTGAAAGCCAAGAAATGTATTATGGGTTCCAATTTTACTCTTTTAACCAACTAGTTATTTGACATCAGAGCACACACGAATCTCTCTCAGCTTTCACTTGGTCACTTGTAAAATAATGCTAATTGTATAGTAAAGTGCTATTATGAAATTCTATAGAATTGTCTATTAGAAGACCAGCTTTTCACAAAAGCTGCTTTAAAAGGTGCTACAATTCTTTTGAGTGGAGGTAGGTTTTTTGCTGTAAGACTTCTAAGTGGTATTAGAATTCTCTATTGCCTGCTCAACAGCCCTCTGCATCCCTTTCTGCCCTGTTAGCATAACTAATCATATGTGTTCAAAGAGTGAATGTGAATAAATTAGAATAGCATCCAGAACTTAAATGCCCAATAAATGTTATTAACTAGAATCAAATGTCTGCTGAAATTCCAAAATATGTTAAGTACCGCAGGGTTCTGCATATAAGACTTGGAAAATTCCTAAACTAGATGATTCTAAAGTCTAAAGGACCCTGTGGATATGATTCTTTGCTATTCTATCTGGTATTTGTTTGACATTCCCTTTTATTAAATAGACTCTCAGGTTAGCAATCTCTAGTCTACACAGTAAAATGCACTGGTCAACTTCAGAAACATTAAAATCTTAAAGTGCTAGAAAGATTTGCTAGGTAGGGCTGAGTCAGAACTTAGTCATTTAGCATTAGAAAATCCATTAGAAAAAAAATGGTATTAAATCATTTAGATGAATGAAGTTGGAATCATGTGGTTGCCCACTTGATTTAACATTTGTCTTACAAACTAAAAATTTTAATATGTTCCCCATTAGCTTACACAGGGTGCAAGACTATGAATTCCTTTCGGTCAGTAGAAAGTTTATTCATCTTTGTATCCCTCGTTGAAGAATTAACAAATAGATTTATGGCACACTTACCATACTGTCTTGAAGATTTGGATGAGGTTTCACAAACAAGGTCATATTTGACACTGAGTTTAAAAGTGCATACAATTTCGCCAAGTTGAAAAGAGGCAAAAGAGTGAGAGCAGAAGTCTGAAAGAAAGCAGCAAACAGTGAAGGGCAAGCTGTTTGTGGAGTTTCCCAAGTGACTCAGTGGTAAAGAATCCACCTGCCAATGCAGGAAACACANTTGAGTGGAGGTAGGTTTTTTGCTGTAAGACTTCTAAGTGGTATTAGAATTCTCTATTGCCTGCTCAACAGCCCTCTGCATCCCTTTCTGCCCTGTTAGCATAACTAATCATATGTGTTCAAAGAGTGAATGTGAATAAATTAGAATAGCATCCAGAACTTAAATGCCCAATAAATGTTATTAACTAGAATCAAATGTCTGCTGAAATTCCAAAATATGTTAAGTACCGCAGGGTTCTGCATATAAGACTTGGAAAATTCCTAAACTAGATGATTCTAAAGTCTAAAGGACCCTGTGGATATGATTCTTTGCTATTCTATCTGGTATTTGTTTGACATTCCCTTTTATTAAATAGACTCTCAGGTTAGCAATCTCTAGTCTACACAGTAAAATGCACTGGTCAACTTCAGAAACATTAAAATCTTAAAGTGCTAGAAAGATTTGCTAGGTAGGGCTGAGTCAGAACTTAGTCATTTAGCATTAGAAAATCCATTAGAAAAAAAATGGTATTAAATCATTTAGATGAATGAAGTTGGAATCATGTGGTTGCCCACTTGATTTAACATTTGTCTTACAAACTAAAAATTTTAATATGTTCCCCATTAGCTTACACAGGGTGCAAGACTATGAATTCCTTTCGGTCAGTAGAAAGTTTATTCATCTTTGTATCCCTCGTTGAAGAATTAACAAATAGATTTATGGCACACTTACCATACTGTCTTGAAGATTTGGATGAGGTTTCACAAACAAGGTCATATTTGACACTGAGTTTAAAAGTGCACACAATTTCACCAAGTTGAAAAGAGGCAAAAGAGTGAGAGCAGAAGTCTGAAAGAAAGCAGCAAACAGTGAAGGGCAAGCTGTTTGTGGAGTTTCCCAAGTGACTCAGTGGTAAAGAATCCACCTGCCAATGCAGGAAACACAGGGGACACGGATTTGATTCCTGGGTTGGGAAGAACCCTGGAGGAGGAAATGGCAACCACTCCAGTATTCTTGTCTGGGAAATCCAATGGACAGAGAAGCCTGGTGGGCTACAGTCCAAGGGGTTGCGAAAGAGTCAGACACGACAGTGACTAAAAACAACAACAGGAAGTGGCTTCTGGTAGCTGTAGGTCAAAGTGACTGTGGAAGAGCGGCCAGTAATAAAAGTGGGCAGAAAATGAGGGCTGGATCTGTATGAATCCCTGAAAATGAACTTTCTGCATGTTCTGTGTATAAGTTATTTCATCTTGGGAGATAAAGAAAAAAAAGGGATGGCCAACCACTGTCTGCATGTATGTGAGGAAGGTTGCGAATCTTTAGTAGGATACTGTTGATGATGAACTTGTATTGGAAAAAGAGATACAAAAATTGTACTGAATGTTGAGTACATTTTTATTTCAGTGTCAGTAAAACCTACACTACTGGTGATTAACAATCACCAATAAAGAGAAGACTGTATTGATTCCCAAAATCTGTTAAACTGTGTCTCTTTAAGTAAGAAAAAGCATGTGAACCAACCATGGTCAAATTCCCCACTGTCAAGAATGGATCTCAAGAGTGAGAAAACTAGGGAGAATCAGCCCCACATCTGTTGTACCAGCCTGGACCAAGGAGTCCCATGAGAAGTAGAACCAGTTCCAGCAGCCTCTGAGAAGTGAGTAGGAAGCAGAAGATGGGCTGGGGTTTGGCATTTTATTTGCCTTCTATGATGATGAATACTTAAAACACACTTGCTCCCCCTCCTCCGACTACAGCCCTCCCTCCCTGCCCAATTCGTCTTCTAAACAAGGTCTCAGGGTGGGCCTGGCAGTACAACCAGGCCACCTCTCAGAAGAGCTACTCATGGACCCTGCATCTGCCCCCAAGGAGAGCCCCCATCTCTCTGTGCCCAAGCCGTAACCACACCCTGCCCTGAGGGCAGTGAAGGGAAAACAGAATGGGCAGATACCAAAGCTGGTGGCTTTGCTTCTGTCTTTTATTTCTCTCTCTGAGAAACACAATGATCTTTTTTTTTTTTTTCCCCTTTGCTTTTAAAATTCCAGAAATGTAAAGTGCAGAGTCTGAGAAAACCATGAGAGTAGACAAGGGATGATTTCTTCATCATTCATCCTTGCCCAGATTTCTCCATCTAATTCCAAGGGGCCATCTGTATCAGCTCACTAACCAGTTTGGACACGGTCCTTCTCACAGTGGGAACCTGCTGGAAGTTGTTTAAGCAGAGGAGTTATCTAATCAGATTTGTGACTTAGGAAGGCCACTCTGGAGAGGCAGGGATTGGGGAAAGCAGGTATGGTACAGAAAGAGGTCAGTTTGAGGCCTCTGCAGTATCATGAGCCTTTTGCAGATCAATGTGAAAGCTCTGGCCTGCTTAATGCTCCTGGACATGAAGGCTAAAGAAAGTGTGGATGATAAGAAGAAAAAGGAGAAACAGCAGCGATCTCCACTGTTTCAGACTGAATGGGTGGAAGGCAACACTGACCACCCAATAGTGAAGGCTGGCCAATGTCACCGTTTCATCTATGACACTAAGTGAAACGGGATTTGACGCCAAGGGGTAAAGCATTTTCAGGATTTGGCGTATATTCACAAAATGACTCTAAGGAAGATTATGTCAATATATTCTTTTACAAATAGCATATGAAAGACAGCACAGCACAATTATTCCTGACCTGGAACCAGCAAGGGTTCAAATGCTAAGTTCGCCACCCAACAGCTATGTGACTTGGAGGAGTCACATAACTGTTCAATGCCTGTTTCCTCACCTCTTAAATAAGGGAGATAATAGAACCCAACTGAGTACCATGAGGCTTGAATAAGTTGCCAGGAGTACAGGGTTTAGAACACTTGATGCACTGCCTTGAGGTCTGTGCCTAGAATATAATTACCACTGAATATATATTATTCTCTGTGTCTGATCTAAAATGAGTATTGAAGAAGCAGAAAGTCCACTTTCAAAGATATAGAATTTCAACTTGCTTTTCTTTTTACATTGAACATTGTATTGCTCAGATGGTTCAATAAAAGAAGCTGAAAAAGCTAAAGAAAAATAACCTTTTTTTTTTTTTTTAAACCTGAGAAAGCTCATAAGAGAAAGGTGAAAAAACAAATTCTCAGGCACAGGCAGCACTCTGAGGTTGAGACTTTTGAAGACCACAGAGCTTGCTTATAAATAGTGTATTAAAACAAGCAAGAGCAATTTTCTCCCTTCGTCTTCCCTTATTGCCTAATTTTCCTCCCATACTATTTGCATAATGGATAAAAAGGCATCCATTATGCAAATGAATGATAGGGCTGTGAGGTTGCTGTTGCCACAAACCTCGCTCCAGATGAAAAGAAGCTGCCACTAAGCCCTTCAATGTCTGCGGTCCAGCAGGACTGCTCTGCTAGCTTGATTTCCAAAAGATAGAGGGAAATTATGAAGATGGTAGGTCATTCACTTCCACTTGGTTTATTTTAAAACAGGTACTATAGATGCTTTCCAGAAAATCAGTACAAAATATATAGATACTCAGTATCCTGGCATGTAAAATAAACTTTACAATATACTTTGTTTCAAATGGCAAAAATTATACTATGCACAAGTCTTTACAATTTTAAGGATATGTTTTGCATAAAAACAACCTCTGTTCTAGCTTGAGAATTAACCTATAACCGGTACTTAGAGTGTTCTCAAAATAGACGCATACATTCAATACGAAGAAAAAGTAGTTTTAAGTAACACAACGTTAGTGGATTTTCAAAACTTTATGCTTTAACCTGACCTAAAATTATCTTTAAGAGATATTACCAAAATTGACATTATTTATCTTGGAGTCAGAAATTCACTAAAATTTTAGAAGAATGTTTATTTTCTCTTTCTACCAACACCTTCAAAACAAATGTAACAAATGAGCATTCTGAACAGAATCACTTGCTTGGAATAAATCAGTAGGACAGAAATAAAAAACTAACTTCAAAATGTTTCTCCCCAAACCTTGAGATACACAGTTGGTGAAGAAGAAAGTGGCTTAAATAGGAAGTGATCTTTTATCTCTAGCCTGGAATCCTTGATAACACTGAGTTTTTTTTTCCAAGTGACTTTTTTTCAGGGACTTTTAAAAACATTTAAGTGGTCCTTACATGCTATGGGCTTCCCTGTGGGCTCAGACGGTAAAGAATCTGCCTGAAATGCAGGAGACCTTGGTTTGATCACTGGGTTGGAAAGAACCCCTGGAGGAGGGCATGGCAACTCACTCCAGTATTCATGCCTAGAGAATCCCTTGGACAGAGGAGCCTGGGGGGCTACAGTCCATGAGGTCACAAAGAGCCAGACACGACTGAGCACCTGAGTACACACAGCACACATATGCTACAGACAAAGCTCCTCATTTACAGTCTAATTCCTCCCCTGTCAGTGCAAGGCTATGCGACTCCGATTCACCTGCAGTTCAAGAAGAAACTGCATCCATTGCCTGAGCATCAGCAGCTGCAAAGATCTATGAGCAAAATAATTCAGAGAAAGACAGTCCAAGTTTAAAGGCAAACATTAACAGGGTCAGTCATAAAGTGGAAGCAACTCATAGACAGCAAGATGATCTATTTCAACCAGATGAAAAGCAGATGACTTAAAAAATACACCTACCTAATTTCAGAGCAGAAGGGGTTACTTCAATTTCCCCACCGACTGGTTTAAATGCAGCCAGTTGTGCAGCCACTTCCGTCTCAAAAGCATCTGGGCTCTGCCGGCCTGCGGGGTTTCCACTGGGGCTCTCAATCTTGTGGAGTGGTTCTTGTTCGTCAAACACAGCAATCAGCTACAAACAAATCCAGTAACACTAATTACTTTGTAGGACACGCATATCACATGGACACTATGTGGCTGGTTGTGATCTTTACTTGCCTTTTTTTTTTTAAATAAAAGACCTCTTAAAACTGAAAACTTTAATGTTACTGTATCACAACTCTTAATTCAATATTATGTCTGAAGGGGTCACGGTCAGGAAATAATTAACAGTTTGTTTGTTTATTCCTGGAATAGAGATCCACTTTTGGCTAACCTTCTGGAAGGAATGAAATGGCCCACTCCCCTCCTCACTTTCTTTTCTAATGTGCCTAACAGGACATCAGCATCTCTTTAAGAGTACTGTCAAACATGAAAGCTGAATATGCAGAATGTGAACAACAGACTTACATGGTAGAAGATAACATTCCAAGGTCAAAGAGCTAAAGACATGATAAAACTGCTAATTGTCCTTTTAGACACAACAATAATAAGCAGAGTCATACATACACATGTATATTTATACACAATCTGTGCATATCTTGTACACATAGTTTTCCCATTTGTATTCATGTCTGTAATTTTGGTCTTTTCTTTCATGACTAACTTCGCGTTGACTGGCTTAAGTCCAATAAAACTAAACGTCAGGACTTTATTTATTCCAATCTTCATCTCAAATTTATTCCGTAGAAGAACTAGGTATCTCATCATTACTATAAAAACATTTAATTGTCAGTCTTCAAGTCATTTGTTTTAAAATATGAGCAACATTCAATAATCAAGTAATTGTGCAAACATTGCTGTATAAATGGCAAAGACAGCCCCGAATGAATCTACAGTTTTGGCCAGCAAACAGCATCATGATAGAAACTTCCAATGTCTCTCATTGGAAAAGTGGAAAAGTCCAAAGCTGATGTGGAAAAGTCCAAATGTGAGTGCAGTAGGTGGCTCAGGGAAGTTACTGTCAATCCAATAAAATGCAGTCTACAAAATGCAAATCTAGAAAACTGCTAGTAAATCTTTAGATATTTCCATTCATTAAATAAAACAAACCTACTTATCATTCAAACATTTTTCAGGTAAGGCATTCAAAGCCCCATTCATAAGGGAAACTTGTTGGCTTAGTTATAGTATTAATAATGCTAGTGCAGGGTTAACCAATCAAAACATCATAAATTCAAGTGCAGTCTTTCAAAAGAAATGAATACAATTAGGGATATGCAAATTGGCTATTCAAAAATAATTTTCATAATTGACTACTCATTTCCAGTATGGAGACTTCTTTAATTGGAAAACCCAACAATCCTCTCACCACAGGAAAAAAATGCTACTCCCAAGGCATTATTTTTAATTCTTGAAATTGAGCACATACATTTTCTATTTTTAATTGGTGGCACTGATGAACCGATTTGAGATAAGACTTAAATGGATTAATAATGAAAGATTATTCTAGTATAAAAATAATCAGGAGAACTATATCTTTCTAATCATCTGTCCAAAATGAAGAGTTTAACACTTTAAATTCTGAAAAGAAAAATAAAACCAACTTTTAAATTGTGATAGAAGTGCTATTTCATCACTATTTTGGTGATATAATTTCAATTTTTGCATGTTGGTGAATTCTATCACATACTTGTTATACTCATTTTAATATATTAATCAACAAGGCAAAGTTGCTTATTTTACTGGTACGACAAACAGTTTTGCGTAAGTTTTTCTTCTTGCTACATCCTTAAGTCTTAGCGTATCCTATGCACCTGAAATGATGGGGAAAAGAGACATAGAATACCAATCAGTAGTGTAATCCAGAAGCTTAAAATTGATAACTCATAAATAAATCATTATCTATGTCTCTTATATAACCATCTCTCCTTAAGCTTCTTCACTGTTTTCCATATTATTATTATATCTACATTAGGTCACAGCATACATATTAACAATTCTATATCTGTTTGCCTAGTGGGACCACAGGGTAGATAAGAGATTTTGTTTCCCAAAGTAACAAACAGTCATTTGTACTAGGGGCCATTCCACCGATTCAGAACACACTGTAAGCATTTTCTGAAACAAAAGCTGTAAAAAGAGAGGCTGCATTATGAAATATTTGCAGTTTGTCCAGGATAATGCTATGCCCTGAAGAATGTGTATTCTACTCTTTAGAGATACACGCAATACGTGGCTTTCTCAAAGATGATGACAGTGAGACCTGGAGGCTCCCCAACTCTCATCAACTCTCTGATTAATTAATTGCTTAGTCTGTCTCCCAATCCCATGATTGACAGGAATTATCTCTGCAGAACCTCCTCTGCATGTCTGTATGAATGGATGAAATAAAGTCTCTCCTCCTGGAAAGAAGAGAATCAGTTCCTAAATCTGTGGCATCCAGACAAAGCCACTGGCACCACAGGTGCTGGGTGATAAGAGACCTTCCATCCAGTCTTCATCTCAACAGCTACAATATACCCAGTCTTAGACTTGCCTCCACATTGATAAGCAATTTAAACTCTATGTTGTAGGTCTTTGTTAGCTGGATTGCTTGATTCATCAGAACACCTACATTACTGGTAACCCAGTTCCTGGAAACAGTGTTACAGAGATATGTTAATTAATGTAAACCACTGTTCTAGTTCCTCAACAGAAGGCAAACTGACCTTTATATTGTCCAGTTCATGAAAAAGGCCTTCCTCCACCATTGAACCCATTCAAAATGACTCTTCTCACATAGATGACTTGAACATTAAAAGGTGATTTATATTTTTATTAAAAACAATTCTGTAAAGATTCCATTTAGACTAAATTTCTATGGCATGTGGAAGATTTTTCACCAACACTACAGAGACTGAAGTAATCTAAACTTTATGCAAAGTGCAAATAGGCAATATTTAATTTGGAGGCCTTCCTCTGCTGCTCTATCCATCTTCTGGTGCCCCGTCTGCTCTCCTTCTGTGATGCCAGTATTCTCATGTCATCCTGCACAGCACTGACATTTCCCTAAGACCCCATGGTCCAGAATGATATGCTCAAACAGACTTGACTTCCAATCAAAACTCCCTTCCCTGCAGATCTCTCTCAGCATTTAGGCATCTAATCCCCAGATACACACAAGAAGGTCAGTCTACAAATATGCTATTAACTTTCCCATCGAAAAAACAAAATAGCCTTTTCCGGACTCACCCCTACAGATACCACCCTATTTCTCACTTTCCATCTAAAGCAAAATTTGAAAGTTGTCCACAGAGCAGTCTCCAATCTCCACCCTTCCATTCTTTTCCTGAGGCCACTCCAGCCAAGCTCTCACCCCTCTCTTTCACTGAAACCACTCTTATTAAGATGAAAAACAATCTCTACAGTGCTGAATTCAAAGTCACGTCTCTGGTTTGATGTTAGGACACAGTCGATCATTGCTTCCTTTTTAAATGGCTTTCTTTACTTGCCTTCCAGGACACCACTTCTCAGGTTTATCCTCAATACCCTGGCCCTTGCATTCAGTTTACTCTTCCTTATCTCTAAAAATGTTAAAAAGGCTACCCCTAAATTTGCATGGTGATTACATTTGTCTCATGGCAAAGATATAAGAGTACGCTGGTAAATCTCACACTTAAATCTCCAACTCAGAGCTTCTCTGAACTCCAGCCTCATGTGGTCAATTGCCTAACCTAACATGAAGACTGCTGCTGCTGCTGCTGCTAAGTCGCTTCAGTCGTGTCCAATTCTGTGTGACCCCACAGACGGCAGCCCACCAGGCTCCCCGGTTCCTGGGATTCTCCAGGCAAGAATACTGGAATGGGTTGCCATTTCCTTCTCCAATGCATGAAAGTGAAAAGGGAAAGTGAAGTTGCTCAGTGGTGTCTGACTCTTAGTGACCCCATGGACTGCAGCCTACCAGGCTCCTCCATCCATGGGATTTTCCAGACAGGAGTACTGGAGTGGGGTGCCATTGCCTTCTCCGAACGTGAAGACTGAGTAATCCTTAATCCCTCTTTCTTTCTCATCCCCCTTTCTCATTATGTCTCATATACCACACACACATCCAATTTGTCAACAAATGTTAAAATATGCCCAGAGCTTGACCACTTCTTACCACCTTTGCTGTCACATCTTTGGACCCAGATATCACAGCCTCTCCTATGGGTTACTGCAAGGGCTTCCTGACCTGGCTCCTTGTTTCCACACATGCTCCCTTTCCATCCACTTTCAACATGGCAGCCGGCATGACCGTGCTCAAACATATGGTGGATTGCATCTCTCCTCTGATCAGAACCTTTCCACCTCCCTTAGAATGAAGCCCAAGTCCTCCCAATGCCCTGTATGGTAACAGGCTCCCAGTGAAGGTTCTGACCTCTTATCTCTCCCTTGTTCTCAGGATTCTGTCCTGCTCTGCCCTCTTCTTTCTCCCTCTCTGTGTCTTTACCTTTGCTCTTCTCTCTCCCTGATACAGTCTTCCACCAGACACCTGCATGGCTTTTTCCTCGATCCTGCACATCTTTATTGAAATGTCAGGCTTTCATCGGCCACACTATCTAAATTGAAATCCACTCCCACACCTCACATACTCCATTTTTCTTCATAGCATTTGTCACCCCTCAATGCTATGTCTTCTCATATTTGTCTTATTTATTGCCCATCTCCCTGTAAAACTCCCTAGGAAAACTTTACTAGACTGTAAGCTCAAAGAAGAGAAGGATTTTTGCCAGTTTCGCTGTTTGCTGTACTCCATTGCCTAGAAAAGTGAGTTAGACATAACAGGCATCCAACATATATTTGTTAAAGTGTGTGAAATGAAGCAAATAAAATATGATACCTAACATAACAATGAAAAGTAGCTAGATTTTCCATGTGCTTTTAGAACACTAAAATTATTTATTAATGAAAGAGTATAAATGACCAATATAAACCCACATGACGCTCAGTGCATTCTCACCATTATTATTCTGTCTCCATTTTGTTATTATGGGGAAGACATTCCTTATTGTCTAGTCAACACCAGGGGAAATTGCTTCTGTTCTAGAAATGGAGATTATGTGTCTTCTCTTTCCTTTTCATGCTCATTTTTGAAAGGGAAAATCTGCTGATTTGGTTTCTGAAGGAGGGCAAGTTTAAACTAAGGTGGATGTGGATGGAGAGATGGGCAGGGTTAGCAGTGTGGCCCCAGACATGCTCTTGTCTGATTTGTTCTCATAGGCAACTTTGATTTGTCTAGTGTGAAGCTTCTCAATGTGTCCCAAGAAGTAGCTTAAAAACAAATGTGAATAAATCTCCAGGGAAGTGGAAGAACAGCCTGAACTGCCATTAAGCTCAAAACTGAAGCACTTAGCTTTTATTTTACAAATTCATGTAAATATTTACCAGCTTTCCATGTTTGACTTAACATGAAAAGATTTTCTCTTTAATTGCCAGTAATACTAAAGCAAGGACTTCCCCTCATGGCTCGGCAGTAAAGAATCTGCCTGAAATGAAGGAGCCACAGGTTCAATTCCCGGGTTGAGAAGATCTCCTGGAGGAGGGCATGGCAACCCACTCCAATATTCTTGCCTGGGGAATCCCATGGACAGTAGAGACTGGTGGGCTACAGTCCATGGGGTCCCAAAGAGTTGGACACAACTGAAGCAAATTAGCACACAGGTACACAATAAGACAATGATCTCATCTCAAGCTGGAGTGTATTTCTCAGGCAAATACTTACCTTCTAAAATGAAAATAGACCCATTGACGTGGTATGCACATATTTTTTTTTAAATAACTATATCTCAACTGCTAATGATGATGTGTTCCTAATTCAAAGACTAGGCTTAGTTTGGTAACCACAAGTATCCCCTGACTATTCCTTCCCCAGTGGGTATCAGGAAGGAACATCTGAAACTAGAATTTGCTTAGAAAATATATCATGTGTAAGCTTTATGTTAAAAACATAGTTCAATCTTTTTTCATATTTAACTTGTAAAGGTCAAAGTATTGTAACAATCAACAACAACAACTACCTCAAAGATCAAAAGGAAATAAAAGAGCTTTGGTTACAATATCCATGACCTGGAATACAGACAGGATCAAAAGAGCCACTTGCCCTTCACAATCTCACATCACTGATATCTCTTCAAGGACTCAGACCTATTTCTATACTCAAACAAGGTAAAGCTGTGTGTGTGCGTGCATAGGTGTGTTTTGGGAGTGAGCGGGTGGTGGGTGGAGGTAGAATATTAATGCCCTTGATGACATCCCTAACATGCCTAAATGCTTAGCACCGAGCCTGGTACACAGAGGAAGGTTAAACGTTGATTCCTTTANCTAAGGTGGATGTGGATGGAGAGATGGGCAGGGTTAGCAGTGTGGCCCCAGACATGCTCTTGTCTGATTTGTTCTCATAGGCAACTTTGATTTGTCTAGTGTGAAGCTTCTCAATGTGTCCCAAGAAGTAGCTTAAAAACAAATGTGAATAAATCTCCAGGGAAGTGGAAGAACAGCCTGAACTGCCATTAAGCTCAAAACTGAAGCACTTAGCTTTTATTTTACAAATTCATGTAAATATTTACCAGCTTTCCATGTTTGACTTAACATGAAAAGATTTTCTCTTTAATTGCCAGTAATACTAAAGCAAGGACTTCCCCTCATGGCTCGGCAGTAAAGAATCTGCCTGAAATGAAGGAGCCACAGGTTCAATTCCCGGGTTGAGAAGATCTCCTGGAGGAGGGCATGGCAACCCACTCCAATATTCTTGCCTGGGGAATCCCATGGACAGTAGAGACTGGTGGGCTACAGTCCATGGGGTCCCAAAGAGTTGGACACAACTGAAGCAAATTAGCACACAGGTACACAATAAGACAATGATCTCATCTCAAGCTGGAGTGTATTTCTCAGGCAAATACTTACCTTCTAAAATGAAAATAGACCCATTGACGTGGTATGCACATATTTTTTTTTAAATAACTATATCTCAACTGCTAATGATGATGTGTTCCTAATTCAAAGACTAGGCTTAGTTTGGTAACCACAAGTATCCCCTGACTATTCCTTCCCCAGTGGGTATCAGGAAGGAACATCTGAAACTAGAATTTGCTTAGAAAATATATCATGTGTAAGCTTTATGTTAAAAACATAGTTCAATCTTTTTTCATATTTAACTTGTAAAGGTCAAAGTATTGTAACAATCAACAACAACAACTACCTCAAAGATCAAAAGGAAATAAAAGAGCTTTGGTTACAATATCCATGACCTGGAATACAGACAGGATCAAAAGAGCCACTTGCCCTTCACAATCTCACATCACTGATATCTCTTCAAGGACTCAGACCTATTTCTATACTCAAACAAGGTAAAGCTGTGTGTGTGCGTGCATAGGTGTGTTTTGGGAGTGAGCGGGTGGTGGGTGGAGGTAGAATATTAATGCCCTTGATGACATCCCTAACATGCCTAAATGCTTAGCACCGAGCCTGGTACACAGAGGAAGGTTAAACGTTGATTCCTTTACTTCTCATAGCCAGCGTTCCCTGCCTCCCAGACTGAGTCCCACTTGACTTGTTTATTCCTATTCTGCTTTTACTTTGTTGCTTCTCTTTAATCTCTTCATCACAGGATTGACAGAGGAACAGACAAAGTATCAAGATCAAACACATCAAATAGGTAATTTTTGTTTTTCTTTTTTCCTTGCTCTTCATCACATAAGAACACACAAGCTTTACACATGCAGGGCAATTCCTCAACCTAGCAGTACATGGTTTGTGCTATCTGTTCTGTTTTTACCATAACTTGAATCAATATACCAATGCCTTTAGTTTTTACATTGACAAGTAAATATTTTAATAATAAATGTCACCAAGTGTGTTTATAACAGAGTCCCTCAATATTCATGATATGGTTTGCTCTATCGTCAGCCTGTAGCATTCTGTCACTTTTATAGTCTGAGTTTTTATAATCTGATGATATTATAGTCTACAGAGAGAGTAAAAAAGTGATCTAAATTCTCACAGAACATAATAAACTATATTTACACAAGTATTTTTCGGATTAGTAATTAAATTGAGAAATATGTGACTATTTTATAACATGTCAAATGAACTAACATACTACTAAGAAAGGCTTATTGCCATATTGAGTTATTTGGGTTCAACTGTTGAATTTAAAAACATACTACTTTTTTTTCAGCTGTTTCATACATATTCCATGTTATCAACAACTGTCAAGCAGAGTTAAAAGACAAAGAACAAAGGCAGCATCATACAAAATAAAATTGGAATTATTTGTCTCAAATCTTAATAAACACAATTAAATCTAAGGAAGACTATGAAATTACAACAATCTCACAAGTAGAGGAAAACACATTATCACCTTTGGGAAGAGAGTGAAACTGCAGAATTCATTTAAAGGTATGCATCTGCCTGGAACTAAATAACAACTGGCTATTGAGCTAATTTTATGCCACCTAAAAGTTTGAAAATGGATCTTTTTCCTTCATAGGATTTTTGACAGCCAGCTAAATGCATTTAATCTGGATTTAAAAATTAACAGGCTCACATTAGCATCTTCATCAGATGCGACTATGAGGTCTAGCAACCTCAGAGGAAGTATATAACACCTCTGATTCTCAGGAATTTCAAACGACATTCAGTAAATGAGATAAAACCACTTTTCATTTCCTCTCCAAACTGAAAGTCAATAATAGAGAACTTTATAAACTTTACAGCATTATCTCATTCTAAAGAAAATAACAAAAATGTGCCTAAATATAGTCACCCATATATCAGCCATATGTGAACTGTGAAATCTCTGATGGTCAAGTTGGTTTTAGAAAAGGCAGAGGAACCAGAGATCAAATTGCTAACATCCGCTGGATCATGGAAAAAGCAAGAGAGTTCCAGAAAAACATCTCTTTCTGCTTTTTTGACTATGCCAAAGCCTTTGACTGTGTGGCTCACAATAAACTGTAGAAAATTCTGAAAGAGATGGGAATACCAGACCACCTGACCTGCCTCTTG
>SJYW01011813.1:63122-85547 GCA_006410735.1 Raphicerus campestris
TGACTGTGTGGACCACAATAAACTGGAAAATTCTGAAAGAGATGGGAATAACAGACCACCTAACCTGCCTCTTGAGAAATCTGTATGCAGGCCAGGAAGCAACAGTTAGAACAGGACATGGAACAACACTGGATCCAAATAGGAAAAGGAGTATGACAAGGGTGTATATTGTCCCCCTGCTTATTTAACTTGTATGCAGAGTACATCATGAGAAACGCTGGACTGGAAGAAACACAAGCTGGAATCAAGATTGCTGGGAGAAATATCAATAACCTCAGATATGCAGATAACACCACCCTTATGGCAGAAAGTGAAGAGGACCTAAAAAGCCTCTTGATGAAAGAGGAGAGCGAAAAAGTTGGCTTAAAGCTCAAATTGCAGAAAACGAAGATCATGGCATCCAGTCCCATCACTTCACGGGAAATAGATGGGGAATCAGTGGAAATTGTGTCAGACTTTATTTTGGGGGGCTCCAAAATCATTGCAGGTGGTGACTGCAGCCATGAAATTAGAAGACACTTACTCCTTGGAAGAAAAGTTATGACTAACCTAGATAGTATATTCAAAAGCAGAGACATTACTTTGCCAAGTAAGGTCCGTCTAGTCAAGGCTATGGTTTTTCCTATGGTCATGTATAGATGTGAGAGTTGGACTGTGAAGAAGGCTGAGTGCTGAAGAAGATGCTTTTGAACTGTGGTGTTGGAGAAGACTCTTGAGAGTCCGTTGGACTGCAAGGAGATCCAACTAGTCCATTCTGAAGGAGATCAACCCTGGGATTTCTTTGGAAGGAATGATGCTAAAGCTGAAACTCCAGTACTTTGGCCACCTCATGCGAAGAGTTGACTCATTGGAAAAGACTCTGATGCTAGGAAGGATTGGGGGCAAGAGGAGAAGGAGATGACCGAGGATGAGATGGCTGGATGGCATCACTGACTCGATGGACGTGAGTCTGAGTGAACTCCAGGAGATGGTGATGAACAGGGAGGCCTGGCATGCTGCGATTCATGGAGTCGCAAAGAGTTGGACACGAATGGGTGACTGAACTGAACTGATATATCAGCCAAAAATATATTTGCTTACTTTAATTTTGTAGTAAGTTACTCAAAAGTCAGGTATACATTAAACACTTTTTATACTGAATCATATTTTTTTATAACTACCTTGAATCAAAATTTCCAAGATGATATAAGTTTAAGAGAATCTTGCATTTGTTTTGATGCATTCTTTACTTTCCTTAGTAAGAAGAGGTGGCAAGGATACATGGAAGAACTGTACAAAAAAGATCTTCACGACTCATAAAATCATGATGATGTGATCACTCATCTAGAGCCAGACATCTTGGAATGTGAAGTCAAGTGGGCCTTAGAAAGCATCACTACGAAAAAAGCTAGTGGAGATGATGGAATTCCAGTGGAGCTGTTTCAAATCCTGAAAGATGATGCTGTGAAAGTGCTGCACTCAATATGCCAGCAACTTNGGACAGGGAGGCCTGGCGTGCTGCGATTCATGGGGTCACAAAGAGTTGGACACGACTGAGCGACTGAACTGAACTGATCAGCTCACCATTCATGAAACACCATTCAGTACTCGTATCTAATACACACAAGGGAAGCCTGTGAAGCCCTTTCCTCTGAGCCCTTCACTCTCCATAACAGTGATCAGGCAAAGGGTCTCAGTGGCGGTCAGCTGGCAGTCACTACACTCTAACCATAGACAACTTCGCAGCAGCTATAGAAAAAGCAAACAGCCACAAAACCAGGAGAAAATCTCAGTCACCATCAGGATGTCAGACGTGTCAGAAATATAAAAAAATTAAATATACCTGCCTTGTCAGTAATATTTCCACTGCCTCTGAACTTTACATATTTAAAATAACAGACAAATAAAGTGGAAAATACCTGGGTTAAATTTGTTGGGTGATGCCAATCCACTGGATGGCTTTGTTCGCCATTTCCCCAGCCAATCACTAGGTGTTTCACTAATGTTATCCAATCCCAAGGACTCTGACAGTCTTGGGAGAGTGCACATTATTAGAAATGAAGATACACCGTGGGTTGTTTTAAAACACGCACACATAAACACATAAATGACTTTCTCTTCAGGGTATTTTCATCTAAATCATATACATTTAATCTGCATTTTTGAAGGATTATTCTATCTGAAACAAGTTACCTCTGGCACCAGAAAAAAAAAAATAGTATATGGAAAATGTTTTGTCATTTATAAAGCATCTACATATTTACAATGTTGTAACATTGACACTATTATTTCATTTCTGTAGCCAAACCAAAGCTGTAACTGTCTCAGAAATATAGTTTGGCAGTCTCTTAGTCCACATTCAGTGCTATCATGGCCATCAGAGATACGTACATCAACAGACCCCTGGAGGCAGCCACTTGCTGAATATAAGGGTGCTATCCCTCTGTAGGGCTTATCCCATTACAACAAAATGCCATGCTGCCTCTGGCCAGGTACTCGCATATCCATTGCCAGGGCCCCAATCCGCTTCTGAGTTCCAGTCCAGTCCGCTGACATTTACCTACAACACTTCTGCCAGAGAAGTCTTCCATCACACAGATCTGGAATGGTCTACCTTGGCTCATTTTTCTTTTTCATTATATATTCTTATGGCTTTCAAAATCAATTTTAAGCCTTCCATATGAGACCTTCCACCAGGTCCTGTGATGTTTCTATAATACTGTGTCCTTGTCTCATCACCACCAGTCACATGATACAAAGATCCTTGACTTACCTGCCTCTATCTAAAAGCAAACTGCAAGCTACTTGAAATTACGGGTCACGTCACTTAAAATCTATTTAACAAATACTTTATAGCCCTCACTATGCAGGTGGGTATCCCTGATGGCTCAGCAGGCAATGAATTCGCCTGCAGTACAGGAGACAGAGGAGACGCTGGTCAATCCCTAGGTCAGGAAGATTCCCTGGAAAAGGGAGATGGCAGTAGACTCCAGTATTCTTGACTGGTTTCCTTAGTGGCTCAGATGGTAAAGAATCCGCCTGCATCTGGATTCAATCCCTGGGTCACAAAAATCCCCTGGAGAAGGGAATGGCTACCTACTCCAATATTCAGTTCAGTTCAGTCGCTCAGTCGTGTCCGATTCTTTGCGACCCTGTGAATCGCAGCACGCCAGGCCTCCCTGTTCATCACTCTCTCTGGGAGTTCACTCAGACTCATGTTCATCGAGTCCGTGATGCCATCCAACCATCTCATCCTCGGTCGTCGCCTTCTCCTCCTGCCCCCAATCCCTCCCAGCATCAGAGTCTTTTCCAATGAGTCAGCTCTTCGCATGAGGTGGCCAAAGTACTGGAGTTTCAGCTTCAGCATCATTCCTTCCAATGCAAATAGTTGGACACGACTGAGCGACTGAACTGAACTGATACCTACTTTTGAAACAAATATAACTGTACAGTGTTCTCCATTAGATTCGACTGTTAGAAGAACCCTGCTTATCTGTGCTAATAACTGCAATCCAGGGTGTATTGCTTAATTTTGTGGATTAATGAGTAAGCAATCAAATGTGATTTTAAGTCATGAATATAACAAACATATTATTCATTTATTTTGACAAGTATTTTAATTCATGTGACTTGGCTCCAAATAGGCAGTCTATTTCATAAAAAAAATAAAAGAAACTTTTGTGCTCTTAGATAATAAACCTTGGTGGAGAGTAATTGCAAAGCCACCACCATTTGAAGACAGATATAGAATTGATACGTTGATAGAAAAAACAATGGTCCTTAAAGTTTCAAACAGAGAATGTCTTTTGCATGCACTTGAGCTATACGCAATATGTTTAGGAGTTGTAAAACACACAGAACATTCTAAATAAGCTAGGTCAGTGCTGGCCTGAGACAGGTACCCCCTAGCCTGTCACCTTGGTAGCCTCAAACACAAGTTTTAGCAGCTTCACGTGCCCCTGAGGTGGCCTCATAGTCCTGCTCTTAGAGCCCCAAAGCCAGGCAAAGTGGTGAGTGGACTACGAATATGAGCAAGGTCACAACTCGCTGAAAATTAACTGGTGATTAATTGGTGCTTCATTTCATCAGGCTGGGAGGGAACAGACTCTTTAGCACAGACACATTTAGCAAATTGGCCTGAGCCCTGGCTGACTGACCTCATGACAGGTCCGATGATGTTCTACCTTCTCTGGGATTTCAAGACAGGTAAGCAACCGGTGGAGATGACAGAAAGGTCAGCGTGCAGTCTGATTGAGGGATGAGAAAACACTCCCCTTTAACATTCCACTTAGACTCAGATCCTCCTTGTCACGGGTGACAAGGCTTCAAAGCCAATATTTAAAAAAAATTAACACTGCAGTCGCAGGTGGATTTAACTCCTGCACGCCTTCCGTCTGAGTGGTAGAGCTAACCTTTTCCTCTAGCTTCTAATTGCCCCACATCTCCTTAACTGGTGATAATGTGGCCAACCCTGCTGGGATGGGTGTTGACTTTGGGAGCCTCTAAATGTCAAGATTTGTAATTATGATTGTGGGTGTATTAAAATCACAAAGAATGATTCCTCACTAATTGGGGCCTCAAGACAGGAAGCCTGGGGTCCTTGTTCTTTGCTTACAGTCAGAGGAGATGTGTTACCTCCTGCAGGAGCGGTTTTATCCTAGGTCTTATCTTTAATTGTGGAAAGATGGTCTTTGTCAGTCAGTTGTAAAATTTTAACGTTAGTGCAAAAAGCCTTCCTAAAATATCTAAAATGTATTCTGTAGGCATAAAAACTATGATTGCTAACTCAAAAATTAATATGTACCAAGCCTACTTACCGGCAAAAATGGAATATAAGTTTTGCAATGAGGACTGGCCCAAAAAATCCACAATAACTTCATCCACAATAAGGACCATCCACAATAACTTCATTTCAAAAATCAGTCTTCATGCCAATACTTCCTAAACCAAGGGTCTCTTGTTTACACCTTGCCACTTCCAGGGATAAAGAAAAGTATGGGGGCAAGAAGGCATGAGTGGGGGGGTACCAGCCTCCACCAGTGCCCTCCAGCCAGCTGTGCATGTGCTATGTATTTCTTGGGGATTGTGGTGGGGAAGGGACAGAGGGAAAACAAACTAAACTTCAAAGGATGTGGTTCCAAGACTTCTGCAAACACACAGTAGAAAAGACACCAGGATCAGCTCAGATCCCAGAAAACTACTGCTAGAACGTTTCTGTTTTTCCTCTGGTCTTCTTTTTGAAGTATTTACATATATACACACACACACATAGATAGATAGATACACCTCAACATTACATAAACCATACTATATAGCACACAATTCCATTTTCTGATGTTCTCACTTAGCATTTTCTTGTAGGCAATCTTCTCTAATTTTAGTTTGCAAAAAAATAAAAATAAAAAAAAATAAAGAAAATTCATGAATGGATAGTTTATAGCATAATTAGCCATATTATAATTTAGCTTATTCTGCCATTCTGTATGCATGAAAGTAGGGGTTATTTTTGCATAGGAGTATCATTTTCTCAGTATTTGAAGATTTTACAGACAAAACTCATATCCTCTTAAGGTCAATTTTTTTTATTATTAGTTATATTGAAAATATTGTTATAAACTATTTTTGTTTCTTCAGTGGATTCTCTCTTCATACCTTTTACTTTTCATTTTCCTGTTAATGTTTCTTATCAAAATAACTGAGCTATTTAAATATATTAAGTTTGTCTTTTTTAACTTTTCAAATTTTCTTTTTGGCAATTTATCTTTTTTTTCTTTCATTGTATGGTATTCCATTCACTTAAAACCTTCCTTTAAATCTTCAAAGGTCCTTTGTGAATAGGTACTCACCTAGAACCAGTAATACTTTATGGTGGGCAAATAGTAAAACAATGTTGGTTTCATTTAATTTACTACTTTGATAATCCCTTAAGAGAGAGCAGGTGGGAAATGTTTTGATTGATGGGCCTTTGGTTTTTAAATCATCATTCATATTCTAAACAAATACAGATGGACAGAAGCTATTACAATGAAGAAAGCACAAACAAAATTTTAATACTTCAATGGTTTTATAATCCAAATGTCTGTCATTATGTTTGTAAAATCCTTATGTTTAAATTCCACATATTTGATTTGTTATTAAAATGTAAAAATATAATAAAAGTTGTTCAAATATTTTTATGTTATAAAAGGCTCTAAAATTCTCTTATTTTTTATCCCCCAGACAAGAGAAATTTTTAGCCTTAATACCCTTTAACATGTCTTCTATATCACCTACCATCAAGTTATCAATTATGTTTATTGCTTTCCTGTAAACTGTCTCCCTGTCCCTAATTTTTCCAAGGATTGAAAACTCTAGAAAATACTTACAGTAATATTGTGTAAAAAATAATATATGCATGTCTTTAACTCTCACCCAAGTCTCCTTTTCATTGTTTATTTAGAAGCATAATTGTCATAGGTAAGCTGACATTGCCCTAATGACTACTCGCTGCTGCTGCTAAGTCACTTCAGTCATGTCCGACTCTATAGACGGCAGCGCACCAGGCTCCCCCGTCCCTGAGATTCTCCAGGCAAGAACACTGGAGTGGGTTGCCATTTCCTTCTCCAATGCATGAAAGCTAGGTAGCTCCATTTCTCTATCTTACCAACATACTCTGTTATATTCTGTCATCCAATCTGTTCTGTCAGTTAATACCAACGTCAAATAAATTTCAAACTTCATGACATTCATTTCATCTACAACATGGAAGCTGCATGACACTTCTTAATGAGTCAGGAAACAAAAATTCTCAGAGAGTTAATTTGTTAAATAAATATGAAAAGTTCTGTTTACAAATACACACAACTTAAAGATATATACCTAGGACAAATTTAATCCACCATATAGATAAGCTAAGTAAGTGGTATGTCAATAAGATAGTAATAGAAGACAGGAAAATGATGTTAGAGGTGAATAAACTAACAGGGTCATTTTAAGTATAATCCAGTTGAAGGGATCCACTGGAATAAGGAACAAATTTGCAGCCCCTTTATGAGGATACTCTTACTGTGGAATGGGTGAGACCTGGGGATTACAGTGTGGGATCATTAAACTCATGAATCTAGGACCAAGTACGTAACTTCTGGGGCCAAATGCAGAATGAAAGTATGGGGCCCTTGTTCAAAACATTGAAAGAATTCCAAGATGGCAATAGCATGGGGCCCTGAGGAACCAACAGGTCACATACCCATAAAGCTGGCCCTGCTAGAATCATGGACCTTTCTAAACTTATTCTGGTTTCATTTTCCCCACATAATCTGATTGCAATTTGATATCCCACATTATTCTCTCAAGAGAGAGAAAATCTGCTGGCTAGTGGATATGCAATGTCTAGTTTCCTTGGCAGGAATTATACATTTGTTTATAGTCCTGAGTCTGTTCATAGTCTAGCTGAAGTCAGAATCCTTGAATCAAATCAGTCTAGAGCAGTGAGAAAGCATAGTTTATGGAACTACAGTGCCTGGACGCTGTGTTGTGGTGGGTGGGGCTGGGAGTGGAGGGAGGCTAAAGTATTACATGGTTTCTGGCGAAAACTCTTCTGTAAACTCCCTCCTCTTCAAACAGTCTTCTTGAAAGTCTAGTTCATATTTATTCACTTAAATGCAATAATGGCTTGGAAGATAGCTTAAATCAAAGGGAAATGCTGGAATGTTTCTTCTCTTTTTTCATTTAAATGAGAGCACTATAACTATGCAATGTGAGAAATGTCATTACAATGGCAGTCATATTACAATAAATAAATGTATCAAAGTAACACTGTATACATTCCTTTCTCAGAATACACAGTAGTTGGGAATCTAGACTCTGGAGCCAGACTGAAGTGAAGTCGCTCAGTCGTGCCCGACCCCTTTGCGACCCCATGGACTGCAGCCCACCAGGCTCCTCGGTCCATGGGATTTTCCAAGCATGAATACTGGAGTGAGTTGCCGTTTCCTTCTCCAGGGGAATCTTCCCAACCCAGGGATCAAACACAAGTCTCCTGCATTATAGGCATACGCTTTACCAGGGAGCCAGACTCTGTGAGTTCAAACCACTTTCTAAATGTAGGGAAATTAAGTAGTTTCTCTGAGCCTCAACCATTTATCTATCTTGAATACTAAGGAGGATAGTAGTGGACATTTATTGAGCACTTATTATTTTTAAACATATAATAGCAAACTGTATTATCTGAGGTGTTTTTCATATCCCTCTAGAGGTTGCTGCTGTTTTCTGTTTGTTAGTCTCTAAGTAACATGATTATTATTTTTTTCCATACTGGGGACACCAAAAGGTTAGATGGCTTACCTTCCCAGTATGTAATAAAGCCAAAATCAGAAGGCCATCAAAATTCAGCATCCCCTCATTATTGTGAGCCTATCTGTTGAGTTGTTGCATTACTGATAAATGAGAAACAACTTTGCAGAGTACCTTGCCACAAAAAATAAAGTCCGGCCCCTAGCTATTATTATAATTATCATTGTTATCATTATTTTTATTATCAATTAAAATCCTCTATTCATACTTTAATAGTCAATTCAATTTATATCCTGAATAATATCTGGTATCTAAAGATTAAATATGTGCCTAATGTAAGAATATACTTCAGTTCAGTACAGTTCAGTGGCTCAGTCGTGTCCAACTCTTTGTGACCCCATGAATCGCAGCTCGCCAGGCCTCCCTGTCCATCACCAAATCATGGAGTCCACTCAGACTCATGTCCATCGAGTCCATGATGCCATCCAGCCATCTTATCCTTGGTCGGCCCCTTCTCCACCTGACCCAATCCCTCCCAGAATCGGAGTCTTTTCCAATGAGTCAACTCTTCGCATGAGGTGGCCAAAGTACTGAAGTTTCAGCTTTAGCATCATTCCTCCAAAGAAATCCCACACGGCTGATCTCCTTCAGAATGGACTGGTTGGCTCTCCTTGCAGTCCAAGGGAATCTCAAGAGTCTTCTCCAACACCACAGCTCAAAAGCATCAATTCTTCGGCACTCAGCTTTCTTCAAAGTCCAACTCTCACATCCATACATGACCACTGGAAGAACCATAGCCTTGACTAGACAGACAGTAGTTGGCAAACTGATGACTCTGCTTTTGAATATACTATCTAGGTTGGTCATAACTTTTCTTCCAAGGAGTAAGAGTCTTTTAATTTCAGGCTGCAGTCACCATCTGCAGTGATTTTGGAGCCCCCCAAAATAAAGTCTGACACTGTTTCTACTGTTTCCCCATCTATTTCCCATGAAGTGACGGGACCAGATGCCATGATCTTCATTTTCTGAATGCTGAGATTTAAGCCAAATTTTTCACTCTTCTCTTTTACTTTCATCAAGAGGCTTTTTAGGTCCTCTTCACATTCTGCCATAAGGGTGGTGTCATCTGCATATCTGAGGTTATTGATATTTCTTCCAGCAATCTTGATTCCAGCTTATGTTTCTTCCAGTCCAGCATTTCTCATGATGTACTCTATATAGAAGTTAAATAAGCAGGGTGACAGTATACAGCCTTGATGTACTCCTGTTCCTATTTGGGACCAGTCTGTTGTTTCATGTCCAGTTCTAACTGTTGCTTCCTGGTCTGCATACAGATTTCTCAAGAGGCAGGTCAGCTGGTCTGGTATTCACCTCTCTTTCAGAATTTTCCACAGTTTGTTGTGATTCACACAGTCAAAGGCTTTGGCATAGTCTATAAAGCAGAAAGAGATGTTTTTCTGGAACTCTCTTGCCTTTTCCACGATCCAGCGGATGTTGGCAATTTGATCTCTAGTTCCTCTGCCTTTTCTAAAACCAGCCTGAACATCAGGGAGTTCGCGGTTCACATATTGCTGAAGCCTGGCTTGGAGAATTTTGAGCGTTACTTTACTAGCATGTAAGATGAGTGCAATAGTGTGGTAGTTTGAGCATTCTTTGGCATTGCCTTTCTTTGAGATTGGAATGAAAACTGACCTTTTCCAGTCCTGTGGCCACTGCTGAGTTTTCCAAATTTGCTGGTATATTGAGTGCAGCACTTTCACAGCATCATCTTTCAGGATTTGAAACAGCTCCACTGGAATTCCATCATCTCCACTAGCTTTGTTCGTAGTGATGCTTTCTAAGGCCCACTTGACTTCACATTCCAGGATGTCTGGCTCTAGATGAATGATCACACCATCATGATTATCTTGGTAATGAAGATCTTTTTTGTACAGTTCTTCTGTGTATTCTTTCCACCTTTTCTTAATATCTTTTGCTTGTTAGGTCCAGACCATTTCTGTCCTTTATCGAGACCATCTTTGCATGAAATGTTCCTTTGTTATCTCTAATTTTCTTGAAGCAATGTCTAGTCTTTCCCATTCTTTTCTTTTCCTCTATTTCTTTGCATTGATTGCTGAAGAATGGTTTCTTATCTCTTCTTGCTATTCTTTGAAACTCTGCATTCAGATGCTTATATTTTTCCTTTGCTCCTTTGCTTTTCGCTTCTCTTCTTTTCACAGCTATTTGTAAGGACTCCCCAGACAGCCATTTTGCTTTTTTGCATTTCTTTTCCATGCGGATGGTCTTGATCCCTGTCTCCTGTACAATGTCACGAACCTCCATCCATAGTTTATCAGGCACTCTGTCTATCAGATCTAGGCCCTTAAATCTATTTCTCACTTCCACTGTATAATCATAAGGGATTTGATATAGGTTATATCTGAATGGTCTAGTGGTTTTCCCTACTTTCTTCAATTTAAGTCTGAATTTGGTAATAAGGAGTTCATGATCTGAGCCACAGTCAGCTCCTGGTCTTGTTTTTGTTGACTGTATAGAGCTTCTCCATCTTTGGCTGCAAAGAATATAATCAGTCTGATTTCAGTGTTGACCATCTGGTGATGTCCATGTGTAGTCTTCTCTTGTGTTGTTGGAAGAGCGTATTTGCTATGACTAGTGCATTTTCTTGGCAAAACTGTCTAAGAATATACCTTAACATTGTTTAATTAGAAATACACAAAATCAATGTAAAGAGACCAAAAAATTCCCACCCAGAGCAATATTGGACTGAATATTTGATTAATAATATAGACTTGATTTATAAAACTTTCAGCTATGAAATTAAAAGACAGTTGCTCCTTGGAAAGAAAGCTACAACAAACCTAGACAGCATATTAAAAAGCAGCAGCATCACTATGCTGAAAAGTTTTGTATAGTCAAAGCTATGGTTTTTCCAGTAGTCATGTATGTGGATGAAACATATAGATGTGAGAGTTGGACCATCAAAAAAAGCTGAGCATCGAAGAATTGATGCTTTCGAACTGTTGTGCTAGAAAAGACTCTTGAGAGTCCCTTGGACTGCAAAGAGATCAAAACAGTCAATCCTAAAGGAAATCAACCCTGAATACTATTGGAAGAACTGATGCTGAAACTGAAACTCCAATACTTTGGCCACCTGATGCAAAGAGTTGACTCATTGGAAAAGATGGTGATGCTGGGAAAGATTGAAGGCAGGAGGAGAAGGGTGGGGGTAGAAGATGAGATGCTTAGATCGTATCACTGACTCAATGGCCATGAATTTGAGCAAACTCTGGGAGATAGTGGAGGACAGAGGAGGCTGGCATGCTGTAACACACAGGGTCACAAAGAGTTGTACGCAACTTAGCAGCAATAACAATAGACCAATATCTGAAAAGTGTGATTTTCTTCAACATTTTATATATATATAATAAAATATATATATATATAAAATAAAAGAAATAATGTTATCAGTAGGTGTATCACATGACAAGTGATAAGCATCAAACAAAAACAGAAAAACAAAGATGTTGATAAGGATTTAGAAGTTAATAATTACAGCATGCCATTTATCTCACGGTTTGTATCTAGTTTCTACTCACAGAGTATNGTTTTCCCTACTTTCTTCAATTTAAGTCTGAATTTGGTAATAAGGAGTTCATGATCTGAGCCACAGTCAGCTCCTGGTCTTGTTTTTGTTGACTGTATAGAGTTTCTCCATCTTTGGCTGCAAAGAATATAATCAGTCTGATTTCAGTGTTGACCATCTGGTGATGTCCATGTGTAGTCTTCTCTTGTGTTGTTGGAAGAGCGTATTTGCTATGACTAGTGCATTTTCTTGGCAAAACTGTCCAAGAATATACCTTAACATTGTTTAATTAGAAATACACAAAATCAATGTAAAGAGACCAAAAAATTCCCACCCAGAGCAATATTGGACTGAATATTTGATTAATAATATAGACTTGATTTATAAAACTTTCAGCTATGAAATTAAAAGACAGTTGCTCCTTGGAAAGAAAGCTACAACAAACCTAGACAGCATATTAAAAAGCAGCAGCATCACTATGCTGAAAAGTTTTGTATAGTCAAAGCTATGGTTTTTCCAGTAGTCATGTATGTGGATGAAACATATAGATGTGAGAGTTGGAGCATCAAAAAAAGCTGAGCATCGAAGAATTGATGCTTTTGAACTGTTGTGCTAGAAAAGACTCTTGAGAGTCCCTTGGCCTGCAAAGAGATCAAAACAGTCAATCCTAAAGGAAATCAACCCTGAATACTATTGGAAGAACTGATGCTGAAACTGAAACTCCAATACTTTGGCCACCTGATGCAAAGAGTTGACTCATTGGAAAAGATGGTGATGCTGGGAAAGATTGAAGGCAGGAGGAGAAGGGTGGGGGTAGAAGATGAGATGCTTAGATCGTATCACTGACTCAATGGCCATGAATTTGAGCAAACTCTGGGAGATAGTGGAGGACAGAGGAGGCTGGCATGCTGTAACACACAGGGTCACAAAGAGTTGTACGCAACTTAGCAGCAATAACAATAGACCAATATCTGAAAAATGTGATTTTCTTCAACATTTTATATATATAAAATAAAATATATATATATATATATAAAATAAAAGAAATAATGTTATCAGTAGGTGTATCACATGACAAGTGATAAGCATCAAACAAAAACAGAAAAACAAAGATGTTGATAAGGATTTAGAAGTTAATAATTACAGCATGCCATTTATCTCACGGTTTGTATCTAGTTTCTACTCACAGAGTATTGACATTAGGACTAGGAGAAATAATTCTCATCCACAGAAATATTAATATAAGCTTTGTTGTTGCCATTCAATCTCTAAGTCGTGTCTGACTCTTTGCGACCCCAGGGACTGCAGCATGCCAGGCTTCCCTGTCCTTTACTATGTCCAAGAGAGTTTGCTCAAATTCATGTCCATTGAGTCGGTGATGCAATCTAACCATCTCATCCTCTGGAGCCCTGTAAAACATAATTCAAATAGAAACTGCTTGCAGAAACTGTATTTCGTAACAGCATGTTTGGATGAAATGGAATGGAGATGCTGTCTTCTGTTAATATCCTTCACACAGGTTTCATGACTAGAAATGCTGTGCAGCATTTCTCAGAAAGTACCCTAGAAAGTCTGTACAGTTAATCAGCTTTAGAAAGACTCCACTTTTATAATTTATTTTGTTTTTATAGAAAAAAAGACTTGGAAATGTTCCTGTGAGACATGGAAAAGTACCAAGATCTGTCAAGGATAAACATGTTTTCTTCCCTGAAGCCCTTAAAGTCAGTGAAAATGGTTTCCAATAATGAATCACCAAATGAAAAAGCCCTATTTTTATTGGACTAAAATTCATAATTTCTATGAAAGAAGAGAATAAATGGAACGTGGAGGCAAGCAACTCGTAGAGGACGCCTGATTCTGCACTTAGAAAACCCCATGGCATAAATACTGGAGTACTGGGGAAGAGTCCGGGGAGACGACGGCATCCTTTTTTTTCTTTAATATTCACATTCAGTCTCTGTGTACTAGGGAAAAATTGTTTTAAATTTGTCCATAACTAAGAGCTTTTTGGCAAAGGTGAACCATTTATCTAGTCAAATCCAAACAGAAGTCAAAAGTAAGCGCATGATGTAATATGCAAATTATTTTCAACTAATGTAGCTAAACTTGACAAATGTGAATCACATCTCACACATCTCTCAAAGTCTTGCTTCTAACTTGAGGGAAATATCATTTATATGTAGCTGCCAAATACTATGTCCTCACTAATTTAATAAGCAGGCACCATTTTCCCTACCTTTGAAAATTTATGTTGGTCTTTGGATGGGTTCGGCTGCCTTTTTAAATCTAGTGGTCTGTGACCATGGAGAGCTTTAGCCAAAGGGAAAATGACTCCACAAATCCACATAGGCTGTCCTGATTTAAATTATAGTTTGAAGGCTTTAGGACTATATGAAAAGGCTTTGAATAAGAAAAATTAACACACATCAACACACATGTACTGAAACTCATTCTATTTTACAACAGAAGGCATTCCTCAAGCTTTAGATGATATGGACTTGGTAATACCTATATAGACTTGCTACTTAATTATCAAGAGATTTGTTCAAAATATGGTATTATGAAGTATATGAGTATATATAATAATAGGTTTTGATACAAAATATGATTAGGATTTTTCTCTTGATATTTCACAGACTAATAAATCTATTCATTATAGTGTCACTGGGAAGCAGATTATGTTGCTTTAGAAGATGGCATGACACTTTCCTTTAGAATTCCTGTTATAACTCTTGAAATCAACAAAGGTATCATTTCATAACCTCACAAACTTAACTGGCTGGTAAAACACAGGAAAGAAAATCTTGAGATAGTAGATTAGCCATCTATTCTAATAAAATAACTGAGTGGTGGAGAAACTGAATAAATATCCGAAGTCTTACAGCTAGTTAATAGCTAAACAAGGGTTTATACTCAAAGGCCCATCTGAAGTTATAGCTTTAAAAAGACTTGCATGTTATTAAACTAGGTATTGAGTTTTCCTATGCACCACAGTTTCCATCATTCTGGCTTGGTGTATAGTCAACATACTAAACTTATTATCAGTTTGCCTAGCTCCTAAAATCACTAAATTTGAGACTCTTTGTCCTATGTCTGATTAGAATACACGTGTTTGTTTTTTCCACTCTATACTTCTCCTATGATTAAAATGCAATTATCAAATGAGACAATAAACTTCTTGTAAAGACTATAAATCCATTATCACTGACAAAAATATACGATGCTTTTTATAGATAGAATTCCTTTCTTAAGTCAACTGCTTAGCAACACTGGCAAAATACATATGCAGAACAACGCCCTGTGATGGCTGATTGTATGTAATACTTTCACTGGGCAATGGGGTGCCCAAATATTTTGTTAAACATTACTTCTGGGTGTGTCTGTAAAAATGTTTCTGGATGAGATTAACACCGGAATCAGGAGACTGAGTAAAGCAGATTGCTCCCTTTAATGTGGGTGGGCCTCAGCTAATCTGTTGAAGTCTTGAATAGAATTAAAAAGACTGAGTTGAAAGAATCCCTCTCTCTTGCCAGTTTGAGCTGGGACATTAGTCTTTCCTGCCCTTCATACTTGGAATGAAACATCTGCTTTCTTTGGGGCTTGAGCCTGCCAGCTTTCAGGCAGGGATTTATACCATTTTCTTCCCTGATTCTTAGGCCTTGTAACTTGAGCTGTAACTACATATTGGCTTTTCTAGGTCTACAGCCTGCCAACTAAAGGCTTGGGCACTTTGTAGGCTCCGTTATCATGTGAACCAACTCATAATAAGTTTCACATATATGTGTATATGTGTGTATACACACACCCACACCCTATTGGCTCTGTTTCTCTGGAGAACCCTGACTTTAAATTAACACAGCTTCCTCATCCAGAGGTCAAGCAAAATCAATGTCTTAGGACAAAGCCTAAGACCTAGAAGCAAAAAAGCATCTCAGTTCTTTACAATGATGCACAGCTTTTAAAATGATCAATTATGGAATCTCCATGCTAGAGTTGATTAATAGGAAAAGAAAAAAAACAAGAAATAGAAGACCTCCTAGATTCAAAATACGGTAAGCTGAGCTGGAAGGAAACAGAGCCACACTCCAAAGGAGATGTATAAGTGGCATGTTCCTAGCCAGAACTCTGCCACCACGAGTAGGGAAAGATCCCATTCCATTCAGTAGAGCAGAATAAAAACCTGTGTAGCATGTGTCTGTTCTTACCTTCACGGAACATTTTTTGAGCACCCATAACACACCAAGCTCTGCATTAAAAATGGAGAACAGAGCCCCCATTTTCAAGAGCCTATCAGTTGAGTAGTAAGAAGGGCAGATGGACATGAAAGTCAATATAAACACTGACACGTGATGAAATAGCTGAATGAGCAAAATGCCATGACAGGAAGAGAGGGGGAAGAGTCTCTGTACGTTCGCGGGGAGGCTGTTAAAAAAGGTATAGAGGGCAGATGACATTTAAGCTGAGCCTTAATTAGCATGATTTCATAGGATGGCAGGATCAGGAAGCCCTTCAAGGCAGAGGGAGCAACACAAACAAAGCCTGGGTGGAGGAAATTGCAAATTCACCATTTGTGAAATGCCAACCATTTTCAACAACCAGTTTGTTGTGTTTAGAGTGCAGGTCCCTGGAGGTTGAGAGGAAAAGAAATAGAAGAACAAAGGCTGGACTGAAAGGTTAGAGACAGGAAATGAAGGCCCTTCAATGTCTTGCCCACGGATACGTTTCCCACAGTGTGTACTAGGTTTTATGACTTTATAATATTTGCTTATGCTTGTTAGATCTTCAGTTCTAGCAATGACCCTATGAAGAATTTCACCTTAAATCGTCTGGATAATAAGATTAGATATAAACAGATAACACTCTGCACAAGTGGCCTCCTGCATGCATATCTCCTTCATATATAGTTTGGATTCTTGTAATTACACAGCCTGGGTACTTGAATTTTGAGTAACCTGACATATGCAATTAAAGAGTTACTCCCCACGGACTGCCTGCGTGGGTTATAGGGTGTGTGCAAGAGAGAGAGAGAAAGAGATGGCGGGGGAAGAAAGAGACAGACGGGCAGGTAGGCCTCATTAGGAGAAAATCATTCTATCAGAAACTGAAAAAGCTTTTCAAAATATAGCTTGTCTATGTTTAGAAAGCTATTATTTTAACTGAAATATAACTAAGTATGTATTATCAACATTAAACATTTGGATTGTAAAAAGATACGATTACCAAATAGCTGATTATGATGGGGAGGTCAGCCAAGCACTTTGCCTTGACTGTCTGCCAGGAAGAACACTGGGCTAAACGTGAGTCCTTCTCTCAAAGAGTAAGTTTCACAAAGGGATGGACGTGACCAGACAGCTTTCCTGCCAGTGCGAAGCCAACGAGGGGTGAAGCTGGCGGCTGGCAGCTTGATGGATGGCTGCTTACTGCAGGGCACACCTCCCTGCCCTCTCAGGTATGCTACGGGTATCTGGGGGAGCCAGTGATAGGGAGACCCCCCAGAGTCCTGTCTTCCCTTGTACCATGCAGCTCTCTCTCATCCTCAGAGGTCACCACAGAGGGCCCAGTCACTGGAGCTGCCTTATTTCATAGGACCACTTTGAAAATGGCACCCTGCTTTCTCTTTTACTATTTACATTTCCTAACAAGGGTATAACTTTTTAAAAAGTCAGCCAGCTTCACTCTTGTTGGTTATTTGAATGATTTCATTTTTAATTTGTGTCAACTGTTTTATTCTTTCTGTTGTGTTTACTTTCTATTGTCTTTTTCTTCCCCTATTGTCTCTTTTTCTTTTTAATCCTGGTTTATAACGTATTTTCTGGCCTCCCCAGTGACTCAGACTGTAAAGATCCTCCTACAATGCAGGAGACTCGGGTTAGATCCCTGGGTCAGGAAGATCCCAGGAGAATGGCATGAAACCCCATTCCAGTATTCTTGCCTGGAAAATTCCATGGACAGGGGAGCCTGGTGGGCTACAGTTTGTGGTGCTGCAAAGAATCAGACACAACTTAGTGACTGAACATAAAGTATTTGCATTACTCTTAGCTAAGTTTCCTTTAGGTGACATAATGTTAAATGTGTAACCTCTTTTCTACTTTCACTAGCTTATTGCTAGCATTCTTTTTAAAGTCCCTTTCCTAGTTTACTTTCCAACCTCGATTTTGTAATATTTTCCTGTGAAGTCTTAACCTCTCGTGTTGTATTTCACTTTGTCACTTCTGCACTCCTGCAGATATGAAGGACAGTATAGGGACAGCAACAAAGAGAACATTTTCTCCAAGATGGATTTTCTCCCCGCTTGCCCAAAGCAGTCTCTTTACCTCCCTTATTGGATCCTTCAAACACTTCTGTTAATATGGAGTCCAATTAAATACAATATATTCCAAACCAGGGAACATAAGAAACCTTACTGCTTGTTTTCTCATAGGACAAATTCACCTCCATTAGGAGCTGTGCCACAGGCTCAGTCATTCAGTCGTGTCCGACTCTGTGCGAGTCTATGGACTTAAGCCTGACAGGCTCCTCTGTCCATGGAGTTCTGTCCAAGAGAACTAGAGTGGGTCGCTGTGTCTTTCTCCAGTGGCTCTTCCCAACCCAAGGATCGAACTCATGTCTTTCGTCTCCTGCTTCGGCAGGCTGGTTCTCTACAACCAGTGCCATCTGGGAGGCCCATTATGAGCAGTGGTAGGATCTAGAAAGCCGGCACATATCACTCCTAGGAAAGGGGCAATATTAAACCAGAGCATCCCCCTCGTGAAAGGATACTAAATCATCTCCCTAGGGTGGCTGTAGCACCAGTGGCAGTTCCAAGGGAGAAGGCTCAGTGCAGAGCTCATGGTAGGTGGCATCGTGAATTCTCTTGTGTAGCCACCCAACCACCTCTACCCTGTAATTTTCTCATCCCTGGTCACAGGAAGATCGACTCAGCATATGGGGTATCTCAAGCCACTTTCCTTTTGGAAGAGAAGCCATTTGGGTTTGAGAACAGCAGAGAGAAACTGTTTGGATCTGTGATCATCTCTACACAAATGCATTTATTTACCAAAAAAAAAAAAAGAGTCAAACATAATTTTTAAATTGAAAAGAGGTACATTTATACAAAACGTACATTTTCTTAATCTGTTGTTTAACAAAAATATAACAAAACTGCATTGCAAAGAAGTCAAACATTGTGTAAAAAGAAGTCTGGAAGCTTTTTATGTATTTTTCTATATATATTTTCCAAATATTTGTGCCAGTCTTAAATCTTATAATCATGGATCATAGGAAATGGGACATACGAGATTGTTCACTCTGCAGTCTCAGGTGAGCAGCACAATGTTTGCATTACTACTTGTCCTAGGTCTGCTGTTTTTGTAATATTGGCCTTTAAAAAAGAAAATTAAAGCTTTGTTAAGATGTCCGAGTAAGTGGAAAGAGAAGAGGGCTTTTCTCCCACTCTGCTCCTCTCTTGAGAACAACTTCAATAAAATTCAGAATTCAGAAATGTTTCAAATGTTCTCAAAAAGGCTGTGATCCTTCAGAGTCCTATCAATAAATCAGTTCACAGAATCTGGTAGGGTTTATTTATCTGACTGGACCTAAGGAATTTGTACTAAATCACTACATTTTTTGAAATATTGGTTCTCGAATGAAATATCAAAACAGAGTGAGAAAGACAAAAATATTCTGACCTGACATCTTAATGCAGCGTTACTATAAAAACAGGGAAAGTAAAAGTTATATTTCCAGAGATAGCTAATTTTAACAGCAACTGACAACAAAAAAATCCTTTCATTTTAGTAATTGGTTTGTAACACATATTCTGCTTTGCTTATTACATCCTATAGAAGACTGACTTACATATGGAAGAATCCAACTTAATCCAGCTGTACAAAATGGTAAGTACTAAATAATTACAAATCAGATTTTTTTTTCACATATTTGAATGTTACCTGAAATGAATGTCCAAAAAAATCTAAACACTGGGACATTTCCTGAATCAAAGCTATATAAAACCAATGTAGATAAACATTTAGGAGTGGCTGTGTTCAAGTTCTGTATTGTACCCCACTTTAGATCAAATATTCCAGTAGTTCCATTNTTTTTAATTTGTGTCAACTGTTTTATTCTTTCTGTTGTGTTTACTTTCTATTGTCTTTTTCTTCCCCTATTGTCTCTTTTTCTTTTTAATCCTGGTTTATAACGTATTTTCTGGCCTCCCCAGTGACTCAGACTGTAAAGATCCTCCTACAATGCAGGAGACTCGGGTTAGATCCCTGGGTCAGGAAGATCCCAGGAGAATGGCATGAAACCCCATTCCAGTATTCTTGCCTGGAAAATTCCATGGACAGGGGAGCCTGGTGGGCTACAGTTTGTGGTGCTGCAAAGAATCAGACACAACTTAGTGACTGAACATAAAGTATTTGCATTACTCTTAGCTAAGTTTCCTTTAGGTGACATAATGTTAAATGTGTAACCTCCTTTTCTAGTTTCACTAGCTTATTGCTAGCATTCTTTTTAAAGTCCCTTTCCTAGTTTACTTTCCAACCTCGATTTTGTAATATTTTCCTGTGAAATCTTAACCTCTCGTGTTGTATTTCACTTTGTCACTTCTGCACTCCTGCAGATATGAAGGACAGTATAGGGACAGCAACAAAGAGAACATTTTCTCCAAGATGGATTTTCTCCCCGCTTGCCCAAAGCAGTCTCTTTACCTCCCTTATTGGATCCTTCAAACACTTCTGTTAATATGGAGTCCAATTAAATACAATATATTCCAAACCAGGGAACATAAGAAACCTTACTGCTTGTTTTCTCATAGGACAAATTCACCTCCATTAGGAGCTGTGCCACAGGCTCAGTCATTCAGTCGTGTCCGACTCTGTGCGAGTCTATGGACTTAAGCCTGACAGGCTCCTCTGTCCATGGAGTTCTGTCCAAGAGAACTAGAGTGGGTCGCTGTGTCTTTCTCCAGTGGCTCTTCCCAACCCAAGGATCGAACTCATGTCTTTCGTCTCCTGCTTCGGCAGGCTGGTTCTCTACAACCAGTGCCATCTGGGAGGCCCATTATGAGCAGTGGTAGGATCTAGAAAGCCGGCACATATCACTCCTAGGAAAGGGGCAATATTAAACCAGAGCATCCCCCTCGTGAAAGGATACTAAATCATCTCCCTAGGGTGGCTGTAGCACCAGTGGCAGTTCCAAGGGAGAAGGCTCAGTGCAGAGCTCATGGTAGGTGGCATCGTGAATTCTCTTGTGTAGCCACCCAACCACCTCTACCCTGTAATTTTCTCATCCCTGGTCACAGGAAGATCGACTCAGCATATGGGGTATCTCAAGCCACTTTCCTTTTGGAAGAGAAGCCATTTGGGTTTGAGAACAGCAGAGAGAAACTGTTTGGATCTGTGATCATCTCTACACAAATGCATTTATTTACCAAAAAAAAAAAAAGAGTCAAACATAATTTTTAAATTGAAAAGAGGTACATTTATACAAAACGTACATTTTCTTAATCTGTTGTTTAACAAAAATATAACAAAACTGCATTGCAAAGAAGTCAAACATTGTGTAAAAAGAAGTCTGGAAGCTTTTTATGTATTTTTCTATATATATTTTCCAAATATTTGTGCCAGTCTTAAATCTTATAATCATGGATCATAGGAAATGGGACATACGAGATTGTTCACTCTGCAGTCTCAGGTGAGCAGCACAATGTTTGCATTACTACTTGTCCTAGGTCTGCTGTTTTTGTAATATTGGCCTTTAAAAAAGAAAATTAAAGCTTTGTTAAGATGTCCGAGTAAGTGGAAAGAGAAGAGGGCTTTTCTCCCACTCTGCTCCTCTCTTGAGAACAACTTCAATAAAATTCAGAATTCAGAAATGTTTCAAATGTTCTCAAAAAGGCTGTGATCCTTCAGAGTCCTATCAATAAATCAGTTCACAGAATCTGGTAGGGTTTATTTATCTGACTGGACCTAAGGAATTTGTACTAAATCACTACATTTTTTGAAATATTGGTTCTCGAATGAAATATCAAAACAGAGTGAGAAAGACAAAAATATTCTGACCTGACATCTTAATGCAGCGTTACTATAAAAACAGGGAAAGTAAAAGTTATATTTCCAGAGATAGCTAATTTTAACAGCAACTGACAACAAAAAAATCCTTTCATTTTAGTAATTGGTTTGTAACACATATTCTGCTTTGCTTATTACATCCTATAGAAGACTGACTTACATATGGAAGAATCCAACTTAATCCAGCTGTACAAAATGGTAAGTACTAAATAATTACAAATCAGATTTTTTTTTCACATATTTGAATGTTACCTGAAATGAATGTCCAAAAAAATCTAAACACTGGGACATTTCCTGAATCAAAGCTATATAAAACCAATGTAGATAAACATTTAGGAATGGCTGTGTTCAAGTTCTGTATTGTACCCCACTTTAGATCAAATATTCTAGTAGTTCCATTTGACATTTAAAAGATACACACACACACACACACACACACACACACACACACACACACACACACACACACACACACACACACACACACACACACACACACACACACACACACACACACACACACACACACACACACACACA
>SJYW01011813.1:87032-103257 GCA_006410735.1 Raphicerus campestris
ACACACACACACACACACACACACACACACACACACACACACACACACACACACACACACACACACACACACACACACACACACACACACACACACACACACACACACACACACACACACGTTAAATATACTCAGGTGATAATAATGAGAGCTCTAAGTGAAGTTCAGTTTTTGAAAAACTCAAATTATTTCTTCACCGCTCTGCACTCTCTACTCATCATGCACAGCATTTAAAAATGCCATCAAAAGGAAAATAAATCTTTCAGAAAATTTCCTTTAAATGGAACCAAAGGTTAAAAGACCCACAATGGAAGCCCTGAAGCACAAAGGATGCCAATATTACCTTAAGCAATTTACAATGAGCTTTAATTTACCCATTTAGAAAACCTGATTTCCATAGGAAAGGTACAGAACTCATAAATCTTGTCCTGCTAGGAAGTCTAAGAGGGGAAACAAAACAAAATTTCACCAGCTTTTGTTCATTAACTCTTTCATGTTACTGATACCTATGTTGTTAGACAATGTTTTGAGGGCATTAATTAACATCTTAATAGATTATAGCTTTAGAACTTCCAAGACAGAGATTTAATCAATTTAGCTATGTAATAAAACTTGAAAAATATTTTGTGCTCTTTGAAATGCATGATATTCAAGTCTTTTTTCATGTACATAACCAGATGAATTTAAAATTAACTCCTATAAAACAGAATACTGTATATAGCTCTCAGTTAGGTTCACTCAGACATGTCCGACTCTTCACAATCTCATGGACTGCAGCATGCCAGGCTTCTCTGTCCACCATCAACTCCTGGAGCTTGGTTAAACTCATGTCTATTGAGTCAGTGGTGCCATCCAACCATCTCATCCTCTGTCATCCCCTTCTCCTCCCGCCTTCAATCTTTCCTAGCATCATGGTCTTTTCCAATGAGTCAGTTCTTCGCATCAGGTAGCCAAAGTATTAGAGCTTCAACTTCAGCATCAGTCCTTTCAATGAATATTCAGGACTGATTTCCTTTAGGATTGACTGGTTGTATCTTCTTGCATTCCAAGGGACTCTCAAGGGTCTTCTCCAACACCACAGTTCAAAAGCATCAATTCTTTGGCACTTAGTTTTCTTTACAGTTCAACTCTCACTTCCATACATGACTCCTGGAAAAACCATAGCTTTAACTAAATGGACCTTTGTCAGCAATGTCTCTGCTTTTTAATATGCTATTGGTCATAGCTTTTCTTCCAAGGAGCAAGTGTCTTTTAATTTCATGACTTCAGTCAACATTTGCAGTGATTTTGGAGCCCCAAAAGTAAACTCTGTCACTCTTTTCATTGTTTCCCCATATACTTGCCATGAAGTGATGGGACTGGATGCCATGATCTTCATTTTTTGAATGTTGAGTTTTAAGCCCTATTTTTTACTCTCTTCTTCACTTTGATCAAAAAGGCTCTTTAGTTCCTTTTCACTTCCTGCCATAGGGGAGTGTTATCTGTATATCTGAGGTTATTGATATTTTTCCCAGCAATCTTGATTCCAGCTTGGGCTTCATCCAGCCTGGCATTGCACGTGACGTATTCTGTATATAAGTTAAATAAGCAGGGTGACAATATACAGCCTTGAAGTACTGCCTTCCCAATCTGTAACCAGTCTGTTGTTCCATGTCTGGTTCTAACTGTTGCTTCTTGACCTACATACAGATTTCTCAGGAGGCAGGTTAGGTGGTCTGGTATTCTCATCTCTTTAAGAATTTTCCAGTTTGTTGTGATCCACACAGTCAAAGGCTTTGGCGTAGTCAAACCACTTCAGTATTCTTGCTTTGAGAACCCCATGAACAGTATGAAAAAGCAAAAAGATATAGCTCTCAAGGTTATGATATAAAACAAAAATGTCATGGCTAAAGCTGACCATATGGAAATAAATACTTAACAAATCCCAAGATTTATCGGTGACAAAGATGTTAGTTTTGAACTCTCCCATGTTAACTGAATAGAACATGACACTGAATATCTTCTGCTCAGTCAATTAACTTTGGGAAGGTTACTGTTTGCAACACATCTGGTACAGCTCTTCCACTCTTCTTGCACTATAGTTGTTTTTTCTCTTCATTCCTATAAGCAACTTGAGGCCAAGGTCACTCTCTTATTAATACTAGTGGTCCTGAAAAATCGAGACCTACACTTTGAATACAGCAGGTACTCCCACGGTATGTATTTTTGTTACTGGAATAGCAAATGCTCAATTGTGTCCAACAATTTGCAACCCCATGGATTATAGCCCACCAGGCTCCTCTGTCCTTGGAATTTTCCAGGCAACAATACTGGAGTGGGTAGCCAATCCTTTCTTCAGGGTGCTTAAAACCACAGTGTCAACAGACCCATCTACGGAAATGTCCTAACCATTTATGTCTACAGCCATGGAATTTTACAAGCTCATAAGTGGCAACTTCTATTAAGTATACCTGTTACTTTCCCTACATATCACAGAATTGCCCCAACATAATTTTATTGGTGTGATTTCATGTATATGAATAATGGGACCAATTCTAGACACAAAACTTGTAGATAAAACAAATGACTGGGTGGGGGGACTCTTAAGTTACATAACTAAAAAGAAAAAATNACATATCACAGAATAGCCCCAACATAATTTTATTGGTGTGATTTCATGTATATGAATAATGGGACCAATTCTAGACACAAAACTTGTAGATAAAACAAATGACTGGGTGGGGGGACTCTTAAGTTACATAACTAAAAAGAAAAAATTAAACCAACTACACATCTATAGTCATTTAACCATGACTCTACAAGCTGGGTCGGGAAGATCCCATGGAGAAGGAAATGGCAATCCACTCCAGTACTCTTGCCTGTAAAATCCCATGGACGGAGGAGCCTGATAGGCTACAGTCTATGGGGTCGCAAAGAGTCGGACACGACTGAGTGACTTCAATTCAAAATTCTACAAGCTGGAGATGACAGTACATCCCAGAAAACTATCACTACTTATCTCTCTTTTTTTGGAAAAATCTGATATGGGAGTATAGTTGATTAACAATGCTGTATTAGTTTCAGTTGTATAGCAAAGTGACTCTGTTATATGAATATAAATATCTATTCTTTTTCAAATTCCTTTCCCATTTAGGTCATTACAGAATATTGCCCTGTGGTATACACCAGGTCCTTGTTGGTTATCTATTTTACATATAGCAGTGTGTACATATGTCACTTCTTTGATTTGACCTCTTAATTCCTGTGGCTCAGCTGGTAAAGAATCCGCCTGTAATGTGGGAAACCTGGGTTCAGTCCCTGGGTTGGGAAGATGCCCTGGAGAAGAGAAAGGCTACCCACTCCAGTATTCTGGCCTGGAGAATTCTATGGACTGTATACATGAGGTGGCGAAGAGTCAGACATGACTGAGTGACCTTCACTTAATTGCTGGATCACAGCCGTGCCACTAGGATAGTATCACACTTGAGGAAATGGGAGGCTATATTTTAGATGAAGATGAAATCTGTTTGAGAGCAGAGCTGGAGTTCTTTGGCCTACAACTGGCTTGATGATTAAGCTGCACAAGTCACTAAACACTTCTGAACTCTTCTCTGAAAGCATAAATCTCCCTACATTACCTTCTGAGGATATTATGATACAAATGAACAATCCCCAAAATGCCTGGTAAGCTCCCCACAGAGGCTTGTATGCTCTCTTATAAATACTTTTCTAAAAGGATCAATGTAAAAGCAATATTAGTCTTTCCTATTTCAGGAGAAAAGAATTATAATACTTCAACTTACAGGTTTATTTCTAAGGTAAAATAGGTATGCTATTATCAAGAAATAATACTGGAAAACCACAGGGATAATGATAAATTTATGTATATTTGGGGACAGTCAATGGCCAGAGAAGAACACGCTGACTGAGGAAGAACGGCATGAAAATAAATAGGAAACAACTTTTTTATAAATTTCTGATAAGTGTTGGAGTTTCCCTGAAGAAATACTTTATCAATGATTTACAATAAACTATATCCTATTTGTAAAACTCAGTTAAATTGTAGATACAGAGAATACTGGCATTATAATACCTCTTTTCATTTCCTAAGCGTAATGTAAGTACTTCATTACACAGTGTATTTATATGTAAGGGTCTTTAAGTGATACAATATTGGGAAAGGTGTACACACTACTGGAATGCTAGATTCTTTGCCTCAGATTTCAGTGGCTTTTTGAATGACAAAAATAATGCTACTGCTGCTGACGCTAAGTCGTTTCAGTTGTGTCTGATTCTGTGACCCCATAGACAGCAGCCCACCAGGCACCCCCATCCCTGGGATTCTCCAGGCAAGAACACTGGAGTGGGTTGCCATTTCTTTCTCCAATGCATGAAAGCAAAAAGTGAAAGTGAAGTGTCTGACTCTTCGTGACGCTATGGACTGTAGCCCACCAGGCTCCTCTGTCCAAGGGATTTTCCAGGCAAGAGTACTGGAGTGGGTTGCCATTTCCTTTTCCAAAATAATGATGATATCTTATTAAAATAAATTAATTTATGAAATGATATACATATCATGAAGGTTAATTTTTAAATATAAAAACAGAACATGATATTTATTTTTACAGCATAATCTCTTGATTACTTTGTTACTTTGTTGGTTTATTTAAGCATAGACATAATGAATAAAAGACTTCTGCAACATATTATCTTAAAATTTCACCACTTGCCTTCTAGGGATCTATTCCAGAGTTCAAGAATTCTTCTGAAGGACAATGCCATGCCCATTAGGAAACAGTATATCATCCATTCCTTCATTTTATTTGGGTTAATGGAGAAAGACTCTGGCATTACTTTTACATAAGATATTTTTAAAAAGACAACTTTCTAACATTTTTGGTTTGGAGGACAGTGGTAGTTATATGTAGATTTCCATGGTGGCTCAAATGGTAAAGAATCCACTTGCAATTTAGGAGACTTGGGTTTGAACCCTGGGTTGAGAAGATCCCCTGGAAAGGGAATAGCTACTCACTCCAGTATTCTTGCCCTGAGAATTCCATCCACAGAAGGGCCTGGTTACATCCTTGACAGTGGCGGTTATAACCAGTTTGGCTGGGCCTTATCCATACCTTATGCACCATGTATGAGCTCTCCGTATGCAAGGCACTGCGCTAGGCAGTGGGTATACCCACTGGTCAGTGTATATCATCTTCACCTTTCTGTTGCTTCTGATCAGGCCCAGTGGTTCTCAACCCTGGTTGCACATCAGAATCATGTGAATAATGTTTGAAAAATACTAATGATCAAGTTCCAGCCTCTGCTTCAATGTGTCTAGGATGCCAGGTCACTTCACTGCACAGTCATGATTGAGAAGCACTAATCTACTGAACAAGAGAGGCATAAGATAAAAATAAAATCATAAAATTTTATAAGTGCTACAAAGGAAAGGAGCTATGAGATTGATTAACAAGACTGAGGACCTGGGGGAATTAGTCAAAAAAGGCCTCTCTGAAGCAAGGGTGTTCAAACTGAGAGCTAAAAGATGATGGAGGGCTTGGAAAAGCAAGAGTGCGCTGGAGGAGAGTTCCAGGCAGAGGAAATGGCCTGTGCAATAGCCCCTAGGACAAGGAGGCCTTAGCTGGCGGGGAAAGCACAGACAAAGACAGGGCAGCCGGAAAGCAGTGAGCAAGAGAAGACTGACCCCGAAGGCGGCTGGGGGCCTGGCCTTCCTGGCCCCGGGAAGATGGCTGAAAGACTGTGGATTTCACTCTCAGTGCACGGAAAGCTATTTGGTGTGTTATTATTCCATCAGAAAGTGACATTCAGATCACAGGAGGGTACAATGATTTATTTACTATTTCTAACAGTTTATTTTTTAAAAAAATCTAGATCCAGACAGAAAATGGACAAGACTCTAAAAGCCATCAGGTTATCATTCTCATCTTCTCCTGGCACAGAGCAATGATAATAACATGTAAAATCTGAGGGCAGGCCTGGGACTCACACAGTGAGTTTCTCTCATGCATCTATATTATAAGAATTTTCCCACTTTTTCTAACTTTGACTATGACATTGAATTTTTTAACCAAGCTATCTTTGTAAAAGGGTAGATTCCCCAAAGAGAAACTTCTTATAACTGAAATTGCTCTACTTTGTAATTACAAAAGAGAACTAGAATTTATATATTTGGGGACCCAGGATTTTAAAATTATGAAATTACCTATATAGCCTCAATATCATGAAAATAAATAAAAAGAAGATCAAATAAGGACAAAGAATAGATCAAGCCAAGGAGACTGTCACAGTTGGTAACAGCCATAGAGGAGGAACATGTGCCTCTGGCTAAGGGAGAATCTGCTGGTCCCACAAGAGCTCTGCAGCCACACTGACATATACTCATCAGGAAGCGGCAATGGCATATTTCAAGAAATCAGGGTCCTGCTTAACTTTTGGTAGGAATGTCTTGGGTGATGGTACCTAAAAGCTTGCACAGTCTTTTATGAAGCTGGTTAATCCTGGGTACCCCAGCTAATGGCAGAATGTCACACAAGCAGCCACTACCATTAAGCTGAAAAAGAAGACAATCATTAAGGTAAAAAAGAACATGCAAATACACACTTGCAATCCCTCCAGAAAAGAGACCCAAGAAACTAGGGTGTCAAGTACCAAAGATCCTAAGGCTTGCTGAATGGATGGGGAGGGCAATGGTGATACAAATACATCTATTTATTAACAACAACAACAACAAAAAGGTGGGAAAGAGTCAGCATATGGAAGCTATCAAAGGGGGAAAAAGAGCAAATTATATATTAAAAAAAAATATTCAGTGAAGAGTAACATGAACAAGTCACGTCTCTCTTTACCCTGATTCTGGCATCATCTATGGCAGTGGCTCCCTTTACAAACCAGAAAGTTATCAGGGGCTCCAGAAAGCTTTAGTGTATATGACAGTACAAATTATTCAAGCAGTGAGTATATTCACTTCTTGTCTGGAGGATATTAACTAAACCCTTTGACTAGTCACGATTGAATATAACATTATTATAATACCTATCATCTTGTAAGAGCATAATACATACTAACTTCTAGTTTTACTCATAAGTGTTTACCTTTGGTGATGGACAGGGAAGCCCGGAGTGCTATATTCCATGGGGTCGCAAAGAGTCAGACACAACTGAGAGAATGAATGGAAGTGAAATTTCTCAGATACTACACTCCTGCCTTCTTTTGTTTTGTTTTTCATCGGTTCCTGTACTTTTCATTCTTTCTTTGATCTATCAAACTATATATATACCCAATATGACAGTTTTAAAAATCATCACTGTAGCTTATTTACCTCTCTGATAAGGTCTCATGTAGCTACTCAAATGAAACTTAAAACATAATAAATGTATTTTTAAAACTCACACTAAAGCAAACAGTAAGCAGTTTATGTCACTGGTTACGGGTTTGGGATGTGAAATCAGAAAATTCCCAGTTCAAATCCTGACTTGATATCACACGTAGTTGAGTTCAGTCACTCAGTTGTGTCTGACTCTCTGCAACCCCATGGACTGCAGCACGCCAGGCTTCCCTGCCCAACACCAAGTCCCAGAGATTGCTCAAGCTCATGTCCCTCAAGTCAGTGATGACATCCAACCATCTTATCCTCTGTCATCCCCTTCTCCTCCTGCCTTCAATCTTTCCTAGCATCAGGGTCTTTTCAAAGGAGTCAGTTCTTCACATCAGGTAGTCAAAGGATTGGAGCTTCAAGAAGGTTGCCATTACCACTACCATAGATTGGCCTCAGGCCAAACAACAGGGAGGGGAACACAGCCCTGCCAATCAACAGAAAATTGGATTAAAGATTTGCTGAGCATGGTCCTGCCCATCAGAATAAGACCCAGATTCTCCCACAGCCAGTCTCTTCCATCAGAGGGCTTCCACCAGAGGGGAGACACAATGAAAACCACGATCAGAGAAAACTAACCAAACTGATCACATGGATCTCAGCCTTTTCTAACTCAATGAAACTATGAGCCATACCGTGTAGGGCCACCCAGGACAGATGGGTCATGGTGGAGAGTTCTGACAAAATGTGGTCTGACAAAACTGGAGAATGGAATGATAAGCCACTTCAATATTCTTCCCTTGAGAACCTCATGAACAGTATGAAAAGGCAAAAAGATAGAACACTGAAAGATGAACTCCCAGGTTGGTAGGTTCCCAATATGCTACTGGAGAAGAGTAGAGAAATAGCTTCAGAAAGAATGAAGAGATGGAGCCAAAGCAAAAACAACACCCAGTTGTGGATGTGACTGGTGATTGAAGTAAAGTCTGATGCTGTAAAGAACAATATTGCATATGAACCTGGAATGTTAGGTCTATGAATCAAGGTAAATTGGAAGTAGCCAAACAGAAGATGTCATGAGTGAACATCTACATTTTAGGAATCAGTGAACTAAAAATGGACTGGAATGGGTGAATTTATTTAAGATGACCATGACATCTACTACTGTGGGCAAGAAGAAGAAATAGAGTAGCCTTTGTAGTCAAGAGTCCAAAATGCAGTACTTGGGTGCAATCTTGAAAACAATAGAATGATATCACATTAGTTGTCACAATTTGGCACATTTCTAAGATATCTAAACCTCTGCTTCTTCATCAGTAAAATTAGAACAATAAAATAAATTTTTAGAAAAATTACTAGAATTAAATAAGACAGGCACAATATTTGTAATCTTGTGAATTCTATACAGTGTAATATTTTAAAAAGCAAGAGGAAAAAAGAAAAATGCCAGAGTAGATAGTCCAAGGCACATGAGAAGGAAGAATGATGGTAATATTTTAATAGATAATCTAAAAAACTTTACCTTCATCAGTTTATGTATAAGCAATGCATTGTTTTGAAATCATGGATGAAGAGAAAACTGAAGAATCTACCTCACTCAGACATGACTGCTACTAATAAACAGAGAAGTCACCAGCTGTTTCTACTGTGACTCCCAGACCATATGGCACACGGCCCAGGAAGAGTATTAGCTGAGTAAGCTCAGAGCATGAAGCAGGGCATGCACGGCTCTCACGGGCCGTGGAGTAGATCTCTGTCCTGGGACTTGAGGCTGAACGGTCACAAAGCATGCGGTCCCTTACTCCTGGAGCACTCTGGAAACAGACCAGTGAGACAGAATATCTATTAATACAATAATCCCCAAAGAACATTCTGAGCAAAATCCTACTTTCGGCCTAGAAAATAAAAGCTACATTTATGGCCTTCCCAGAAACTAGTACACAGTGTATACTCAATATTAAATACTTCAAAATTTGTTTTTAATTGGGTCTTTCTCTGAATTTTGTAAGCCTTGTAAAAACCTATAATCAGCTATTACTTTACAACCAGTAATCACGGAATTATGAAAACTATACCAATGCTGTTATTTTAAACCAGAGACACTAGAAGCTTCCTTCAAATTACAGACACTCAAGGTATTACAGACATTATAGTTTAAGTGATAAAGGCCCGTTTCTGGAGAAGTAACTTATTTCTAAAGAATATACACCAGTTATACATGATAACATGTAACATGGCAACATGATAACATGTGATAACATCTGTGGCACAGAGGAGCCTGATGGGCTACAGTCCATGGGGTCACAGAGTCGGACAAGACAGAAAATAAACAACAAACACGTGACATCTCTATCAAAAAAAAAAAAAAGAGCCTACTTCCTAAAAGAAGAGAAAGATACAATTGAGTCTGTACTCTTAGAATGCATTTTAACATATTTTCAGAAAGCTAAGACCAGAGATATGGTGACCTTGTGAACGGAACAAAGAATGTTAAAAATACATGTATATGAGAAAATATGAAAAATAGTGAATGAAGGAAAAAAGTGAAAATGTGGAATAAAAGTGATTAATAGAAATCTGATTACTGGGTTATAATCAAGCATTGCATAATAAATGAGGCTTTCTAAACAAGGGCAAGAGGGTGAAAATAATAAGATTTGCTGGTCACCAAATTATACTTCATTGTCAATAAATCTATGGTCAGAACAATTAAATCAGTTCTTTCTACAATTTAGTCAGTGACTCATATATATTAGACCCAAACACCATGGGAAAACTTTGATGGATATAGCCTTCAAGTTTTTTGTCCTGCCACTAAAGACCTCTGAAAAAACAAACTAATAAATATCCACCCCAGGCCCCATTTTACTTTCAAACTGTATCCTTCATTCAAAGGATACACACACACACACACACACACACACACACACACACACACACATATTTAAAAAGGCATGGCTAATGGGTTGCAATTTCATCTACATTTTAATAAAATGTTTTAAATATACATTTACCAAGCTTCAAAACACTGACTACACACGTGGATAATTGAGCATAAAAAGACATATCTGCTAATTCAGCGGGCACTTCACTGAATAAATAGTATAATCCAGTAATCAACTAATTAGTCATGTTTTGCTTCAACTGATGCACATAGGAAAACTGAACCAATAACTTCTATGCATTTGCATCAATTGGAAAGCACCATTTAGGTAAACCTGTACCTCCAGGAGCCCTAAAACTAGTGATACTCATGAAACAACCAAAATCCCATAAAAATCATTCTCCCTAGCCTCCCCATGAAGTGTCACTCTTTCTGTCATGCTGCATTAAACATATTTTTAAACACTCAGAGCCGTATCTGTTCCCTTTAGCTAATCTTGCAGTAAAATGATATTAAGTAATTAACAGCATGACAATGATGGAAACAGATGTCATGAGTAAAAAATTTGGAGGCAAAGTAATGCAGAAGACAGAAAACTGGTCTAGAATTGGGAGACCTGGATTCTTTCCCATCAATGTCAGTGATTATGGCCTTACCCTAGGCAAGTCATTTAACCTTGTTACACTTCGGCCTCCCTTTCTGCAACCATCTGCTTTGCTCATAGGAATGTCATGACAATTAACAAGAGTGCCTATAATAGTGCTTGGAGCTCACAAAAGAAAAGATTGCATAAATACAAGGTATTATTACTCTGATTACAAGGAAGTATCAAGCAGGTTTTTGTGTAAGCTGTAATTATAAGGGAGAGTAATCTGCAACAGCATAGGTAATACTGCAAATTACAATCTATGTCATTTTTCAGACACTTATCATTCTAGGCAATGACATTAGAGACATAATAAAACAGAGATGAAACTCTTAGTGAGATGCTGAGCAGATGCAAGAGATCTGACAAGCTACACTGGAAATTTTACAATGCAGAGCCATTTATTAAATGTAGGTTTGGACCAAAAGTCACTAAAAGATGAACTCTGATAGCTTATAATAAAGCACGGGGGTTTAGCAGTCCATGCACAACATTAAAAGCAATTTGGAGATTCACAGCCACAACCATTATTTCTAACACAGCACATATTTTCAAATAAATAATCTAAATCATCCAAATATCAGTGTTTAAGTGAAAGATAATTGTTAATCAGTTCTACATAATGTTTTCTATAAAATGAACAAAACATTTAATAAAGCTACACTTCATTAGTTACACCTCCTCTAGTTCCAATTACCAATATTCCAATCTGCCTACTTTTTTATTTCTTAATTAAAGAACCTCTGATATATCAGGGTGTCATCAATTAAAATCAACTGTAAATTAATTATGGCTTTAGATCCCTAAACCCACACAATTTTCATCAGCCAATATTCTACTCTTTCTTAAGAGTTTCTGGTTAAGTTTCATTTATCTACAGCTTAGAAAGTAATTTTACTCCAGGCAGATATACACAACATAACAGAGTCCTAAAATGCTATTAATTCTAATGATGAAAACAGCTATTCATTTAAACTACTTCAAGTACTGTCCCCTACAGACACCTGAGAGGAGTCCATTCTTTAACCTAAAATCATGCTAAGAGGCTTGAGATGGATCACTTAGAGGACCTCATGGCTTGAGAGCCTTGAACTTCACCATACAGGATTTACAACTTTCACTAACTTAATCATGCATAACCAGTACAATTATTCTTCGAAAAGGCAAACAAACTAGGAACAAAAATAGCTGCATCTCTTGAAGGTATCACCACCAGTAATAATATCCTGACAAACAGGAAGTGTAAGCCCCTTAATAAAATATCATGGACTAAATGTAAACATCAAAAACACAGATTTAACCACAGATCTTTTAGGATAAGACCAGATGGGTTTTATTTATGTTTATTTAATCTACTTTCCCTTTGATAAACATGCTTTTTTTAAATGACTTCTTTAGAGAAGTTTAAGGTTCACAGCAAAACTGAGGGGAAGATACAAAAATGTTCCCTATAGTTTCACAGATGCACAGCTTCTCTCCTTAGCAACCATCCTCAGCCTCATGCTGGTATGTTTGTCACCACGGATAAACATACATGATGCACCATAATTACCAAAAGTCCACAGTTTACATTATGGTTTACTCAGTATTCTCCATCCTATTTGGAATGATGTGCATTTATCCATTGTTACAGGATCATACAGAGTATTTTCACTGCCTTCAAAATCCTTTGTGGTCTGCCTTTTTATGCATCCATCCCCTCTCCAAGGCCTGATCTTTCTACTGTCTCCATCGTTTGCCCTTTTTCAGAATGTCATCCAGTTGGAATCATACAATACACAGCAAAATAGCCTTTTCAGATTGGTTTCTTTCTCTCAGTAAGATGCATTTGAAGTTCCTCCATGTTTTTGCATGGCTTGATAGCTCTTTTTAGTGTCGAATAATTTTTAACTGTCTAGCTGTACCAGTTTATTACTAACCCATTCACCTACTGAATTCAAGACATCTTGGTAGTTTCCTAGTTTGGGTAGTTATGAGCTGTTGTAAACATCTGCGTGCAGGTTTTTGTGTGGACATAAGTTTTCAATTTCTTTGGATAAATACCAAGGAGTAACACTGCTGGACCTTTGGTAAAAGTTATGTTTCGTTTTGGAAGAAACATTGTCTTCCAGAGCGGCTATACTATTTTGCATTTCCACCAGCAGATATTGAGGGTCCTTACCTTTCCACACTCTTCTCTGCATTTGGTGTTCTCAGTGTTTCAGAGTTTGGCCATTCTAGTAAGTGTGCAGTGGTAGCTCAGTGTCATTTTAATCTGCCTTTCTCTCATGATACATGAGGTAGAGCATCTTCTCATATGCTTATTTGCTATCTCTGTTTCTTCTTTGCTGATGTGTTAAGGTCTTTGGCCCACTTTTTATAATGAGGTTGTTTTCTTCCTGTAGATTTTCAAGAGCTCCTTATATATTTTGGTCAAAAGTTCTTTATCAGGTGTGTCTTTTGCAAACATTTTCTTGCACTCTGCCGCTTGTCTTCTCATTCTCTTGATCTTTTGTTGTTGTCAGTCACAAAATATGTAACACTAAACTGGTATAAACCATGTAACTTTCAGGTAAAGAATACTAACTTCGTTAAAAATGTACGCTTTCATGACAAAATTAAGATTTCTATTCTCTTTTTGTCACGTAAATTTCATTTTTTGTATAATCAGCAAATACACTTCAGTGAGTCTCTATCATACACAGAAGGAATAAAATATTTTCAAGAAATTATGTCCCTCCCACTTTATAGAAAAGTGGCACTTGCTCATAAGCAAAATAAAATTTTAGAATGAACATTGAACAGAGGGAGACATTAAAGACAGATGGTAATTTTTTTTTTTCTGGAGAACTTAAGAAAAACCATTTATTTTTTGGTTTAAAGGAAAAAAGAATCAGACATTAGGATCATGAAAGAGATGAAACAAAGTACTGCAGATGATACTTTCTAAAATTAAAATTTAGATGATGACAAAAATGTCTCCCATCCAAGCTTGAAAAATGTCTTTGAGCTTTGATTTTTAAAGGGATATAAAAACTGCCTTAAAATTTTCTATATCATCCTCCCTACTGAAATATTATATCATACTACATCATGATCTATTAAATACACAAATATTAAAAGGTCATTAGGATAATACTTAGATCAATAGCTTACCCCTTGACCTACAAGGATACAAGACTAGGTTTAGCAAATCCGGATAAAGAGGTAAAATATATATTGATCAGGATATCTCCCTCCAACATCCAATGTCGTAAGATTTTTGCAGCTCTAGAATTAAATATTGTTTTTATTATCAAACATTAAAAAAAAGTGCTGATTCTGGGTATCTGCAACAGATTCAGATCTAAGATGACAGGTAAAGTGAAGTACAAATAGACTCTCTTTGAAAATTTATCAACCTGATTGAAATTCCTTTTTCTCTTCTTAGTATTTATTTACCAAAATTTGTATAGCTCAAAACGGATTTAAATGAATCAACCAAAATCATTGGTCCATTAACAGGTTTGGTAGGTAGATCAGATCTGTAGTATCTAACAGGTCTTAGAAAGGTAACAAAAGCTGGAAAACTTGCCAGTATTATTTTTTTCCTTCAGAGGAAAAAAAAAAAATCTTCCCAAGCCTTTATGTCATCGTATGATTCAAAGAAAATTATGTCCTCTATTATAAGAAAAATAATGACCACTTCATATTGTAAAGTTTTCAAACCCAATCTATAGAAAAATCTCAATGTGTATATAATTTTAAAATAAACTACCACTAAATGGGCTTTCCCCAAATCCCCAAATGAATACTTCTAAATTGATCAGAAAATTGACTTTCTGAGCAGTGTTTATCGACTATCCTCTATATGCCAGGCACTGTACTAAGAGCTTTTCAAGGATAATCTCATCAACACCAATAGAATATGCCACAATTATCTCTATTTTACAGAAAAGAAAGAGAACCTTAAAATAGTGAAAAATTTGACATTTCAAGAGTTAATATATTGGAAGTGGGATTTGAAGTAAGGCTATTTACTCCAGAATACTCTTTACAAAATTCATTTTTTAAATTTATTTTCTAATTGGAGGAAAATTGCTTTACAATGTCATGATGGTTTCTGTCATACAACATGAATCAGCCATAACTATATGTGTGTGTGTGTGTGTGTGTGTGTATCCTCCCCTCGTAAGCCTTCCTCCCCGCTTTCTTCAACCCTTCTAGGCCATCACAGAGCTCCAGGCTGTGCTCCCTGTGTTATACAGCAGTTTCCTACAAGCTATCTGTTTTACATGATAGTGTGTATATGTTAATAATATTTTCTCAATTCATCTTACACTCTCCTTCCTGCACTTAATTTGAGAACATAAATGTAGTTGAAGATCTACCATTTCTGCTTTGGTTCTATGGTAAAGCTAAGCCATTCCTTTCATTAGCAACCAATCAAAAAATGCAAATGCTCCTAATCAAAGACCATGTTCTCAATCTAGAGAACTTTGCTTATTTTGTCAGAACAAGAAAACAAAGACATATGAGATATCATCTCTGTTGTTAAAGGCCTTCACAATATATTTGAGGTGATAAAATACATATGCAAGGATTAAACCTAATTTTCAGAAAAGTTTATAGTAATATGAAAAGCAGAGGAATTATGATAGGCTATTGAGAAATCTGTATGCAGGTCAGGAAGCAACAGTTAGAACTGGACAAGAACAACAGACTGGTTCCAAATAAGAAAAGAAGTACGTCAAGGCTGTATATTGTCACCCTGCTTATTTAACTTCTATGCAGAGTTCATCATGAGAAACGCTAGGCTGGAAGAAGCACAAGCTGGAATCATGATTGACCAGAGAAATATCAATAACCTCAGATATGCACATGACACTACCCTTATGTCACAAATTAAAGAAGAATTAAAGAGCCTCTTGATGAAAGTGAAAGAGGAGAGTGAAAAAGTTGGCTTAAATCTCAACATTCAGAAAACTAAGATCATGGCATCTGGTCCCATCACTTCAGGGGAAATAGAGGGGGAAACAATGAAAACAGTGACATACTTTATTTTGGGGGGGGGCTCTAAAATCACTGCAGATGGTGACTGCAGCCATGAAATTAAAAGATGCTTGCTCCTTGGAAGGAAAGTTATGACCAACCTAGATAGCATATTAAAAAGCAGAGACATTACTTTGCCAACAAAGGTCTGTCTAGTCAAAGCTATGGTTTTTCCAGAAGTCATGTATGGATATGAGAGCTGGACTGTGAAGAAAGTTGGGTGCCAAAGAATTGATGCTTTTGAACTGTGGTGTTGGGAGAAGACTCTTGAGAGTCCCTTGGACTGCAAGGAGAGCCAACCAGTCCTTCCTAAAGGAGATCAGTCCTGAGTGTTTATTGAAAGGACAGATGTTGAGGTTGAAACTCCAATACTTTGGCC
>SJYW01011813.1:107617-122626 GCA_006410735.1 Raphicerus campestris
GGAAATAATTTTTATTTAGTTCAAGTTATTTTAATCTCCAAAGATTGCAGCATAGTCTCATCCTTGTTGGAATACACAATTCAGTATAAAAATTTAACCCTGAAAGAGTATTTGTTTCATTTTAATACTTAAGAACAGTTTCTCAGTCATTTCTAACTTATTTTTATCAATTCATAAAATTTAGTTAGCATAAAATAATAAGGGATTTTAATATAAAGGAACAACAAAAGAGCTATTTTGATCCACTCTTCAAGTTGTTAATATTGGGCAAGTTTGAATCTTTAGCATTCAATGTCAATTAAATGTTATTGTATTCATTAGCATGTTATTTGATCCAAGAAGATCCTGATGTTTTTATTCAAACAACAGTATAGATTCCTCCCCAAACAAACCATCCACCTATGGTATGCATGCATGCATGCCAGCTCGGTTCAGTCGTATCTGACTCTTTGTGACCGGATAGAGCGTAGCCCACCAGGCTTCTCTGTCCTTGGGATTCTCCAGGCAAGAAAACTACAGAGGATTACCCATTTCCTCCTCTAGAGGATCATCCCGACCTAGGGACTGAACCTGTGTCTCTTCTGTCTCCTGTATTGGCAGGTGCGTTCTTTACTGCTAGCACCACCTAGAAGCCCGTGGTACACATAGTCATATTTTATTATAATCAAATTCTTTTCAGAATCTGTAAAATATTTTTAATTGAGTGCAGGATCATGAAAAAGTTAAGTATTCTGGTTAAGCTATCCAGTTGTGTGAGGCAGCCATTGACCAGGAAGATGGAGATTTAGTGAGCTGGGATCAGTTGTAGATATTAGAACAATAATCAGATGTCTCCATCATAAAAAGGCAGCCAGGACAGAGACCATGTAGGTCAATTCCCAAAGCTGAATATTTTCATCTAATAAACACTACGTGGGTGGGAGACTATACCATGCTTAGCTGCTCCAGTTGGTCACTTGACCAACAAGCACAGGCATTCCTCTCTCATCACTGTTATTGTTGAAGGAGGAGAGAATTAAAAAGCTAAAGACAGGTTCCCAAAAGAGATAGAGAAGAAACAGAAGAAAAGAGTAAGCTGATCTTCACACAGTTCACTGACCTCAAAGTTAGGCAAAGCTTTTTTCTCCCTCTTTGGGTTGGAATCCTTACTCAGTTATGGCACTTAGATGATGAGGTTGATCTTTCATGAACCTCCTGTCCAAAAGTGATATTTTATTTTGTATTGTTCAGTCATTTACAACTCTCTATGACCCCATGGACTGCAGCATGCCCCTGTCTTTCACTATTTTCCAGAGCTTGCTCAATTTCATGTCCATTGAGTTGTTGATGTCATCTAACCGTCTCATTCTCTGTTGTCCCCTTCTCCTCTGGTCTTCCATCTTTCACAGCATCAGGGTCTTTTCCAATGAGTTGGCTCTTCATATCAGTTGGCCAAAGTACTGGAGCTTCAGATTCAGCATCAGTCTTTCCTGTGAATATTCAGGGTTGATTTCCTTTAGGATTGACTGGTTTGATCTCCTTGCAGTCCAAGGGACTCTCTCAAGAGTCTTCTGCAGCACCACAGTTCAAAGACATCAATTCTTTGAGGCTCAGCCTTTTTTATTGTTCAGCTTTCACACCATACAAGGAAAAACCATAGCTTTGACTATATGGGCCTTTCTCTGCAAAGTAATGTCTCTGCATTTTAGTACACTGTCTAGGTTCCCCTGGTGGCTCAGACAGTAAAGCGTCTGTCTGCAATGTGGGAGACCTGGGTTCCATCCCTGGGTCGGGAAGATCTGCTGGAGAAGGAAATGTTAATCCACTCCAGTACTACTGCCTGGAAAATCCCACGGACAGAGGAGGCTGGTGGGCTACAGTCCATGGGGTCGCAAAGAGTCGGACACAACTGAGCGACTTCACTTTCACTAGGTTTGCCACTCCTTTCATCCAAGCAGCAAGCGTCTTTGGATTTCACGGCTGCAGTCACCGTCCACAGTGATTTTGGAGCCCAAGAAAATAAAGTCTGTCACTGTTTCCATTATATTTCCATGAAGTGATATGACCAGATGACATTATCTTCATTTTTTTACTATTAAGTTTTAAGCCAGCTTTTTCACTCTTCTCTTTCACCTTCATCAACAGGCTCTTTAATTCCTCTTCACTTTCCACCATTAGGGTGGTGTCAGCTGCATATCTCTGTACTCAGCATATAAGTTAAATGTATGTACTCTTAATAAGTTAAATGTATGCATATCTCTGTACTCTGCATGTAAGTTAAATAAGCAGGGTGACAATATATAGCCTTGATGTACTACTTTCCCAATTTGGAATCAGTCCCTTGTTCCATTTCTGGTTTTAACTGTTGCTTCTTGACCTGCGTACATGTTTTACAGGAAGCAGGTAAGATGGTCTGGTATTCCAAACCTTCAAAGAATTTTCCACTGATCCATACTGTCAAAGGCTTTGGTGTAGTCAACAAAGCTGAAGTAGATGTTTTTCTGGAGTTCTCTTGCTTTTTCTGTGATCCAGTGGATGTTGGTAATTGTCTCTGGTTCCTCGGCCTTTACTAAATCCAGCTTGTACATCTGGAAGCTCTCACTTCACATACTGTTGAAGCTTAGCTTGAAGGATTTGGAGTATCACCTTGCTTAGCACATGAAATGACTGTTCTACAAATGAATTAGATCCCCACTTTTTTAAAACGCCAGATATTATAAAACTCTTTCAGAGTGTTAGTTTTATGGTATGTGTGTGTATATACATAGACTTTGTGGTAAATTGATTAAAAACAAAAAATAGCCCCAGTGATTCCTCTCCTTGGATCTTTTCAATTTGTAATGTGACTTTGAAGCTCCTTCATCAAAGTCAATGCCTCTACTCCCTGACTCCAAGATGGCTTTGTGACTTATTTTATTCAGTAGACTTTGGCAGAATCAAGTGCTATTCCAAGTCTAGGCTGTGAGAAACATGCACGTTTCTTCTCATTCCTTTGAACTTTGCACTACTAAGAAAACAATCTTCTGGCGGGTAAAAGGTCCCATGAAGAGGAGTCCAGTTGCCCCAGTCAGGGGCATGTTAGATCACTCAGTAGACAGTTATAATTACCAAACATGTGTCAACACAGCCACTATCAGCAGATCTGCCTATCTGACCCACAACTACCTAAACACACCTAACTAAACCCAGACAGAACCCAAACTTCTCAGCTAACTTGTAGACTTGCTGGCAATGGAAAACTGCTTGTTTTAGATCACTGATTTTGCTGGTAATGCATTACACAGTATTATTGTAGCAAGAGATAATGGATACATGATTTTAACCCTAAACTATGTTTTAAAACATATATATAAACACTTTCGTTGTTCAGTCACCAAGTCATGTCTGACTCTTCGCAACTCCATGGACGGCAGCACAGCAGGCTTCCCTGTCCCTCATCATCTCCTGGATTTTTGCCCAAGTTCATGTCCAATATATAAATATACACATGTATAATATGTGTATATATATTATATTTACACATACATATGTATCTATATCTATGTTTCTATTCATGCTTTAGCTACATACCTTCCAAAGGTTTATTAGGTGTTACTAAGGGTGTTACTAAGGGCCAAAAGTAATGAGCTAAAGAAAAATCCTGTGACCAAGCTTCCGAGTTACAATATCTTGCTGTGCTTATACTTCCTAATAGAATGGATTCATATAACAACTCAAACTAATAATATATGTTTCTTAAAGTTATAATTATAATTCAAAGTACTAGAGTAGTAATTCTCCAAATATACATACAATTATATTAACATATAATTATATTATTAGTCAGTGAATATTCTATAGTTATTCAATTATCAGTATTTCCAAAAACATGCTATTTTTCTTCTAAGGAGAGCTATGGATTCACTGATAAAATACTGGTGAAAACTCAACCTCTGTTTAACCTAATTTTTTTACTTTCTTTGGATCATTAGTAATTATTCTGACTACATCATAATACAACTGTTTTTCAAAGAAAGAATCCCAAACATACTAGTGAAATTAATTATCTCCCTTCTAGTGACAGAAAACATTTCAATGTTAGCTTGGCTTTCAGGTAACAGATATAAATCTTTTGTCACTTATGTTTAGATGCTACAGTTTAGAAACTTTAATGTATATAACAGTGATATTTAACATAGAAAGAATGGCATATGTACCCATATTTATCACTCATGGAATGGGAAAACTACCTAAAAATTATGCCATACAATTGACTATTCAGAAATTGTTAAGATCTATCCTTGGGTTCTGGAATGTGTTGGAAGCAAGGGGTTCAGTGGTCAAAACAGACAGATTATCAACTGAAGAAATTTAAAAACTGCTATGAAGACCTGGTTTGTTTCAGAGAGAAATAGTAAAATGCCTTCAGAGATAGCACTCACATGTTAGGAAATTCTGTAGAAGCATGGCATGGCATGACACTGTACTGGGACTTCTAGCTGTTTGGTCTCTTGGCCATTTCACTAACATAATTGGAATTGGGACTTAATTAGTAATCCCCATATGCTGTTCTTAGTGGTGAAGGGCATGCTATTTTCCATGGAGAACTATTTCACCTAGGAACTTCTTTAGAGAAAAAGAAATCGCTTGATAAATATAAAAATAGTTTGAATAAACTGATAAATGGCTACTTTTAATGCCAAAGAGTCTAGGATAGTTAGTTCAGTCGCATCCAACTCTGCAACCCCACGAACTGCAGCATGCCAGCTCTCCCTGTCCATCACCAACTCCCAGAGTCCAACCCAAACCATGTCCACTGAGTCGGTGATGCCATCCAACCATCTTATCCTTTGTCATCCCCTTCTCCTCCTGCCCTCAATCTTTCCCAGCATCAGGGTCTTTTCAAATGAGCTCTTCACATCAGGTGGCCAAAGTATTAGCATTTCAGCTTCAACATCAGTCCTTCCAACGAACACCCAGGACTGATATCCTTTAGGATGGACTGGTTGGATCTCCCTGCAGTCCAAGGGACTCTCAAGAGTCTTCTCCAACACCACACTTCAAAAGCATCACTTCTTCAATGCTCAGCTTTCTTTATAGTCCAACTCTCACATCCATACACGACCACTGCAAGAACCATAGCCTTGACTAGACGGACCTTTGTTGGCAAAGTAATGTCTCTGCTTTTTAATATGCTGTCTAGGTTGGTCATAACTTTTCTCCCAAGGAGTAAGCGTCTTTTAATTTCATGGCTACAATAACCATCTGCAGTGATTTTGGAGGCCAGAAAAATAAAGCCAGCCACTGTTTCCACTGTTTTCCTGTCTATTTGCCATGAAGTGATAGGAGTCTAGGATAAACTGCCCCTATTTCACCTCTCAAGTTCTTGAGTGAAATTTCTCAGTATTTGGCCAACCAATATCCATTCCTCATACCTAAAAGGCCCTTGATTTTCTCTACAAGATTTGCCCTGTGTGTTGCCGTGCTTGATGGCACATCCAGATGCCAGGAGCTCATTACCTAAGACAAACGTTCTAGGTGTCGCCGCTCTCTCTGACCTGGGACAGCATGTGTGTGTGTTTAGTTGCTCAGTCGTGTCTGACACTTCGCGACACCATGGACTGTGGCCCACCAGGCTCCTTTGTCCATGGGGATTCTCCTGGCAAGAATACTGCAGTGGGTTGCCATGCCCCCTCCAGGGGATCTTTCCAACACAGGTATAAAACCCAGCTATACTGCATTGCAGGTGGATTCTTTACTATCTGAGCCACCAGGGAAGCCCATACAGCATAGGGATGGTAATAAGACTAAAGCTCTAGTAACAATAATATCCTCCTGGAACTTCAATCTCACTGAAGTGATACAAGAATGAGAAAGCCCAGTGTTTGCTTATTGCAGAATTGCATTCTGAGTAGATCATTTCTTTTCTTTTTGGCTGCACTCTGTAGCATGTGTGACCTTAGTCCTTGACCAGGGATCTAACCTGTGCTCCTTGCATTGGAAGTGCTGGGTCTTATCCACCTGGACCACCAGGGAAGTCCCAGATCATTCCTTCTCAAAAACAGTTTTAACTGCTGCTTCCTCACTTTGCCTTGACTCCCTGCCCATTTGTAAATTCTTAGTTCTTAGACTCCCTTTGATTTTAGGAACACTCAAGGTTTCCAAATATATTTCCTGCTGTTTGAGGTAGCCAGGGTTGGGCTATGTTCCTTGGAATCAAGGAATTCTGTTACAGTAATTATATATAAATAAATGAATATTACATATCAAAGTGGAGTGAGATATTTGGGAGTGGGGATTTGTTTCAATCCCAACTACAAAGTTAAGCAGTATACTCAATAAAATAATCAAAATCAATTATTTCCTTTTTCATACTTACCATAAAAAAGGAAATTCAATTTTATCACTACTTCTAACTGCCAGGGTGTAGATGTAGTGAATAAATTATGTTGCCATTCTTATTTCAAGGTTTTCTACCTATCTACTATTCAGGGAAGACATTATTATTCTTATATCTGCATCAGGTGGTGGCTTTCTTTTACGTTTACCTGTAATATTTTTTTATACATGACAGAATTTCTTCCTTCTTCTCTTCTAATTTATACTCTCTTCATTGAAAGCCCCATTCAGTATTCAGTTTCTGGGAAGCTGTCTTTTATTAACCTCATTGACTGATCATTCCATTACTGTATATCTCATTCGACAGTTCCATATATCATTTGTACTGCACGTTCACCTACTTCAGTTTGTGATCAGTTTTAGGAATGTGTATGTTTTAACTTTTCCATTAAATTTCAAGCTCCTTAAATGCTGGGATGTGTATGCTTAATCCTCAATGTTTTTATTACAGAATTCTACATACAGTGAGGATTGATACTGTTGAATAACTGTTTTCACAAAGATTTTAAAAAGATATTTAAGAAGGAGTTGAATCTTGGAAAAGACTATTCACAGATGACTTTAATAACTTTAATAGTACCTAATGGATATCTTGATAGATTTTTAATACATGTAATTATGGTGAATGTATATGCTTTTAACTTTTCCCTTTGAATGTTCAAACAACAACAAAAAAAGAATACATGAAAATAAAGCCCTCTTACTTGAGAATGCCAGTTTAAAATTATACAATGACTGGGACCAAAGAAGGCTATAAGCAGCAACCAGCATTGTGTATCAATGATCCATTATTAATTGCATGGGAATATTTCACTCTCTTAACACTTTTTATCAGCTTGAAAATGGATGTATCTTCCCCCAAGGAAAGCTGAGATTATTTTGTTTCAGGTTGTCTCTGAGCAGTCTTTCTACCCTTTGAGAATTCCCTGCAGATTAATATCCAAAAGGACTGCTATTTTGGTTGTACAGTCAGCCCACACTTTTTCTACCTTTTAACTGTTTCAAGACAGGACTCATGGAATATGGTTGCTCAAGATTCTCCTTCACTAACAATGGCTGTAGTCCACTGTGTTATGGCTATGGACTACATTCTGTAGGCCATTGTGTTTCTGAGTTTAGTAAGTGTTTTCCTGCCATATCACTCATCAAGTCGTTTATCACCAAGGCAAGCAATACACTGATCACACATCCTTAGTGCATAGAAAGTCTGTCTGGCTTATGCTGAAATTCAGTTCAGATCATTAAAATCTGACTCAACAATTTTAGACATCTGAACCTCTGAACTTGTGTTCACTCTTTTCTATGAATCAAAATTACCTGTATGTACAAAGTTGATCATTAAGCACATATTCTCTATAAGCACTGTGCCTTAGAAAGATTAGGTGTTTTTCTGTAAAGTTAGTTATCAGTGGTTTCACATGTTGAGTAAATCTCACACAAGTCTTGTTCAATTGAAAGAGAAACAAAAACTCAGAAAATATTAAGAATCCTCTATCTCAGTATTTCTCAAACTTTTATTCACAATTGTCTCCCTAAGGAGACATTTAAAACATTATAAATTGCCATCCAACAGGAAATTTTAATATACTGGGTATCTGTCTATATACTGTATGTATATCTATGTTTTATATATAAAAAGTATATAGCTTATAATTTTTATTCAGAGCAGTTATGAATGCCTGAATTTTTTAAGTTATAAGTCCAGTTAGAAACTGGAAAGTTTACAACATTTAACTTAGCTTTGTAACTGTATTTGTTGAACAATCTTTAATAAAACAACCATAAATTACAATTAAATTTATGAAACTAATTTACATAAATGCAGAAATTAACCAAATTTTAAAAATCATCCAAAATTATTATATTTCCAACAAATGTAAAATGATTAAATTCTTAATTGGTTCTTAAAATATATCTTTAGTAAATTGAACTTTTAAAGTTTCCTTAAGAAAACAATTTTTAACTTAACTGGCATCAAGATAATCATTCTGATACTGTTATCCTTTTTAACATTTGATGCAATTAATGGTGGGTTGAGTAATTTTTAAAAAATTAAATAATATATAGTTTATATATATAGTTTAATAGTTTATATTTACAAATTGCCTTAATTTTCAAAGTTCAAGTCACATACAAAAGCACTGAGGAACAAAATATACACCATCCACAAGTCAGCCAATAGCCACTAACAAGCAGACATAGGCGACCTCTTAAGTTACAACCCTGAGATCTAACAATGGATCAAAAGTCCTTTGATTGCAGCTGCATATTTGCCCGAATTTTATAGCCCTGATCTTGTACACAATGTGTAGATTCCATAAACTCAGATGATGTTGCTCTTATGATGTCAAGAAAACCCAACAAGAGAAATGAAACACAGAGGAATAGGACTTTGTCAGATAGGTTGAACTTTCCTGGGATATAAGAATTTGTAAAATTTAAGATTTTTTTTTGCTCTCCAAGAACCAATTTTTACTCACCTGAGGGCAATATCACCCTCACTGAGAATATCTGCCGTAGTTAAGAATCATTTTATGTAATTATGTGCTCTCGATGTTATAAACCAATGCTCTTCCCCTTACCACCAATTTCTTCTGTCGACATGAGCTGTGTGCAGTCCCACACCTCAACCAAATACAATGTGCTTTCTAGTTCTACCGCTCCACTGATACTGCCTTAGCTTTTGCTAAACACTTAGCATATATTCTCTAAATGGAAAAAGACCTTCTATATGTATTCACTCAACAATCTCTCCTTGGTATTCTGGCTTAAGCATTCTAGTAAAGTTGATAGTGTTCCTCATCCCCTACCCCATACCAGCTACCACAATACTTCTGTTTTCTGGATAATGGTTAGTTCAGTCTTCTCTCAGTTCACTGTGATACAATTTTTTTTTTCCTTAAATATAGTCTGAACTTCAAGATTTCATCATTTAGTTGCTTCTTTTTGCTTATATGCTCTCCTTTTAAAGCAACTGCAACTCTTTCTATGATTTCAATAATTTACTGAATGAAAATAACTACCAAATCTCTCTCTCCTGTTCACTGCTATTTGTCTCACAGGAACCTCAAATTTCACATAATCCAAACTAATTTCATTATCGCACCTACCCATACTTATAGTCTTTTCATATAGAAGACATCATATCACAGAAACACTCTATTTCAGCTCGACACTGGGAAATACATTTTTGCTCCTTCTTCTCTCCTTTCCCATAGCATCCCCCATCCACCAAATCCAACCCAAGTGTGAAACTACAAATTTTAGTCAGTAATACTTCTTATGTGTGTCATGTCTTTCTAATCCCACTGAAAATTGTCCTTGGTTTGGGCCCTGATCTCTTATCTGTCCTATTTTAAGAATGTCCTATTTGATATCCCTTTGGTTTCTTCTCTAATCCTCGTTTATCACTATTAACTTTTTAAAATTCAAATTTCAACATGACAGAATTGCTTTGTAAAAACAGTTTATCCTTTCTTTGCTACAAAATCATGACCATTCATTTGCTCCTGAATTACTTTTCTAGTCTTATCTACCACAATAAATATCAGCCACTTCACTGAACAATGCCCTCCACACCTGCCATGTCTCTGATTTTCATGCTGTTTTTCTTTGAGTGCTTCCTCTCTCCCTTTCTGAGTGACAAAACATCCCCAAAATCCTCCCATCATACTCTGTGATTCTCTAAAATAATCTAAGAAAGATCTATTGTTTGGGAATCTCCTCTAGGCTAGAAACTAGCACATTATTCTGTAAATAGGTTTTTCTAAATTGTTGGCTACTTTCATGTATTTGATAAACTACATGATCTGAGACAGGAATATTCTTCAACATTAAAAATAACTACCTATAACTTGATTTTTAATAGGAAAAATAATCCTCATTCTTTCATACATGGACAATGAATGAATTCTATTAAAAATGCTGACGGTCTAATGAAGCAGCACTGATTACATAGTCTCAGGTTTGTAAAGAGATATTCATTAATGAAATAAAATTCATCAAACCTTAGGAAAGATCACCAGTTTAGCCTCAGTTATCTATTGCACATCTGCCTGACCACATTATCTTAGTGCTTAAGCATCATTTTTGCATTTCAATGTGGCATTCTATCAGATTAATGCCCAAGATATTCCAGCTGCACTGCAAGCGAGCGAGTGGACATATAGGAATATTATGCATGGCTTGTATCATTGACATTGAGCAAAGGAAATGTGATTAGCACCAAATTGCATCTGACAGGGGAATCAGAAACCTGTCAAACACGATGACATGGATCCAATGTTTAGAAGGCAAAAGGGGGAAGAAAGGAGCAGGGCAGTCTGGCATGGAGACAGCAATAAAACACAACAGCGATGATAAATTAATTCATTTACTTATGAAAAATTAGAGGCTTCCACACACAGCTCTCATTTGTAATCTTGTCAATCTGGCTGAGTAAATAAAAGGCTCTACAATATTAGTAGAAAACACCAGCAAGAGGGAAAATGCAAAAATTGGATTCTTGGCTTCACTTTTAATCAAGTACAATGATTCTCTGGTATGAACCACAAGGTCTTTGAAAGGAATTTTTCATTGGAGAATATATTCTATCATCTTCTATATAGGGCCTTTTTCCTAGGCTCAAATTTAGAGCCCTAGAACTCCAGGGCACAAGACCATCAAGTTGCACTGAGCTTTCCATTAGTTAGAAAAGATATGTGGACAAAAGGACATTCCAAAATGGTTTGCTTTTGATGACTCTAAGAAGAGGAAGTGCAAAAGTCAAAGTAGAGTCTTGCGATACTTTGTTAAGTGGTTATAGTCATTACATAGTCTTACAGTGCTATAGCCTGACTCCAGGAAAATTGATTGCCAGAGGCAATATCAAGGTCACATTTGAAATTCCTTTTTATTTGTCAGCTTAATAAGATGGTTCCCAATCTTATAATGAAGACTTGGATGAACCAGATATATATATATACATATTTGTCTTTTTGTGCCCTAAACTGAACAGGGCATTATCCAGGACCCGCTAATTGTTCTTGAACATCCAAAAATTACATTCTTGCTATTATATATGAAAAGAGGAAATGCTCTTCTATTGCCCCCAAATTAATTAAATTGGGAACAAATAAAAGCCAAGGAACAGAATTTGAAGGAGAAATTCAATGTGTTTGTCTAAATGGAAGAAAATAAGTGACTGTTTAGAAGATGCAGCTAAGGAAAAAAGATTTAAGGGCACAAAAACATCACTTAAACCTCTCATTTCTAGTCTCCAAAAAAAATAATCCTCTTCTCATAATACAAGGTATATTGTATAGATTACATTAATAAGACTCAAAGGGGATTATTTATTAGATAAAAGATGAATTGTATTTAAAAGAGAGAAGGGCCATATTGATTTCATTAATAATAACTTAAAAATGGAAATATCTCAGATGCCCATTAACAGGGGATCAGGCAAGTAATTTGTAGGATATTCATTCAATGGAATATTAATCAACATTAAAAAGAAGTTAACTGCTATATATCCATCAAAAAGTAAATTTCAAAAGCATTATGGTGAGTAAAAAAAAAAAAAGCCTTATAGAAAAGAATACATACTGTATAATCTGGATCGGAGAAGGCAATGGCACCCCATTCCAGTACTCTGGCCTAGAAAATCCCATGGATGGAGGAGCCTGGAAGGCTGCAGTCCATGGGGTCGCTGAGGGTCGGACACGACTGAGCGACTTCACTTTCACTTTTCACTTTCATGCATTGGAGAAGGAAATGGCAACCCACTCCAGTGTTCTTGCCTGGAGAATCCCAGGGATGGGGGAGCCTGGTGGGCTGCTGTCTATGGGGTCGCACAGAGTCGGACACGACTGACGCGACTTAGCAGCAGCAGCAATCTGGATTACATGGTGTCCTAAACCAGGCAAAACTGATCTATGGTAGAAAACTAGCAAGTGTCTGCTATACGGGGGTTGGCAGAGACTGGGAAAAGGTGACTTTCTAGGATAGTAATAATGCTTTCATCTCCATAGGAGTTTACATCACACAGGTGTATATATTTGCCAAAACTCATCAAATGATGCACTTAGTGTCTGAGTACTGCATTGTATGTAAATTTTACTTTGAAAAGATCCATACACAATAATGAACTCTAGTTAATGATATGAATGCTAAAATTTTAGGGGTAACATGCATGCATATCTGTAATTACTGAGAAATGCATCAAAAATCAGATGGACTGAAGAATGGAGAGGAACATAATGATGCATGTGTTCAGAAATAACAGGCAAAGCAAATGGGGTAGAATGTTAACTATAAACCCTAACTGTTGTGTCCATGGGTCTTCACAGCAAAATTTTCTTCAGATTTTCTTTATATTTGAAAATTTTCAAAATAAAGTGTAGGGAAAAATGGTGTGTGAAGGATTGGGGAAGTAATGAGCACTAGTTTTACTAGTATGGTGCCAAGATGGGGGTATGGTACAAAGACAGGGGGAAGTCTCAACGATTATAGAGCAAGAAAAAGTCAGAAGCATGGAGCTAGTACCATGAAGTCTTTGGCTTTAGGTGGCTCTAGCAATGGTTAGACACTCTTCACAGTGGGACAAAGGACGAAAACAGAAAATCACAGAATCTTTCAGAAAGAACAAATGACGTGTCAGATCTTTAAAAACTGTAGTATTTTCCTATAGCTTCTGCAAGTTTACATCTCAGCAAAAAAGCAACAGAGAGTAATTTCTACATGAAGTTTCAAAGCAAGTGTAGCAAAGAAATTTCTCCCTTAGGAGAGGACAATATGAAGCATTATGATGTTTAAAAAACGAATTATCTGTAGTGTTTAAAATCCAACAGCTTTCATCTTACATTAAGAATGTTCTCAAAGGAGAAATTTGAAGGTACATATATTACATTTTCTTATATCCATTTAAGTAACAATTTATCTCCTTGATTTAACTTGAAAAAAACCTTTTGAAGTCAAAGTGAAAGTCACTCAGTTGTACCTGACTCTGCAACCCCACAGACAATACAGTCCATGGAATTCTCTAGGCCAGAATACTGGAGTAGGTAGCCTTTTTCTTCTCCAGGGGATCGGATCTTCCCAACCCAGTGATCGAACCCAGGTCTCCCACATTGCAGGTGGATTCTTTACCAGATAAGCCACAAAGGAAGCCCAAGAATACTGGAGTGGGTAGCCTATCCCGTCTCCAGTGGATCTTTCCAACTCAGAAATTGAACTGGAGTCTCCTGCATTGCAGGCAGATTCTTTACCAACTGAGCTATCAGGGGAGCTCCTCAAAGTCAAAATGTCCATCAAATCTTAATAAAATGCATCAGGCTATTCATGTAATGATATACACTCTTCTTAACTTTATAATCTTTATGTTAACTGTTTTAATGAATAATGCAAGCTTTTGTAAACAAATTTAAGAGAAAAGCTTTCACTATTCCAAACTGTATATTCTAATACTTAACAGGGCTAAAATCATGAAAATGCAATCATTTTTAGTATTACTACTGCCAAGGTTCACTGTTAAAAAAAATAATAATATCTTATACTAGTCAGTATCCATGAATCATAATAATCATCCACAATATCCTTTCAGAACATAAAATAATTAATTTCTATTTGAACAACAAATGAAATGCCTTAAGTAAAAGGAAAATATATTTAATTGTCTACATTATACAATTTTGATCTAAATGAGAAACAAAATTTTTAAATGTTTGTATTCTATCCCTAGACTATAAAAGTAAAGAACTCTCAAAACTACATCACAGCATTCACTTCTCCAAATTTCACACTTCTGACAGTTTTCACCAAATCCATAATTCACAGACATACGTGCCCAGTAAATCAACTCATCTTTCCAAATGCCCTGCCCTTAGCTTTTATTTCTCTCCAAACAATAATTCTATTAATACTGACCTATCAGAATAAAAGCCACCATTGCATTATCCCTGAATTATAGGCTTGCTGACTGCTCCTTCCTCCAATAGCACCCCGCCTCTATTCCCCAACACACAGTCAGATCACGTCTTTCTTCAACTCAAATGATTTTGATAGCTTCTCCAACTATCAAGAACAAAAATCAAGTTCTTAGAGCAACTAACAAGGCCATATTGAGCCCACCCACCCATCAAGCACGGANCAGATCATGTCTTTCTTCAACTCAAATGATCTTGCTAGCTTCTCCAACTATCAAGAACAAAAACCAAGTTCTTAGAGCAACTAACAAGGCCATATTGAGCCCACCCACCCATCAAGCACGGACTACCTCCCAGGCTTCAAACACCACCCTGTTAAGAGAATTTCCCTGATGACCCTATGTTAAGCTGCCCTCCCCTGGCTTTCGCTACATTCTCTCCCAATTCTATTTCTCCAAAACACTTAGCAACCTACAACATGCTATGCATTTACTTACTTCTTATTTTAGAGAGAACTCTCCTCACTAAAACTAGAGAACAGGGATTTTTATCCATTTTATTCACTGCACCATGTATCCTCTACATAGAAAAATGCTTGAAACCTTATTGGCACTCAGTAAGTATTTGTCAGAAAAAGAATGGACTGAAATTGAAATGATATGGACCTAACAGAAGCAGAAGATATTAAGAAGAGGTGGCAAGAATACACAGAATAACTAAACAAAAAAGATCTTCATGACCCAGATAA
>SJYW01011814.1:0-12334 GCA_006410735.1 Raphicerus campestris
TGTTGTCATTTAGTTGCTAAGTCCTGTCTGACTCTTTGCAACCCCATGGACTACAGCCCACCAGGCACCTCTGTCCATGGGATTTCCCAGACAAGGATACCAGAATGGGTTACCATTTCCTTCTACAGGAGATCATCCTACCCCAGGAATCAAACCTGGGTCTCCTGCATTTGCAGGCAGATTCTTCCCACTGAGCCACCAGGGAATCCCAAAATATCGGCTATAATAGGCCGAACTATCTTTCATAGCCTAAGAATATATTTAGATTATTTGCAACTTAAAGAAAACAAACAAAAATCTTGCTTTAACTCTTGCCTTCCTTACCCTGTGACCTAAACTTACTTATTTAGTCTTTTCAGTAGTTCTATGGGAGATTTTTCTACAAATGTAAGAGTAATGTAGGAGACATAGGAGGCGATTGAAAGAAAATACGAAGAAAATGATTATTATTCCCATAAATAATTTGTTAACATTTTGACATGTATATTCTTATATGTATGTGATATTAAAGTATCAACATTTTTATATTGTTTTGTGTATTCTTCTTTGACAAGGTTTTTAACAGCTATTAAATTATATGATCTGTTGTGGTTTTTAAATCAGTTTTCCACTTTTATTGTGCTTTTATGAATATTGTCTTGTTAAAATTCTCTTATGCGTGTCTTTTTGCTTGTGTCTTAATGTGCCCTTAGGATTNATTCTCCTTTGACAAGGTTTTTAACAGCTATTAAATTATATGATCTGTTGTGGTTTTTAAATCAGTTTTCTACTTTTATTGTGCTTTTATGAATATTGTCTTGTTAAAATTCTCTTATGCGTGTCTTTTTGCTTGTGTCTTAATGTGCCCTTAGGATCACTTCATAGAATTCCTTGGAATCGTTGTGAAAGTTGTTTATATAAATGCTGTTAAATAGATTTTTCCAGAGAGCTTGCTAGCTTCCTCATATTCAGTCAACACTGCTAGTTTTCCTGCATTTCATTTTATTAAAGTTGTTACATTGATTTTAGACTTCTCCAGTGGCTCACTGGTAAAGAATCTGCCTGCATTGCAGGAGATTAAGGTGACATGGGTTCGATCCCTGGGTTGGGAAGATCTTCTGGGGACAGGGCATGGCAACCCACTACAGTATTCTGGCCTGGAGAATCCCATGGACCGAGGAGCCTGGTGGGCTGCAGTCATGAAGAGTGAAACACAACGGAAGCGACTGAGCATGCACACACATTGATTTTAGGCATGTCCACATGAACTATTTCTATATAGATATTGTCTGAAAGTACTGCACTGAGAAAGATACACTTTTTTAAGTTAGGGTATCACAATCCAAGGGGCCCTGTACTGGAGAACATTAATTGGGAGTCATTCTTTGGGGTGTTCCTGTATTAGGAGGCGGTCTTCTTCCTCTCTGTGGCCAAGGCAGGGCTGGCTCTGCATCATGGCACTGTTTCCTGATGTGTTTGTGGTCCTAGAATGCCCCTCACACACTCCAGGCAGTCAGGGTCACTTGCACACTACTTCACATCTGTGGCTGGAGTTTGGAGGACGCGGTAATCAGAGGTGCCCAAGTTGGTAAAATGATTGCTGTGTGAATGAATAAACTAAAGTCAATTCAAATGAATGCTCGTTCTTTCTTGACACTGATTAATGGTGAATGGTCAAGTTGAGACCGTCTTTTCAAGAGCATTTTTCTCTCTACAGTTGCTAATTGGCCAGGAACCGTTATCATATCCGTGTCTGGTCACCACCGAAGCATTTGAAGTTGGTGTGCCTTTCTCTGACTCTGTCTCTTATANGAGACCGTCTTTTCAAGAGCATTTTTCTCTCTACAGTTGCTAATTGGCCAGGAACCGTTATCATATCCGTGTCTGGTCACCACCGAAGCATTTGAAGTTGGTGTGCCTTTCTCTGACTTGGAAAAATTAGAAAGTGACATAGATAATATGTTAGAAGTTATGGAAAAACACTTGGAATCCAGTGATGAAGATGAAAAGGTTGGTTGAAGGAGATTTTAAAAACCATGGTGTTGTCACTTTTCTCGTCTGTTATTACATCTTTACAGTAATGATGTTTACTCAGATATTTGCCAAACATGATAGAACAGATTTAAATGTGATTTTCTGCAAAGTGTCAATGTAAGATTTGTCATGGGATTTACAGAGTATTTGAAAAAAAAAGACATATTTTCTGACGATAGTGTTATCTTAGTGCTATTTAACTTCTAAACTAGCAGTCTTTGTGAACTAATTTAACTTCATATATAAAATATTTTAAGAAAAACACAAACATTTGTTGTGTATCATTCAGATAAACATATGCTGACTATACTATACTTTGTAGGTTGGTTCTGCTGGGAACTAATAGTAATTGACCTTGTGCTTTTTTCTTTTGAGTAATTTATATCTTTCAAACATTCAGATGGATGAGGAGAGAGCCCAGATTGAGGAAGTTCTACAAAGAGGAGAGCAAATGTTGCATCAACCTATGGAAGATACTAAAAAAGAAAAGATCCGCTTGCAGTTACTACTTTTGCACACAAGATACAACAAAACTAAGGTATTGTCATGGGGGAGATTCTTTTCCACTTAAATAACTTTTTCAGCTTTTGCCATTCAGATTTGATGTTGCAAATCAATGATTTCTCAAATCATTTGAGAAATGATTTCTCAGCTCAATGAGACATCAAATCAACGATGTCTCAAAACAAACCAATTGCAATGTTCTTTCTCCTTTCTAGTGTGTATTGCTAGATGCATTTTTGGATGAGGCAACACTAAGAAAATAGAAACATAAAACTTTATTATAGGACATCTTTTTTGGATTTCTGATAATGTTTTAAACCTTTGGGATGTGNGTATTCCTTTCTCCTTTCTAGTGTGTATTGCTAGATGCATTTTTGGATGAGGCAACACTAAGAAAATAGAAACATAACACTTTATTATAGGACATCTTTTTTGGATTTCTGATAATGTTTTAAACCTTTGGGGTGTGACTTCTTCTTTAGTTCTGTATTTCATGTGTGGAGGTCTTGACCACATTAAAAAAAAATTCTAGCTTACAAATAACTAAATTTGTGACATTGATAAAATATGATTTATATTCTAGAAAAAGATTCACCACCAGCTCCCTTTTCAATGGCCATCTTTGCAGCTGCATTGTAAATATGCTGGTGTTCCTAGAGGTCTGTTAGGTAATCCTAGAACCAGTTTTCATTGATGATGTTGGAATCTATGAGAAAATGCAGGTTTCTTGGCTTGCTGTCTGTTGGATGTCTCCATCTGTTTATACTGCTGCCTTGAAACAGGTTCCAAGTTGAATTAGCCCTCTCACTCCCCCTGACCCGTTTCCTGCTTTATTCCCTATCTTAGTTAATTACTTTTCAAAACTACCCATTCTCAAGGTAGAAACCTCAAAATCTTCTCAATCATTTCCTGTTCCTCATAGGCTTTGTGCCTCGCACCCCTTAGAGGAAGGATTAAAACCAGTAGGTCCAAATGAAATAAGATATGGGCCTGAACCGCCAGTTGGATCCAGTTCTACCAGTTACTTGTTTTATGAACCTGGGAAAGTAACTTACTAAGTCCTGTATCCCTTCCATAATTCAGACTCCTGTGATTTTTACCTATTAGCTATTCCCCAAGCTTTCCATAGCTCCAGCCCACCTTCTGTATTTTTCTTAGGATTATTCCTCATCCCCCAAGGCATGGCTGATCATATGATTCCTATTCCAAAGAAACTGTTCAGGAATATCGTGAAATGCAGAAAAAGCTTTCGGTATAAGATTTGTCACTGTCATGATATATAGAGGCTTTGGTTTGACCTCTGCCACTGTGATTCACTGATATTCCCCATATAGTATAGCTAGACTGGTTTTTTCTACCTTTCTCAACTGGTGCCTTAGTACCTCTGGAATCTTGCTAATTTTATTGTTATTTATTTTATCTTAAAAATATGTTGTCTCTTAAGACTTGTTTCCATTTTTATTTCTAACATATTTTAGATTATATTACAGTTGTTTGTTTAATTGTTGCTTTTAAAGGTATCTTTAATCTCTGGAACTTCATCTTTGGGCCCCAAATCAAAAATCATTAATGATCTAAAATAGAGATAATTTTTAGACTTTTAATACATAAATATGTTTGCTTTTTGAAAGTACTAATATATACTATTATAGGGTGGCTTCATTTTGATTTCACTAACATTAGTTATTATAAATAAAATGATCTAAAAATATTAAAGCATTTTTGTTCCTCTTACATTAACCTATATTCTTCTTCAAACCTATAGTTTTTAAAACTGTTAACTGTGAACATTAGAATCCCTTGAGTAGCTTAAATAAAATCAAGCCTCAAACCAGTTAAATCAAATTCTATCAGGTGGTGCCTAGGCGTGGAGACTTGAAAAAGAAAACTTTATAGATGAGTCTGAGGTACAGTCAGCACTGAGGGCCACCAGTTTACAGGGCTTGTTTTCTTTCCTTTTCTTTCTTTTCTCTTTTTTCGGGTGAGCAGTGAGCCACTGCATGCTATGGGCAACATTTTACCCCTGGTTAAATGATTTGAAAAAGTTTACGTGGATGAGAGGAGGTGGGGAAAGGGCCTAGAAAGGATTGGGTGGTGTGTACACCTCACAAAAAGCTGGAGCATGAAAAGGATTTTAGCTGAAAAAATTCTTTCGCTTCCTCCTCAGTGAGTTTTCATTTGGATTAACCTCATTATTGGGCTTCCCTGGTGACTCAGATGGTAAAGAATCTGCCTGCAGTGAGGTCTCGGTTTGATCTCTGAGTTGGAAAGATCCCCTGGAGAAGGGAATGGCTACCCACTCCAGTATTCTGGCCTGGAGAATCTCTTGGAGTGAGGAGCCTGGCGGGCTACAGTCCATGGGGTCGCAGAGGCGGACATGACTGAGCTACTGACACTTTCTCTTCACTTTTCACTTCAACCTCCTTATCAGTTCAGGTTGGAAGTAGGAAAAGGAGTGAGAGGAGAATTGGGTGGAGATTGGTGAAGAGAGAAAATGGAAGGAGGTGACAGGCAGTGGGGAACCAGAGCCTATTGCAAAGGGATATTAAATTTCTTGGGTTTTTTTTTTTTTTTAATAGACGTTATTTTTTAGAGTTGCTTTGGGTTCACAGCACAGTCTCTGCATACACCTTGTCCCCTCACTTCCAGTACCTAAACAGCCTCTTCCTTTATTCACATCCCGCCCCAGAGAGGTATGTGTGTTACAACTGATAAATCTACATTGACACATCATAGTCAGCATCCTTAGTTTTTGTCAGGGAAGGGACATTAAGCTTGCAGTCAGCATCACACTCATCCTCAGCGTCTCCTTCTCTTCCGTCCATGTTTATAACATAGATAACCCCTCAGGTTAGAGACCTCCAGAGACTCCCCTGAGAGCATAGAGGGGCTCCCATCATTTCCCTTTTCATCTACTGCCTTTCACGTGGTTTCTCCTACAAAGTGGTATAGGTGGCTTTTAAAAAATTATGAATGTAAGCTCAAAAAATGACTCATTTTCTTATTTGAAATATATATTGAATGACCTTTTCTCGTGTGTTTAATAGGGTATTGCTATTTTAAATTATATGCTAGCTCTTCATAAAGTAAACCTATTAGCCTTGTCATATTTGCTTTAAAAGTATCATCTTATTGATTTTTATCTTTTAATTATTTTGCTTTTAATATACAGCCATTTAAAATTTTTGTTTAGCCACGTGTGACTAGGTTTTTCCTTCTTGAGTTTTTTTTTTTAAATGTCCTTATCCCCCAGAGAGCTGACGAATGTTCACCTCTGTTTAGTTCCAAGTTCTCCCTGTGTGTGTTGGTGTTAGTTCTCAGTCATGTCCATCTCTTTGCAACCCTACGGACTGTAGCTCGCCAAGCTCCTCTGTCCTTGGAATTCTCCAGGCAAGAATACTGGAATAAGTTGCCATTCTCTTCTCCAGGGGATCTTTCGGACCCAGGAATCAAACTCAGATCTCCTGCATTGCAGGCAGATTCTTTATTGTCTGAACCACTCGGGAAGCCCCAAGTTTTCCCTATGGTTTGATAAAAACAAAACTTCGATAATGTTTGTAATAGTGGTAATGGCTTAGTCGCTAAGGTATGTTCAACTCTTGGGCCCCATGGCCAGTAGCCTGCCAGGCTCCTCTGCCCATGGGACATGATTGTAAAGTGTCATTTAAAATCAATTTTTTAATGTATCTGGAATTTAGGTTGCTGTATGACATGAGGTGCATCATGTAGTATTGTCTAATTTTAGTGCTAACTTGTATATATCTGTATTTTTGTGTTCTAGCTGAATTCTTTAAAAATAAAAATACTGAGAAGTAAAGTCTAGGTTAGATCTTGAAGATGTTATTTTTCTCCTCAGGTGTTTTGATTGATCACTCTCTTGGGATAACACCTATTTGGGGAATATAGTAAGCTTATATTTGAATCTTGGATGGCCTTGCTGCTTCTGCAAGGACACAGAGGCTCACTCAGGAAATCCTAGATTATGTGTATAGTGTTAATAGAAAGGCCTTCCAGGTGGCTCAGTGGGTAAAAAATCTGCCTGCGATGCGGGAGATGCAGGAGACTTGGTTTTGATCCTTGGGTTGGTAAGATCCACTGGAGGGGAATATGGCAAGCCACTCCAGTATTCTTGCCTGGAGTATCCCATGGACAGAGGAGCCTAGTGAGCTGTAGTCCAGGGGGTCACAAAGAGTGGGACATGACCGAAGTGACTGAGCATGCATGTATGCATTAATAGAAGAATACAGTATTTAATGAACATATNGGGACAGGGCATGGCAACCCACTACAGTATTCTGGCCTGGAGAATCCCATGGACCGAGGAGCCTGGTGGGCTGCAGTCATGAAGAGTGAAACACAACGGAAGCGACTGAGCATGCACACACATTGATTTTAGGCATGTCCACATGAACTATTTCTATATAGATATTGTCTGAAAGTACTGCACTGAGAAAGATACACTTTTTTAAGTTAGGGTATCACAATCCAAGGGGCCCTGTACTGGAGAACATTAATTGGGAGTCATTCTTTGGGGTGTTCCTGTATTAGGAGGCGGTCTTCTTCCTCTCTGTGGCCAAGGCAGGGCTGGCTCTGCATCATGGCACTGTTTCCTGATGTGTTTGTGGTCCTAGAATGCCCCTCACACACTCCAGGCAGTCAGGGTCACTTGCACACTACTTCACATCTGTGGCTGGAGTTTGGAGGACGCGGTAATCAGAGGTGCCCAAGTTGGTAAAATGATTGCTGTGTGAATGAATAAACTAAAGTCAATTCAAATGAATGCTCGTTCTTTCTTGACACTGATTAATGGTGAAAGGTCAAGTTGAGACCGTCTTTTCAAGAGCATTTTTCTCTCTACAGTTGCTAATTGGCCAGGAACCGTTATCATATCCGTGTCTGGTCACCACCGAAGCATTTGAAGTTGGTGTGCCTTTCTCTGACTTGGAAAAATTAGAAAGTGACATAGATAATATGTTAGAAGTTATGGAAAAACACTTGGAATCCAGTGATGAAGATGAAAAGGTTGGTTGAAGGAGATTTTAAAAACCATGGTGTTGTCACTTTTCTCGTCTGTTATTACATCTTTACAGTAATGATGTTTACTCAGATATTTGCCAAACATGATAGAACAGATTTAAATGTGATTTTCTGCAAAGTGTCAATGTAAGATTTGTCATGGGATTTACAGAGTATTTGAAAAAAAAAGACATATTTTCTGACGATAGTGTTATCTTAGTGCTATTTAACTTCTAAACTAGCAGTCTTTGTGAACTAATTTAACTTCATATATAAAATATTTTAAGAAAAACACAAACATTTGTTGTGTATCATTCAGATAAACATATGCTGACTATACTATACTTTGTAGGTTGGTTCTGCTGGGAACTAATAGTAATTGACCTTGTGCTTTTTTCTTTTGAGTAATTTATATCTTTCAAACATTCAGATGGATGAGGAGAGAGCCCAGATTGAGGAAGTTCTACAAAGAGGAGAGCAAATGTTGCATCAACCTATGGAAGATACTAAAAAAGAAAAGATCCGCTTGCAGTTACTACTTTTGCACACAAGATACAACAAAACTAAGGTATTGTCATGGGGGAGATTCTGTTCCACTTAAATAACTTTTTCAGCTCTTGCCATTCAGATTTGATGTTGCAAATCAAATGATTTCTCAAATCATTTGAGAAATGATTTCTCAGCTCAATGAGACATCAAATCAACGATGTCTCAAAACAAACCAATTGCAATGTTCTTTCTCCTTTCTAGTGTGTATTGCTAGATGCATTTTTGGATGAGGCAACACTAAGAAAATAGAAACATAAAACTTTATTATAGGACATCTTTTTTGGATTTCTGATAATGTTTTAAACCTTTGGGATGTGACTTCTTCTTTAGTTCTGTATTTCATGTGTGGAGGTCTTGACCACATTAAAAAAAAATTCTAGCTTACAAATAACTAAATTTGTGACATTGATAAAATATGATTTATATTCTAGAAAAAGATTCACCACCAGCTCCCTTTTCAATGGCCATCTTTGCAGCTGCATTGTAAATATGCTGGTGTTCCTAGAGGTCTGTTAGGTAATCCTAGAACCAGTTTTCATTGATGATGTTGGAATCTATGAGAAAATGCAGGTTTCTTGGCTTGCTGTCTGTTGGATGTCTCCATCTGTTTATACTGCTGCCTTGAAACAGGTTCCAAGTTGAATTAGCCCTCTCACTCCCCCTGACCCGTTTCCTGCTTTATTCCCTATCTTAGTTAATTACTTTTCAAAACTACCCATTCTCAAGGTAGAAACCTCAAAATCTTCTCAATCATTTCCTGTTCCTCATAGGCTTTGTGCCTCGCACCCCTTAGAGGAAGGATTAAAACCAGTAGGTCCAAATGAAATAAGATATGGGCCTGAACTGGCAGTTGGATCCAGTTCTACCAGTTACTTGTTTTATGAACCTGGGAAAGTAACTTCCTAAGTCCTGTATCCCTTCCATAATTCAGACTCCTGTGATTTTTACCTATTAGCTATTCCCCAAGCTTTCCATAGCTCCAGCCCACCTTCTGTATTTTTCTCAGGATTATTCCTCATCCCCCAAGGCATGGCTGATCATATGATTCCTATTCCAAAGAAACTGTTCAGGAATATCGTGAAATGCAGAAAAAGCTTTCGGTATAAGATTTGTCACTGTCATGATATATAGAGGCTTTGGTTTGACCTCTGCCACTGTGATTCACTGATATTCCCCATATAGTATAGCTAGACTGGTTTTTTCTACCTTTCTCAACTGGTGCCTTAGTACCTCTGGAATCTTGCTAATTTTATTGTTATTTATTTTATCTTAAAAATATGTTGTCTCTTAAGACTTGTTTCCATTTTTATTTCTAACATATTTTAGATTATATTACAGTTGTTTGTTTAATTGTTGCTTTTAAAGGTATCTTTAATCTCTGGAACTTCATCTTTGGGCCCCAAATCAAAAATCATTAATGATCTAAAATAGAGATAATTTTTAGACTTTTAATACATAAATATGTTTGCTTTTTGAAAGTACTAATATATACTATTATAGGGTGGCTTCATTTTGATTTCACTAACATTAGTTATTATAAATAAAATGATCNCTTTGGGCCCCAAATCAGAAATCATTAATGATCCAAAATAGAGATAATTTTTAGACTTTTAATACATAAATGTGTTTGCTTTTTGAAAGTACTAATATATACTATTACAGGGTGGCTTCATTTTGATTTCACTAACATTAGTTATTATAAATAAAATGATCTAAAAATATTAAAGCATTTTTGTTCCTCTTACATTAACCTATATTCTTCTTCAAACCTATAGTTTTTAAAACTGTTAACTGTGAACATTAGAATCCCTTGAGTAGCTTAAATAAAATCAAGCCTCAAACCAGTTAAATCAAATTCTATCAGGTGGTGCCTAGGCGTGGAGACTTGAAAAAGAAAACTTTATAGATGAGTCTGAGGTACAGTCAGCACTGAGGGCCACCAGTTTACAGGGCTTGTTTTCTTTCCTTTTCTTTCTTTTCTCTTTTTTCGGGTGAGCAGTGAGCCACTGCATGCCATGGGCAACATTTTACCCCTGGTTAAATGATTTGAAAAAGTTTCCGTGGATGAGAGGAGGTGGGGAAAGGGCCTAGAAAGGATTGGGTGGTGTGTACACCTATAAAAAGCTGGAGCATGAAAAGGATTTTAGCTGAAAAAATTCTTTCGCTTCCTCCTCAGTGAGTTTTCATTTGGATTAACCTCATTATTGGGCTTCCGTGGTGACTCAGATGGTAAAGAATCTGCCTGCAGTGAGGTCTCGGTTTGATCTCTGAGTTGGAAAGATCCTCTGGAGAAGGGAATGGCCACCCACTCCAGTATTCTGGCCTGGAGAATCTCTTGGAGCGAGGAGCCTGGCGGGCTACAGTCCATGGGGTCGCAGAGGCGGACATGACTGAGCTACTGACACTTTCTCTTCACTTTTCACTTCAACCTCCTTATCAATTCAGGTTGGAAGTGGGAAAAGGAGTGAGAGGAGAATTGGGTGGAGATTGGTGAAGAGAGAAAATGGAAGGAGGTGACAGGCAGTGGGGAACCAGAGCCTATTGCAAAGGGATATTAANACTTCAACCTCCTTATCAGTTCAGGTTGGAAGTAGGAAAAGGAGTGAGAGGAGAATTGGGTGGAGATTGGTGAAGAGAGAAAATGGAAGGAGGTGACAGGCAGTGGGGAACCAGAGCCTATTGCAAAGGGATATTAAATTTCTTGTTTGATTTTTTTTTTTTTAATAGACGTAGCTTTGGGTTCACAGCACAGTCTCTGCATACACCTTGTCCCTTCACTTCCAGTACCTAAACAGCCTCTTCCTTTATTCACATCCTGCCCCAGAGAGGTATGTGCATTACAACTGATAAATCTACATTGATGCATCATAGTCAGCATCCTTAGTTTTTGTCAGGGAAGGGACATTAAGCTTGCAGTCGGCATCACACTCATCCTCAGCGTCTCCTTCTCTTCCGTCCATGTTTATAATATAGATAACCCCTCAGGTTAGAGACCTCCAGNAAACAGCCTCTTCCTTTATTCACATCCCGCCCCAGAGAGGTATGTGTGTTACAACTGATAAATCTACATTGACACATCATAGTCAGCATCCTTAGTTTTTGTCAGGGAAGGGACATTAAGCTTGCAGTCAGCATCACACTCATCCTCAGCGTCTCCTTCTCTTCCGTCCATGTTTATAACATAGATAACCCCTCAGGTTAGAGACCTCCAGAGACTCCCCTGAGAGCATAGAGGGGCTCCCATCATTTCCCTTTTCATCTACTGCCTTTCACGTGGTTTCTCCTACAAAGTGGTATAGGTGGCTTTTAAAAAATTATGAATGTAAGCTCAAAAAATGACTCATTTTCTTATTTGAAATATATATTGAATGACCTTTTCTCGTGTGTTTAATNTAGAGGGGCTCCCATCATTTCCCTTTTCATCTACTGCCTTTCACGTGGTTTCTCCTACAAAGCGGTATAGGTGGCTTTTAAAAAATTATGAATGTAAGCTCAAAAAATAACTCATTTTCTTATTTGAAATATATATTGAATGACCTTTTCTCGTGTGTTTAATAGGGTATTGCTATTTTAAATTATATGCTAGCTCTTCATAAAGTAAACCTATTAGCCTTGTCATATTTGCTTTAAAAGTATCATCTTATTGATTTTTATCTTTTAATTATTTTGCTTTTAATATACAGCCATTTAAAATTTTTGTTTAGCCACGTGTGACTAGGTTTTTCCTTCTTGAGTTTTTTTTTTTAAATGTCCTTATCCCCCAGAGAGCTGACGAATGTTCACCTCTGTTTAGTTCCAAGTTCTCCCTGTGTGTGTTGGTGTTAGTTCTCAGTCATGTCCATCTCTTTGCAACCCTACGGACTGTAGCTCGCCAAGCTCCTCTGTCCTTGGAATTCTCCAGGCAAGANAAATGTCCTTATCCCCCAGAGAGCTGACGAATGTTCACCTCTGTTTAGTTCCAAGTTCTCCCTGTGTGTGTTGGTGTTAGTTCTCAGTCATGTCCATCTCTTTGCAACCCTACGGACTGTAGCTCGCCAAGCTCCTCTGTCCTTGGAATTCTCCAGGCAAGAATACTGGAATAAGTTGCCATTCTCCTCTCCAGGGGATCTTTTGGACCCAGGAATCAAACTCAGATCTCCTGCATTGCAGGCAGATTCTTTATTGTCTGAACCACTTGGGAAGCCTCAAGTTTTCCCTATGGTTTGATGAAAACAAAACTTCGATAATGTTTGTAATAGTGGTAATGGCTTAG
>SJYW01011815.1:0-26864 GCA_006410735.1 Raphicerus campestris
ACCAAAAATGTCTCTCCATGTCACCAAATGTCTCCTGGGGTCAAAACTGCCCCAGTTTAGAACCACTGGTGTTTCTGTAGTAGTAGCTACTATGCTAGGAAATTCTTCCAGAGAAAAAATGACATTGTAGAGCGAGTTGGAATACATGCACGCACACACACACACACACACACACACACACACACACATACTATACTATGTGTTTGGAGAAGAGTGATATATCTGCACGTGCTCAATCCAACATCTTGACCAAGAGGTCCAAGCCCATATCCTCATAATGCAGCCAAGGGATATATTTGCCAAAGTCCAGAAAAACTAAATCTCTTTGACATGCCAAAGCAGGCACAGAATGCAGAGCACAAATTTAGATTTTGTAAAAGATCCTAAATTAGAGCTGTGCAACACTGCACTTGGATTGGTTACTGCAAATTAAACAGAACTATTTCATTCATGTTTATGGTCATGTAGGTTAATTAAAAAAATTCTCTTTAGAAATACAGCCCCCAAGACTCTATGTAATTTAAATAGAGTCTACATTCATGCAGAGTGAGAATGGCAGTTTCAATATTTAATTCTTGCTTTGTAAACTTTGAAGGCTAAAAACACATCCTCCCCAAGTTGTGAACACTATTTATGTTGGAAACAACTCACTAAAGTAAACTTGGAGTTGCTAGGTAACTTGGTGCCTGTGGAAGGTTTCTGGAGAAAATGTATTTAAATCAGATTTCCTGGAGCAGATGCGCAAACTGAAGTGGAAAACAAATTTAAATAATCTGATATTGGCTTTTCATGCTAAAACTAAAATTTCCTTGCAGTCAAAGCTCACACAGATCTTTTTAACTGTGCAAGTCTAAGGTAGCCTTGCTGCAGAGAGTAATACATCTCATTCTCTACAGCATGAAGCCGAGTTTTATGCTATAGAGAAACTGGGGAAGATCCGTGAAGAATGGACATATCGTGAAGAAGGGAGAGTCTGAATGGGTCTGCTTTCCTTGCCTTTTCACTGGGCACAACCTTTTTGTCTCTATATTAAACTACTTAGTTGGGTTGGTCTTCTCTGATGGCTCTTTCAGAACTGAATAATAAAATTAAATTGTCAACGTGCAGCTGAACTGCCTGGTAGTGAATCAGCTAAGCTAGAATCCTCCAGTTTTCAATCGTTCAGGCCAAGAGCTCTTAGAAATCAGAAGCTGCAAATTGATAGAGGGAATATACATATTATAACATTGCTATGAGCATCACCCACTAATTGAATTTTTATACTTGAGCTTAAATAGGTTAAGAATGAATAGAAGCTGCTAGTTATTTCTTGGTATTTTTTGTATGAGATCATATGTATTGGAGGAGGTTGGGGTCATACACAGTTTTCCGTGAGGAATTCTTCAGTAATCTTTTTTTGAAGGAGGAACTTTAGTAGCCCTCTAACCTATTAGAGTCGCTTCATTACTCAATTCACTATAATCTTTTAGGGTTGATGGATTTGCACGAAAATCATTCAAAAGCAATCTGGTAGCTAACTTCTCAGTTCTGGAACCAAGTAATTAAAGACACCCAAATTCCTGGAAATGAAGCCTCAGAGAAGTCTCATCACCTCTCTGACAACATGCATGAAAAATCTAGATGAAATAAGAAAGTGATTCTCAAACCACAGTATGTGTTTTGTTAGTCCACTGTGGGAGTTTTCCCCATGAGAATCAGAAAGGGACCCTCCAGGAAGAGGACACACAGAAATGGGAAGCCAGTGTGAACAAGCGTGGCCTGTTAGGAACTGCAGTTCTGGACAGCAGCTCACGCTGAGTAGTTGCTCCCTGGCTGGCACTATACTAGGTTCTTCACCTGCATTATTTCACTAAATTATCACAGCAAACACACCCAGAAGGCATTCCACCCCGCCCCCCATTTTATAGGTGATAAAACAAGGTTCCAACGGTCCTAGTAACTTAAAACGAGTCTTCCAGCTCACGAATGGCAGAACCAAATTGAGAAAGAGGTCTGTCTGATATCAAAGTCCAGGCTACTTCCTCAGGAGACCCAGGGCTCTTTGGGGGTGGGACGCTAGACACTCATATGTTGCTAAGGTGACTGTAAATTGGTTTCAACTATTAAAAGGTAAACTTAGCAATATTTGTCCGAATGCTGAGTGTACACACCCTCATCAGATTCAGCAAAATTATCTTTCTGGGAATTTATCCTAAAGATGCACTTTCATAAGTACACAACTATATATATATAGGATGGTGTTCATATCATCATGGTTTGTAACAGAGAAAAACTGAAAGCAGCTTAATTAATAGGGGATTGGTTAAATCAGTTATGGTAAAGCACATAATTGAATACACTTCACTCATTAAAAAGAATGAAGTAAATCTATGTGGACAGGAAAAGACATTCTCAGTATGTTTTTCTTTTTTTAATAATTTTTTTTGGCTGCATAACATGTGGGGTCTTAGTGCCCTGACCAAGGACTGAGCCCGTGCCCCCTGCAGTGGAATCATGGAGTCTTAACCACTGGACCACCAAGGAAGTATTGTTTAGTAAGTTGCACAAGAGCACATATTTCTATGTGTGGTGGGAGTACAATCCTCTTTGCAAACAGGGGAATGTCTAGCTGCTGCTGCTAATTTGCTTCAGTCGTATCCAACTCTGTGCAGCCCCGTAGACGGCAGCCCATCAGGCTCCTCTGTCCCTGGGATTCTCCAGGCAAGAGTACTTGAGTGGGTTGCCATTGCCTTCTCCAATGCACGAAAGTGAAAAGTGAAAAGTGAAGGCACTCAGTCGTGTCCGACTCTTTGAGACCCCATGGACTGTAGCCTACCAGGCTNCCTGGTAGTGAATCAGCTAAGCTAGAATCCTCCAGTTTTCAATCGTTCAGGCCAAGAGCTCTTAGAAATCAGAAGCTGCAAATTGATAGAGGGAATATACATATTATAACATTGCTATGAGCATCACCCACTAATTGAATTTTTATACTTGAGCTTAAATAGGTTAAGAATGAATAGAAGCTGCTAGTTATTTCTTGGTATTTTTTGTATGAGATCATACGTATTGGAGGAGGTTGGGGTCATACACAGTTTTCCGTGAGGAATTCTTCAGTAATCTTTTTTTGAAGGAGGAACTTTAGTAGCCCTCTAACCTATTAGAGTCGCTTCATTACTCAATTCACTATAATCTTTTAGGGTTGATGGATTTGCACGAAAATCATTCAAAAGCAATCTGGTAGCTAACTTCTCAGTTCTGGAACCAAGTAATTAAAGACACCCAAATTCCTGGAAATGAAGCCTCAGAGAAGTCTCATCACCTCTCTGACAACATGCATGAAAAATCTAGATGAAATAAGAAAGTGATTCTCAAACCACAGTATGTGTTTTGTTAGTCCACTGTGGGAGTTTTCCCCATGAGAATCAGAAAGGGACCCTCCAGGAAGAGGACACACAGAAATGGGAAGCCAGTGTGAACAAGCGTGGCCTGTTAGGAACTGCAGTTCTGGACAGCAGCTCACGCTGAGTAGTTGCTCCCTGGCTGGCACTATACTAGGTTCTTCACCTGCATTATTTCACTAAATTATCACAGCAAACACACCCAGAAGGCATTCCACCCCGCCCCCCATTTTATAGGTGATAAAACAAGGTTCCAACGGTCCTAGTAACTTAAAACGAGTCTTCCAGCTCACGAATGGCAGAACCAAATTGAGAAAGAGGTCTGTCTGATATCAAAGTCCAGGCTACTTCCTCAGGAGACCCAGGGCTCTTTGGGGGTGGGACGCTAGACACTCATATGTTGCTAAGGTGACTGTAAATTGGTTTCAACTATTAAAAGGTAAACTTAGCAATATTTGTCCGAATGCTGAGTGTACACACCCTCATCAGATTCAGCAAAATTATCTTTCTGGGAATTTATCCTAAAGATGCACTTTCATAAGTACACAACTATATATATATAGGATGGTGTTCATATCATCATGGTTTGTAACAGAGAAAAACTGAAAGCAGCTTAATTAATAGGGGATTGGTTAAATCAGTTATGGTAAAGCACATAATTGAATACACTTCACTCATTAAAAAGAATGAAGTAAATCTATGTGGACAGGAAAAGACATTCTCAGTATGTTTTTCTTTTTTTAATAATTTTTTTTGGCTGCATAACATGTGGGGTCTTAGTGCCCTGACCAAGGACTGAGCCCATGCCCCCTGCAGTGGAATCATGGAGTCTTAACCACTGGACCACCAAGGAAGTATTGTTTAGTAAGTTGCACAAGAGCACATATTTCTATGTGTGGTGGGAGTACAATCCTCTTTGCAAACAGGGGAATGTCTAGCTGCTGCTGCTAATTTGCTTCAGTCGTATCCAACTCTGTGCAGCCCCGTAGACGGCAGCCCATCAGGCTCCTCTGTCCCTGGGATTCTCCAGGCAAGAGTACTTGAGTGGGTTGCCATTGCCTTCTCCAATGCACGAAAGTGAAAAGTGAAAAGTGAAGGCACTCNGCTAATTTGCTTCAGTCATATCCAACTCTGTGCAGCCCCGTAGACGGCAGCCCATCAGGCTCCTCTGTCCCTGGGATTCTCCAGGCAAGAGTACTTGAGTGGGTTGCCATTGCCTTCTCCAATGCACGAAAGTGAAAAGTGAAAAGTGAAGGCACTCAGTCGTGTCCGACTCTTTGAGACCCCATGGACTGTAGCCTACCAGGCTCCTCCGTCCATGGGATTTTCCAGGCAAGAGTACTGGAGTGGGTTGCCATTGCCTTCTCCAGGGAATGTCTAGAAGTATACATAATTTGCCCTTGTCAATGGTGAACTTCCAAGGAGTGGGATGAGGGTGGTTCTTGGTAGAGTGGAGAGGAGAAAGTTTTACTTTTCACTTTGGATCATTCTAATCTTATTTTTTTCTAATAAGCAAGTATTTCTTTCATAATAAGAGAGAAATATTAAAGAAGGGCCTTTGTGAACTTAGAAAATAATGGAAGGTTTTTATAACACAGAAATGAAGTGGGTCAGGATCTGCTGAAGAATAAAGGGAAGGCAGATGATGATTAAGGAGCTAATGATTGCCAAAGGTCATTTATGTTCCAATGCTAATTGCCAAGGCAGATTCATAAAGAACTTTAGCATTGGAGAGAGTGCACCTTGAAGGCAGAGACCAAAGAGGAAACTTGTCATGATATTTTGGATAACTTGTCAAACCAAAGTCTAAATGCTTTGATAGTCTTTCAACCCTATTCAGTGCCTGGAATCTTCAACACATTGTTCTGCTGATACAAAGCCATGAACTGTAGAAAAGAAGCTGGGTAGGCAGCTTAGGTAGAAAGAGACTTCCCTCCTCCAGAACTTGACTACATCAGATTGTTCTATTCCCAGGGTGTGTGGGGGTTGTCAATGACGGCTGTAACCCTTTCTGCATGGAAATATTCTTCCTCTGATGTGGAGGCAGATTGCATTTGTCTGTCTAATCCAGCTATATGCTGGAGAAATGAGAAAGGCCCAGGCTACCCATATGCGCTGTAGAGTCCAAAAGTGGATGAGCCGACCAACAGGTTTTCTTGCCACTGTTTTTTCTGATAATCCCGTCATGGCCACTAGAGTTTCATTAGTTTTCTTTGCTCTAAGGCTAAAAGGGATTTCTGCTGAGTGAGTATCTCCAGCATCTGAGAGAACTTTTTGCAGAAGACATGACTGAACTTTTTTGCATAGAAATAGGGTTTATCTGGAGAAGGAAATGGCAGCCCATTCTAGTATTCTTGCCTGGAGAATCCCAGGGATGGAGAAGCCTGGTGGGCTGCCATCTGTGGGGTCGCACGGAACTGGACATGACTGAAGTGACTTAGCAGGGTTTATCTGTTTTCTCTTGACTGCTCAATGCTTCCTATTCTCATTTGTCCTAGTTAGGTTTCCTTTCGCTGTTAAAGCCACTATTTACTTTGCCTGATAGTAAGAATGATAACTGTTACTCATTAGGGCTTATAATGAGCCAGACACTGTTTCAAGTGTCTTACACAAATTAATTTAATCCTCATTATAAATCTATAATTATACCCTATACTAGAGGTACCCTTGTTTCCTCTAGTGGACAGATGAGGAAACTGAAGATTGAGGAGGCTGAGGAACTTGCCAAGCAGTAGAGCTGGGATTCAAAGCAGATCTGTCTCACCCCAAAGCATGTTTATTTACACTACACTGCTGGAGAAGGAAATGGCAACGCATTCTATTCTTGCCTGGGAAATCCGATGGACAGAAGAGCCTGGTGGGCTACAGTCCATGGGGTCACAAAAGAGTCAGATGTGACTTCGTGCCTAAATAACACCACCACCACCACATCATAACAAAGACGGCAGTCTATCTTACAGGAGGCAGCAGGACAGAAAATCTCTCTGAATCAAGAGAATCCTTGTCCTCTCAGCTGTCTGGGTATCTCTTGCCTGTCCTCGACTCCTGTTCCTCTCCAGTGAATTCTCAATTTGTCTCCCTTAACGTGGGGGACTCTTAACCTGGAACCCTCAGCCTCCCCACCAACCATGCCTCAAGGCTCTAACTCTTTTCTGCCAAACTGAACCCGCATTGATCTCTTCCTCGGCTAACAACTTTTGCCTATGTTGGCAGAACCACACATTTAGCACATATTTCTTAATATCCTACTATCTAATTATCTGAAATACATAATTTAATATGCTCTTACAATCATGCCTGCCTCCCCTCCAGGCTTTGAGGGTATATCAGACATCTCTTAGGCTCCATCTCATATCCTCTCAGCCCACGTTTTATTCCAAGTTTTGCTACCCCAACCAGCTGTGCTCAAGAATAAACAGACAGGGATCTTATCTCAGCTGGACCATGAATCTATTATACTCTCGTGCTTGAGCTTTTCTGATAACCTAACAGGATATCTGCAGGAAACTGCTTAGGATGCACACAAATGCATACCTAGACGTTCAGAAGGATTAACACCCTTTGGGACAACCCTTGACTAATGAGGATGGGAACAGTGGGGTAGAGCTGCTCTCCTGACCCTTGCATAGACAATGTTGAGACACATTCTTAAATGACCTCCAGTGATGACTAGCCAGATAATGTCCATGTTTATAGGACATATATAAAGAAGCCTGAGGAAGAGGTATGTGGATGGACCTATGAGGAAAGGCATTATGAGCAAGGATTATCAATTCTCATGTTAATGCCATGAGTCCTCCACAGTGAATCAACAGGCCAACATCCAAGTACAGAGGATGACCTTTTTCTGGAATCATGAGCCTCTCTCCATGGCCACTGCAGTACTTGAGCAATGGGTTACAAACGGGCATGACCATGAGGGGGTAGAGACTAGCTTTGGACACAAAAGCATCAACTCCCTATCACTAATGCTCATATAGTGCCTGCCATGGCTGAATATCCATCCTGCTAGCAGTGAAGACTGGCCAAATCAGGCATTATTCTTAAGGAGGGTGAGTGTGTGCTAAGCCACCTCAGTTCGCTTCGGTTTGGTTCATTTCAGTCTCTCAGTCGTGTCCGACTCTTTGCAACCCCATGAATTGCAGCACGCCGGGCCCCTGTGTCCACACCAACTCCCGGAATTCACTCAAACTCATATCCATCGAGTCAGTGATGTCATCCAGCCACCTCATCCTTTGTCGTCCCCTTCTCTTCCTGCCTCCAATCCCCGCCAGGATCAGAGTCTTTTCCAATGAGTCAACTCTTCGCATGAGGTGGCCAAAGTACTGGAGCTTCAGCTTTACCATCAGTCCTTCCAATGAACACCCAGGACTGATCTCCTTTAGAATGGAGTGGTTGGATCTCCTTGCAGTCCAAGGGACTCTGAAGTCTTCTCCAACATCACAGCTCTAAAGCATCAATTCTTTGGCGCTCAGCTTTCTTCACAGTCCAACTCTCACATCCATACATGACCACTGGAAAAACCATAGCCTTGACTAGACGGACCTTTGTTGGCAAAGTAATGTCTCTGCTTTTTAATATGCTGCCTAGGTTGGTCATAACTTTCCTTCCAAGGAGTAAGCGTCTTTTAATTTCATGGCTGCAGTCACCATCTGCAGTGATTTTGGAGCCCCCCAAAATAAAGTTTTACTGTTTCCACTGTTTTCCCATCTATTTGCCATGAAGTGATGGGACTAAATCCTGAAAGATGATGCTGTGTAAGTGCTGTGCTCAATATGCCAGCAAATTTGGAAAACTCAGCAGTGGCCACAAAACTGGAAAAGGTCAGTTTTCATTCCAGTTCCAAAGAAAGGCAATGCCAAAGAATGCTCAAACTACCGCACAGTTACACACATCTCACACAATAGTNGGTGGAATGCCTTCTGGGTGTGTTTGCTGTGATAATTTAGTGAAATAATGCAGGTGAAGAACCTAGTATAGTGCCAGCCAGGGAGCAACTACTCAGCGTGAGCTGCTGTCCAGAACTGCAGTTCCTAACAGGCCACGCTTGTTCACACTGGCTTCCCATTTCTGTGTGTCCTCTTCCTGGAGGGTCCCTTTCTGATTCTCATGGGGAAAACTCCCACAGTGGACTAACAAAACACATACTGTGGTTTGAGAATCACTTTCTTATTTCATCTAGATTTTTCATGCATGTTGTCAGAGAGGTGATGAGACTTCTCTGAGGCTTCATTTCCAGGAATTTGGGTGTCTTTAATTACTTGGTTCCAGAACTGAGAAGTTAGCTACCAGATTGCTTTTGAATGATTTTCGTGCAAATCCATCAACCCTAAAAGATTATAGTGAATTGAGTAATGAAGCGACTCTAATAGGTTAGAGGGCTACTAAAGTTCCTCCTTCAAAAAAAGATTACTGAAGAATTCCTCACGGAAAACTGTGTATGACCCCAACCTCCTCCAATACATATGATCTCATACAAAAAATACCAAGAAATAACTAGCAGCTTCTATTCATTCTTAACCTATTTAAGCTCAAGTATAAAAATTCAATTAGTGGGTGATGCTCATAGCAATGTTATAATATGTATATTCCCTCTATCAATTTGCAGCTTCTGATTTCTAAGAGCTCTTGGCCTGAACGATTGAAAACTGGAGGATTCTAGCTTAGCTGATTCACTACCAGGCAGTTCAGCTGCACGTTGACAATTTAATTTTATTATTCAGTTCTGAAAGAGCCATCAGAGAAGACCAACCCAACTAAGTAGTTTAATATAGAGACAAAAAGGTTGTGCCCAGTGAAAAGGCAAGGAAAGCAGACCCATTCAGACTCTCCCTTCTTCACGATATGTCCATTCTTCATGGATCTTCCCCAGTTTCTCTATAGCATAAAACTCGGCTTCATGCTGTAGAGAATGAGATGTATTACTCTCTGCAGCAAGGCTACCTTAGACTTGCACAGTTAAAAAGATCTGTGTGAGCTTTGACTGCAAGGAAATTTTAGTTTTAGCATGAAAAGCCAATATCAGATTATTTAAATTTGTTTTCCACTTCAGTTTGCGCATCTGCTCCAGGAAATCTGATTTAAATACATTTTCTCCAGAAACCTTCCACAGGCACCAAGTTACCTAGCAACTCCAAGTTTACTTTAGTGAGTTGTTTCCAACATAAATAGTGTTCACAACTTGGGGAGGATGTGTTTTTAGCCTTCAAAGTTTACAAAGCAAGAATTAAATATTGAAACTGCCATTCTCACTCTGCATGAATGTAGACTCTATTTAAATTACATAGAGTCTTGGGGGCTGTATTTCTAAAGAGAATTTTTTTAATTAACCTACATGACCATAAACATGAATGAAATAGTTCTGTTTAATTTGCAGTAACCAATCCAAGTGCAGTGTTGCACAGCTCTAATTTAGGATCTTTTACAAAATCTAAATTTGTGCTCTGCATTCTGTGCCTGCTTTGGCATGTCAAAGAGATTTAGTTTTTCTGGACTTTGGCAAATATATCCCTTGGCTGCATTATGAGGATATGGGCTTGGACCTCTTGGTCAAGATGTTGGATTGAGCACGTGCAGATATATAACTCTTCTCCAAACACATAGTATAGTGTGTGTGTGTGTGTGTGTGTGTGTGCGTGCATGTATTCCAACTCGCTCTACAGTGTCATTTTTTCTCTGGAAGAATTTCCTAGCATAGTACCTACTATTACAGAAACACCAGTGGTTCTAAACTGGGGCAGTTTTGACCCCAGGAGACATTTGGTGACATGGAGAGACATTTTTGGTTATCACAATAGGGAGTAGGTGTTACTGACACCTAGAAGGTAGAGGTTAAGTATACTGCTAAACAATGAAAGTTGTTTAGGATTATCGGACCCCAAAATGTCAACAGTGCCAAGGTTGGAAAACCCTGAGGTACATAGTGTAGTTTGAATAATATATACAACATTTTTAATAAACCTTTTCCAAATAATAGGGTATCACATAACCATTTGCAATCATTTGCCACATATGAGCTAGCTTCTCATCTGCCTACAGAATGAAGTTCAGACTCTGGCGAGATGTTCGAGGCCCTTCCACACTTGTCCCTGCTCTTAGCAGCTCTATCTTTCTTCATGTACTGCTCTGTGCATTACTCTGCACATTTAACTTCCCGCAGTACCCTGAAATGCCATACCCTGTCATATTTTTGTATGGACTCTTCTCTCTCTAGAATGCCTTCTCTTCTTATCCATCAGCAAATTTCAGCTTATTCTGAAAGACCCCGCTCAAATAAAGCCTTCTCTGACACCCTCTCTGCTTCTGTCTGTCTCTCAAAAAGGCTGTTGCTATTTTTTAATAGCACTTGTTTATTTATTTACCTCTCCTGCTGCACTATGTTTTAAAGTATTTTGTATTAATTTGAGTTGACAGCAATTAGCACTGAGTCTGGCACAAGGTAGTCGCTCAAAAATTACCCCTGAAGTGTGTATGTGTAGATCTCCAGTCTTTCCCACTCTATTGTTTCCCTTGATCTCTTTGGATTGTTCACTTAAGAAGGCTTTCTTAACTCTCCTTGCTATTCTCTGGAACTCTGCATTCAGTTGGGTATATCTTTCCCTTTCTCCTTTGCCTTCACTTCTTTTCTCAGCTATTTGTAAGATGTAGATACTTGTATGTATATATACACAAGCATGAACACACCCACACATGTGCCCCCCTCCCTATCACATGCACACATTGACAAAGAAAAACACTGGCTGAAAAGAGGTTTCATCGCCCTTTCTATGCAAGATTATTCCCCCACATATTTGCAAGATGTTTGTATGATAGAAATGGAAACTAAGATTCAAAGGACCAAAATGAAAAAACACCTATGTAGACGTAAGCATTCAAACGCCAGATCAAAAGATTGCCAGTGCAACATGGCACATTTCCAGTGCAAGGAAACCTAGTACAGCGTTTCAGAATTGTGCATGGGATGCATTCCATCAGAAGCACAGCAAATTTGCCCATTTTTTCCACCGAGAGTGACCAGGGCTGACAAAGCATCCTTGACTCCACTTACCAACTGAGAGTTTAGAAGGCTGAGGCACACGTGGGTGTGTTCTGTGCACACATTTCTAAGAGTAATGTTTGGTGATAAATCTGTTCAAATCTGAATTCTCTGTCCACTGATCATTTGTCTTTACAACTCACTGAGTGTTTATCAAATCACTGGGTGAACAAGTTGCCTGTGAATATTGATACACAAACAGGGGGAATTGTGCGGTAAGACTCCCTTGGCCTGATTTCTTCCATCCATAAAATGCGGATAGTAATTCATACTCCTTGGCACCTCAAGAAGTCATAGGTAAAATGGGATCATGTGCAGAATCCAATCCTGCTCGAGTCCAGAGTTAATCTAGAACATACATATATGCATATATCTCACATAATGGAGATCTTTCAGTCAGAAATATGTTACTCTGAGTGAGTCTTATTAATTTTTAAGTCATGATGATTCCAGTTCATATAGCATCTCGGTCATCCTCTTTCCTAGCTGTTAATAGTTTGCCCTACACCATCGTTGGTCATGCCTCCTGTATTTTTGAGGACCTGTGAAGTCAAAGAATAAAGATGCATATTTTACATACATAAATATTTAAGAGCTAAAAGTGAGAGAGGGCCAGTGGGGAGCAGTAAAAGGAAGTGTCTTTCTAGCAGCTCCTGGCCAGCCCTTCTGGCTGTGTGGTTAGTGGTGAAGACCATGAACTTTGTGTCAGACCAACCTAACTTTTCAGAGCCTTGGTTTCCTCCCTTGTAAAACAGGGTTGATAATACATCCCCGATTGTTGGGTTTGTTTCTTAGCTTAGTGCCGGCATAGAGCAAACTCCTGCTCAGCCTCATGGAGGCTGTTCTGTCCAGGCTCTTAATTAATACAGTATCTGCTACACAATAAATGCTCAATAAATAAAGAAAATGTAGACAGAGTGACAGCAAAGATGATAAGTAGCATTACTATTTATAGCACTAATAACAGCTAGTGAGAGTGTTAGTGACTCAGTCGTGTCCAACTCTGCAACCCCATGAACTGTAGCGTGCCAGGCTCCTCTGTCTATGGAATTCTCTAGGCAAGACTCCTGGAGTGGGCTGCCATCCCCTTCTTCAGGGGATCTTCCCAACCCAGGGACTGAACCCAGGTTTCCTGCATTGCAGGCAGATTCTTTCCCATCTGAGCCTTCGGGGGAGCCCGAGAAGTAGCAGCTAGAGCAGGATTTAAAACACATCCTGACTCCGGGTCCGGTGCTCTTTCCAAAATCTGATGTGAGTTTTATTTTGCTTTCTGGCGATAAGTTGTGTGGCTCAAACCTTACAATGTCCCTCCCTTTGAGGAATGAGATCAGACTAACATCCTGATATTTTAGAAAGAAGATTTAACCTCCATGACTTCTGCACGTTTTTCCTCTGAGGAAACTACTGTGAGGGTGATATGAAATAATAGAGAGACTCGGAAATCCAGGTTTATCTAAAACAGGACTCAGTTCAGTTCAGTTCAGTCGTTCAGTTGTGTCCGACTCTTTGTGACCCCATGAATCGCAGCACGTCAGGCCTCCCTGTCCATCACCAACTCCCGGAGTTCACTCAGACTCACGTCCATTGAGTCAGTGATGCCATCCAGCCATCTCATCCTCTGTTGTCCCCTTCTCAGAACTAGGTTATGCTAATTTGGGGAGTTAATAGTTAATAAGCCCCCTTTTCACTCTCCAAATTGTCATAGTTTGGATGACAAGCCAAATGTCCCTCTGAACCTAACACTCACCACTCTGAATTGTAGTCATACTTAGATCAAACTGCACACTCCAGACAAATTGTATTCAATTAGTATTTTTTTAAAAGCGACTGTCACTTTTCAGAGATGGTGTGTTACTTTCCTGATCACAGATAAACTGCCCACCTAAATTGTTCAAGTGGAACCATTTGCAAAGAATTTTCCTGTTTCCTGGAGTATTCCAAATGTGAAATTGACACCATTCTTTCCTGTAGGAACATTTCTTATTGATAGTATTTATCCTCTAGCCTTCCTTAGAGCCTAGTGAAAATCAAGCCGGGTAGGGGTGGGGGTGGGGTGTTCGAGGAGCCCAGGTGACTCTCTCTGCTTTCAGAAGATTTACACCAGCTCTCCCCCAGGCCCTTTCCTCCTGGGTGCAGACAGAAAGGTGAACACAGATCCACAGCCGGCCTGCAGTTGGAGTCGGTTGGGAGAGGCCTACTTTGGCATCAGCTGGTCCACACTCCGCAGATCAAATGTCAGCTGCCACGACCAACTGGTGCCTCCTGGAGGTCTTTAAAATATGTTTTTCCAGCTGTGAAAGGCTGAGGCATTGTTCTGCTGTTTGGCCACCTTCTCTCCGGCTGGCCCGCTGGCAGCAGCCACGCAGGGCAGCCAGAACGCGTCAAATCAAAGGGTCAACAATCCAGCAGCCGCCCAGCCACCGGCCCTCCTCTCTCAGCTGTCTGATGTCAGCTCATCAAAGACCCTGCATATGGCCCTGCGCTCGCTCACCATTCACCTCACAGACCTCTAGAATTTTCACAAGTCAGAGGAGGCGCCAGGAGAAAATTTGCGGCCCTGAGGGTGCCCTGGGGGTGGTTAATAGCCAGGGAGGGCAACAAGAAAGGGGGAAGTTTAGTGTGCTGTGGTTCCCAATTGTTTGGCTAACCGCCGGAGGTTGACCTTGAGCTTGCGTCTGCCACATGGCGAAGGCACCAGCCGGGCAGCATGTTGGGAGGGATCAGAAAGAAAGGAACTCGAAAATGCAAATGGTTTTTAATGAATTCTCCCCTCCTGCCCGCACCCTGTAGTTTCCTGTGCGAGAAGAAACTCTTCTCAGCTTATAGGAGAAAGTCACTGCTTGCTCAGAGTCTGAAAGTATAATCGCGGAGGCCTGTTCTGCTGTGGCCTTGGCCCACTGTCTGATCCTTCCGACCTTGACCGTCCTGAATCAGAGGGAAGCGGGAAGAGCCGCGTGCCCCAGGGCAGTGGCCAAAGGAGACTCAGACAAAGAGCCTGTTTTAAATAAGAATGGTTATCTGGTACCTAAAAGGTAAAGGCCAGCCGTGGACTTATCAGACCTGGCCCTGGACTTGTGTAGAAGGGACTGGACGGTGGTGCATGCCCTGGGGCTGGGTCACAGTGGAGCTCCCTGCGCAGGTAGAACAGTGTGCTGAGCAGGGTGGAGGATAGGGGCTGCTTACAGGATGCCTGCCGCTGTGCCGCCCATTACTGCCTCAGCACGGGTGCCTCCTTCCTTCCTTTGGGTGAGAATCAGGGGGCTTTTCGCCCACCTCTTCAGTGCTGTTCCTGGATAACTCAGTTCGACTTCTATCGCAGTCAGGTAGCTGACCTTATAAGATTCCTCCTTGGCCTCAAACCCTGAGCCCCCAGCTCTTTGAGTGGCATAATTGACGTTTAAGAAAATAAACTAGCTCCCCGCTTCTTCCCATCTCTAACTCTGATCCTGGTGAGCAGCTGAATTTCCTGTGCTCCTAAGGGGCTTGCCTACAGACTTGTCTGCAGATAGGGAAGCTCTAGGGTGCTTCCTTGTGGCTCAGATGGCAAAGAATCTGCCTGCAATGCAGGAGACTCCGGTTCGATCAGAAAGATCCCTTGGAGAAGAAAATGCTAACCAACTCCAGTATTCTTGCCTAGAGAATTCCATGGACAGAGGAATCTGGTGGGCTACAGTCTATGGGGTCGCACAGAGTGGGACACGACTGAGCGACTATGCTTTCACTTTCAGGGAAGCTCTATGTATGCAATAAAATGTGTAAGACCAGATAGGTCTATGAAACTAAATTCGACTGTCATAATTGTGATCTCAGTATCTCCTGAAGTTATCAAAAATATTTTGTAAATTGTAAAGTGAGTGCAAATGTAAGTGGTTGTTGGGAAGGTTATTTTATTGTATAAAATGCATTTCTAAAATGCAAAAGTGATCTCTCTTGTAGAACTGGTTCTAGGGTAAAAGTCACATGAGCACAAAAAGCAGTAGCTAAGCTACACGGCGGTTGTTCAGAATCTGCTTCCAAGGGTCACGCTTGTGCGGCATTGTTTGCCCTGAAATCCACTGTAAAGATAAACTAGAGGTATGGACCATCTTAAAAATGGGCTTTGGAAACAAAACCAGTTTGGAGCAAATTATAAGGGAATGTGATACTAACATTTTACATTGTAAGATATACAAACTGAATTAATTAATGGGAAGCTATTATTAGATGCAGGGTATTTTTCCATACATTAACTACCTTGTCCTCGTAAATAGGCCCTGTTGGGGATGGCTTATTTATAGGCTGTTGCAGCTTGCATAGAGAAAGAAATTAAACTGAAGGCTCTTTGAATATAGCATAGTGCCCCAAAGCTCATTTACCTTTACTTTTAAAATCTACCTCTTTTTCAAATGCTTAAATTATTTTTTGCCAAACAGTAAGCTTAGGCAATGAGCCTGGATTTATACAGTTGTTCTCAGAATGAGCTTTGAAAGCATCACATGGTAATTTTTTTCAAAATGGAAAAACTTGGTTATGGAGCCATAGACCATTGTCCTGAAGGAGAAGAAATCAGTCAGTGTTTCTGTAAAGGTGGTTAACCCGCAGGCAGAAACAACTGCTATGGATATCTTGCAAATTTACATTTGCGTTTGTTGATTCCGTATAAACTGAATAACCAGGCGCATGGAAGGTAAAGCCCTCTTTTAATTAACCCTCTTGGTGTGGGCCCATGTGATTAAATATGACGGAGCTGCTCCTGGGGTTTCTGCTACTGAAAATACTAACAATAATCATTTGTTTTGTTTTTATATTTAAACACATTATTGCATAGCTTGGTGCAGAGATAATTACCAATTTTATCTCCTGTGTTTTTCTAATGTTCATTAATAACAATAAAGGGTTGTAGGTTAAAAACTCATTTAATTGCCTTTATGTTAATGACATTATGAATAGCCTTAGCTACAAGATTCTAATTCTGTCCAGTATCCTTTTTCTCAGAGGAGCCCCAGGAGGGCTGCTCATTTTATCAGCATTACTGATTCAGAGTTTTTCCTTGCAGGTGGGTTTTTGTACATAATCAGAATTAATGCACAACACATTTTGCAAGGAATGGAGTAGAAGCACTTGGAATAAGTAATTAACTAGAGTGCCCAAGGAAATATGCCTGAGCATTTTTTTTAGCATATTCATAAAACATTAAGGACAGTCATAAACACAGTAGAAGCAATTTCCTGGTAATGTGCTTTTAGACTATTTTCTGGTTCTTTTAAAAAAAAATCTTTTTTATTTCTTCCATAGGGGAAAAATTTTTTTAACTGAAAATCCCAGAGATGCAGATAAAATGCCCGATGCGTGGCACTTTGGGATTCCATGTGCTTCTGTGCTAATGCAATCGAGCCAGCAGAGTCCGAGCAACACTCCCCTTCTCTTCCCAGCTCCTGTCTCCATCACGCACTTACCAGGCAGGAAAGGGAGTGAATGCAGTTTGCGACATCACAGGAGATGTGGTTACCTGCCTATTCCCAACCTCTAGCATTAACCTCTGGGCATGGGAGAGGATGGCCAGTGGGGAGGTGGGGGCAAGAAGTAGTGTGGTGGCCATGCGGTGTGCCACCCAGACTCCCCTGCTTAAACAGACACACTCACCCCTCCAGCTCTTGAGGGCTGACAGCTCTCATCTCAGTCACAGTCCTCAGGTCATCAAGGTCACAGCCCTACCCCATCCTCAGGTATCCTGCATCTAATGACAGGTCAGTGAAAGTGAAGTCGCTCAGTCGTGTTCGTGTCTGTGTCAGACTCTTTGCGACCCGTGGACTGTAGCTCACCAAGCTCCTCTGTCCAAGGGATTCTCCAGGCAAGAATACTGGAGTGGGTTGCCATTTCCTTTTCCAGGGGATCTTCCCAACCCAGGGATCGAACCCGGGTCTCCCACATTGCAGGCAGATGCTTTAACCTCTGCACCACCAGAGAAGCTCTTAACTATAAGAATCAAAGTACTAACATCAAAGATTTCAAGGGAGGAAAGGAAGCCAGGTTGAAAGAAGAAGGGGAGAAGGCGGGTGGGGGTGGGTGAAAGGGGTGGCCTTACAGATGTCTCCTGCCACCTACAGATGCCCAGGCGTTATTGGACTTTTCCCTGGGCCTCCAGAGAAGGGAAGACTAGAACTCAGACCAGACCAGAACCAGAGTTCGAGTTCTCTGCCAAGAGGAGGTGATCAGTCTCTAATCCTCAGCTCAGGCTGAGGGCCCTTCGACCAGATTCCTGCGTCCAGGACCCGGGGACTAGAAAAACAGGGAAGGATAGGAAGGGTTAAGGAGAGGAAAGAGAGAGGGAAGCGGAGACAGGTCAATAAAGTCTCTTGTTCCCTACCGGTGGGGGCACTCTGGCCAGTTGTCTGCGTCAGGAGGAGACCAAGGACAAAAGGGTCCCAGTTGCGGCCACTGGGTCTGGTCCATTGGCAGGCAAGCTGGCCCCTGAGTACCCTGAGTGGTCAGGATGTCAGTCTCAGCGAAGAAGAGTCCCCACCAGAGTCACCATTTGTTGCAGGAAGGCGGACCCCTTCCAGGGCCCCAAACTGGGCTATTGTCTAACATTTGGAAATGAATTGTCCGAGAAGACACATGTGCTGACAAAGCAAGATATTTTATTGGGAAAGGGCACCCAGGTGGAGAGCAATAGGGTAAGGAAATCCAGAAAAGGAAAGATATACCCATTTGAATGCAGAGTTCCAAAGAATAGCAAGGAGAGATAAGAAAACCTTCCTCAGTGATCAGTGCAAAGAAATAGAGGAAAACAATAGAATGGGAAAGACTAGAGATATCTTCAAGAAATTAGAGATATAAAGGGAACATTTCACGCAAAGATGGGCTCCATAAAGGACAGAAATGGTATGAACCTAACAGAAGCAGAAAATATTAAGAGGTGGCAAGAATACACAGAAGAACTATACAAAAAAGATCTCCAAGACTCAGATAATCACGATGGTGTGATCACTCACCTAGAACTAGACATCCTGCAATGGAAAGTCAAGTAGGCCTTAGGAAGCATCACTATGAACAAAGCTAGTGGAGGTGATGGAATTCCAGTTGAGCTGTTTCAAATCCTGAAAGATGATGCTGTGAAATGCTGCACTCAATATGCCAGCAAATTTGGAAAACTCAGCAGTGGCCACAGTTTTCATTACAATCCCTAAGAAAGGCAATGCCAAAGAATGCTCAAACTACCACCAAATTGCACTCATCTCAATGCTAGCAAAGTAATGCTCAAAATTCTCCAAGCCAGGTTTCAACAATACATGAACCGTGAATTTCCAGATGTTCAAGCTGGTTTCAGAAAAGGCAGAGGAACCAGAGATCAAATTGCCAACATCCGCTGGATCAGCAAAAAACCAAGAAAGTTCCAGAAAAACATGTATTTCTGCTTTATTGACTATGCCAAAGCCTTTGACTGTGTGGATGATAATAAACTGTGGAATATTCTTCAAGAGATGGGAATACCAGACCACCTGACTTGCCTCCTGAGAAATCTGTATGAAGGTCAAGAAGCAACAGTTAGAACTGGACATGGAACAACAGACGGGTTCCAAATAGGAAAAGGAGTACATCAAGGCTGTATATTGTCACCCTGCTTATTTAACTTATATGCAGAGTACATCATGAGAAACTCTAGGCTGGATGAAGCTCAAGCTGAGATCTAGATTGCCAGGAAAAATATCAGTAACCTCAGGTATGCAGAGGACATCACCCTTATGGCAGAAAGTGAAGAAGAACTAATGAGCCTCTTGATGAAAGTGAAAAAGGAGAGTGTAAAGTTGGCTTAAAGCTCAACATTCAGAAAATGAAGACCATGGCATCTGGTCCCATCACTTCATGGCAAATAGATGAAGAAACAGTGGAAACAGTGACAGACTTTACTTTTTTGGGCTGCAAAATCACTGCAGATGGTGACTGCAGCTATGAAATTAAAAGACCTTTGCTCCTTGGAAGAAAAGCTATGACCAACCTAGATAGCATATTAAAAAGCATAGACATTACTTTGCCAACAAAGGTCTGTCTAGTCAAGGCTATGGTTTTTCCAGTAGTCATGTATGGATGTGAGAGTTGGACTATAAAGAAAACTGAGGATCAAAGAATTGATATTTTTGAACTGTTGTGTTGGAGAAGACTCTTCAGAGTCTCTTGGACTGCAAGGATATCCAAGCAGTCCATCCTAAAGGAAATCAGTCCTGAATATTCATTGGATGGACTGATGTTGAAACTGAAACTCCAATACTTTGGCCACCTGATGCAAAGAGCTGACTCATTTAAAAAGACGCCGATGCTGGGAAAGATTGAAGGTCGGAGAAGAAGGGGACAACCGAGGATGAGATGGATGGATGGCATCACCAACTTAATGGACAAGAGTTTGAGTAAACTCTGGGAGTTGGTAATGGACAAGGAGGCCTGGCAGGCTGAAGTCCATGGGATTGCAAAGAGCCAGACACGACTGAGTGACTGAACCGAACTGACTGATACTGTTCACAGCAGTCGCTGTATCAATTTACATTCCCACCAACAGTGCAGTAGGGTTCCCTTTTCTCCAAATTCTCTCTGACATTTATTATTCATGAACATTTTGATGATGACCATTCTGACTAGTATAAAATGAAATGATACCTGATTGTAGTTTTGGTTTGCATTTCTCTAAGACTGAAGTGACTTAGCAGCAGCAGCAATAATGAGAAATGTTGAGCATCTTTTCATGTGTTTATTGGCCATCTCTAAATAAATATTTGAAAAGCTCTGGGCTTTTTAATAATATATTCTTTACACATATTCTCTATATTTTTTCTTTACCATAGCCTGTGAGTTAGAGATCATTATTATTTCTGTTTTATAGATGGAGATGCTGAGGAAGAGGAGGGGAAGTAATGTGCCATGGTCACAAGGCAGGAAGTTTTAGAACCAAAATTTGAACCCAGATCTCTCTGTTTTTTGACCCCTGTTCCCAATTTCATCTTTAATGTTCCAGGGACAAGAGAGTGTACATACCAACCCAGAGAATAGTTTTCTGGAGTAAGGATACAATTATTTCAGAACCTCTGTAATGCATTTTCACAATTCAAAACACAGACTAATGACATTGTATTAGTCCACCAAGTAATAAGGATGTTTTGGGGATCCCAGCAAAATGAGAAAAGACAAGTGTCACCAATGGTGACTCCTTGAGTCCTCCATGTGATCATTCATGCAGGCTGCCACTCACCTTGGGAGAAACACACAGGTTCTGAGCACAGCAGCCACCAGGGATTGTGATCTTCCTTCATCTGATGTAGGAACCAGAAATGGCCCTTGAGGTCCAGGGTGCATGGTGGGATAGTACAAGAAGACCTGAGGGGAGAGAGGTTATTCTCATTCTTCTTATGGGATCAAAGAAATTAGAATAATCCCAAATTAGAATGACAGTCATATTTACATGTCACATCACTGCCATTTTCACATAGCTAATTCAGAGATGTGCCTGGGAAATAAATTTATAGATTTGTCAAGATTTGGGAGCATTATTGAAAGCAGGCCATTTCTGTGTGAAATTCAGTAACTTTGGCCTTAGGTCCTGAGTACTGCTGACAAAAGAATGCTGTTACTAATGCATAGTTGATCAGACTACTACTGATTCATACATACTGTACTGGATTCATACATTTAGCCAGCAAGACAAATTAGCATGACATTCAATATCTTTACAATTTACTATCTAACTCTTCTAGTTTAATTCTTACAAATTTATTTATTTATCCATCCATTGCCCCTTCTCTTCCTCTTTTTTCTTTTAAAATTGAAGTTTGTTTTACCTTTTTACTTATCTATTTAAATTTGAGATAAAATTGAAACAATATTCTTACTTTTCAAGAAAAGTGACCCAAGCCAGAAATTTGAGCTTTATAAGATCTTATCTTTCTAGTGGAAATAAGTACCTTGTAGGTACAAACCAATGAGAAAGTTGTGTTACATAACTCTGCCCATTCTTCTTATTGGACATGTGTATAAGTATATATGTCACATCTAATGTGCACCAGGCAGTTCTAAGTCCTGAGACGCAAAATGGGCAAGGTCTCTGTCTCCAGAAGCTGACAGTCCAGGAGAAGATAAGTGATCAATAAGCTAACTGATACATAAGCAGTTATATCCCAGGTAAAATTAGTGCCATGAAGAATTATAACAAATGGGAAGGAAGAAATGGAGTGTTAGTGAAGGTATCTCTGAAGCAAAGACATCTGGGGTATGAATAAGTGAAGGGGTTCATGAGTTCATATTCTATGAGAAGATGTAGAACAAGAGTGTTCTAAAGAGAAGGCAAGGGAAGTGCAAAGGACCTGGACTGTTCAAGCCAGAGTGTTTGGGATGAAGTGAGCATTAGAGTGCATGATAGCTGAATTGTGGACAAGGGAGAGGCCACATCAGGTCCATCTTGTAAATCACAGAAATCGCTTTGATTTTGTGAAAAGACAAAAGAGGCCATAGGAAAATTTTGATGACAAGAGGGACTTTGTTGGATTATTTTTAAATTAATGGACATAGGAAACTATTGCACTGCAAAACGTTAATTTCACTGAATTGACCCTGATCTATTTGTAAAATTAAGGCATCATTCACATATGATCAATATACAAATCTCATAGGCATGTTTTGATTAGTTTTGACAAATGTATGTAAACATCCTTACTTAGGTAACCACCACCACAAGGATGACATAGCAAACTTCCATTCTCACGAAATTGGCCCATTGCAACAAGTCTCCCCAGAGTCAAAAATTCTCATTTCTGTCACCTTAGTTTTCCTTCTTCTTGAACTTTATTTAAAAGAAATCATATGCTTAATGTATTCTTGTGTGTCTGGCTTCATTTCCCCATTGTCATTTTCTGAAGATTAATCCATGTTATTTGTTCATTTATTTTTATTGGGTATATATTTATTTGTCCATTGTCCTATTAGTGAATATTTGAGCTGCTTCCGGTGTTTGGCTGTTCTACATAAAGCTGTTAAGAAAATTCCTGTATGAGTCTCTTTTCTTTGTGGATTTATGTTTTTATTCTTCTTGAGAAAATTCAGAGAATCAAGAATGGAATTGGTGAATCATGGATTTTGTTTAATTAAGGGAAGCTGGCAAATACTTCCAGAGTGATTGTACCGTTTTATGTAAAAGGTTTGTGCAAAGAATCTCAGTTGCTCTGCATCTTTGCCAATGCTTGATGTTACATGACAATCCTTGAACTATTCTTATGGGGGTGTAGTGATATTTCACTATGATTTTAGTTACTCTGACAACCAATGGTTGCTAAACATATTTTATATGCATAATGACACTTCTGTTATTATTTTTAAAAGTAATGTACACATACATAATTGATTTATAATTTTGTTAGTTTAAGATATATAATACATTCTAAGTTGCTTCAGTCATGTCCAGCTCTGCAACCCCATGGACTGCAGCCTGCCAGATTCCTCTGTCTATGGAATTCTCCAGGCAACAATACTGGGGTGGGTTGCCATACCCCCATCCAGGGAATCTCTAAGGTATACAATAGAGTGATTCAATATTTTTACAGATTAGAGTTTATTTAAAGTTATAAAATGTTGGCTACATTCCTGTGATGTACATTGCATCCTTGTATCTTGTATTTATATTTATTTAGTTTGTACCTCTTAATCTACTGTCTGTGTCTTGTCCCTTCCCCCACCCCCATCCCTCTTCCTGCTGGTAACCACAAATGTTCTCTATATTTGAAAGCCTCTTTCTGTTTTATTATATAAATTCATTTGTTTTATTTTTTAGATTCCACATATGAGTGAAAACATGTATTTGTCTTTCTCTGTCTGACATTTCACTAAGCCTAATACTCTCCAGATCCATCTATATTGCTGCAAATGGCAAAATTTAATTCTTTTTCATAGTGGGATAATATTNATTTCACTGAATTGACCCTGATCTATTTGTAAAATTAAGGCATCATTCACATATGATCAATATACAAATCTCATAGGCATGTTTTGATTAGTTTTGACAAATGTATGTAAACATCCTTACTTAGGTAACCACCACCACAAGGATGACATAGCAAACTTCCATTCTCACGAAATTGGCCCATTGCAACAAGTCTCCCCAGAGTCAAAAATTCTCATTTCTGTCACCTTAGTTTTCCTTCTTCTTGAACTTTATTTAAAAGAAATCATATGCTTAATGTATTCTTGTGTGTCTGGCTTCATTTCCCCATTGTCATTTTCTGAAGATTAATCCATGTTATTTGTTCATTTATTTTTATTGGGTATATATTTATTTGTCCATTGTCCTATTAGTGAATATTTGAGCTGCTTCCAGTGTTTGGTTGTTCTACATAAAGCTGTTAAGAAAATTCCTGTATGAGTCTCTTTTCTTTGTGGATTTATGTTTTTATTCTTCTTGAGAAAATTCAGAGAATCAAGAATGGAATTGGTGAATCATGGATTTTGTTTAATTAAGGGAAGCTGGCAAATACTTCCAGAGTGATTGTACCGTTTTATGTAAAAGGTTTGTGCAAAGAATCTCAGTTGCTCTGCATCTTTGCCAATGCTTGATGTTACATGACAATCCTTGAACTATTCTTATGGGGGTGTAGTGATATTTCACTATGATTTTAGTTACTCTGACAACCAATGGTTGCTAAACATATTTTATATGCATAATGACACTTCTGTTATTTTTAAAAGTAATGTACACATACATAATTGATTTATAATTTTATGTTAGTTTAAGATATATAATACATTCTAAGTTGCTTCAGTCATGTCCGACTCTGCAACCCCATGGACTGCAGCCTGCCAGATTCCTCTGTCTATGGAATTATCCAGGCAACAATACTGGGGTGGGTTACCATACCCCCATCCAGGGAATCTCTAAGGTATACAATAGAGTGATTCAATATTTTTATAGATTAGAGTTTATTTAAAGTTATAAAATGTTGGCTACATTCCTGTGATGTACATTGCATCCTTGTATCTTGTATTTATATTTATTTAGTTTGTACCTCTTAATCTACTGTCTGTGTCTTGTCCCTTCCCCCACCCCCATCCCTCTTCCTGCTGGTAACCACAAATGTTCTCTATATTTGAAAGCCTCTTTCTGTTTTATTATATAAATTCATTTGTTTTATTTTTTAGATTCCACATATGAGTGAAAACATGTATTTGTCTTTCTCTGTCTGACATTTCACTAAGCCTAATACTCTCCAGATCCATCTATATTGTTGCAAATGGCAAAATTTAATTCTTTTTCATAGTGGGATAATATTCCATTTTGTGTATACATATATATGCCAAATCATCTTTATCCATTCGTCTGTTGATAGACATTTAGGTTGCTTCCATATCTTGGTAATTGTAAATAATGCTGCTAGGAATATTGAGGGGTGAATATATCTTTTGTAATTAGTGTTTTCATTTTTTTCAGATACATACTTTGGAGTAGAATTGCTGGATGATATGATAATTCGATTTTTGGGTTTTTGAGAAACTTGCATACTGTTTTTCAGTATGGATGCACCAATTTACATTCTTTCTCTTTTTAAAAATAAATTTATTTATTTTAATTGGAGGTTAATTACTTTATAATATTGTATTGGCTTTGCCATACATCAACATGTATCCACCACAGGTATNCTAATTAGTGTTTTCATTTTTTTCAGATACATACTTTGGAGTAGAATTGCTGGATCATATGATAGTTCGATTTTTGGGTTTTTGAGAAACTTGCATACTGTTTTTCAGTATGGATGCACCAATTTACATTCTCTCTCTTTTTAAAAATAAATTTATTTATTTTAATTGGAGGTTAATTACTTTACAATATTGTATTGGCTTTGCCATACATCAACATGTATCCACCACAGGTATACACATTTTCCCCATCCTGAACCCTCCTCCCTCCTCCCTCCCTGTACCATCCCTCTGGGTTGTCCCAGTGCACCAGCCCCAAGCATCCAGTATCATGCATTGAACCTGGGCTGGCGACTCATTTCGTATACGATATTATACATGTTTCAGTGCCACTCTCCCAAATCATCCCACTCTCTCCCTCTCCCGCAGAGTCCAAAAGACTGTTCTATACATCTGTGTCTCTTTTGCTGTCTCGCATACAGGGCTATCGAATGAGTGTTCCTTATTCTCCAAATCCTTCACAACATTTGTTATTTGTGTTCTTTTTGATAACAGCCATTCTGACAAGTGTGAGGTGATATCTCATTGTGACTTTAATTTGCATTGCTCTAATGATTAACAGTATTGAGCATCTCTTTGTGTGCCTGTTGCNTCTGTGTCTCTTTTGCTGTCTCGCATACAGGGTTATCATTACCATGTTTCTAAATTCCATATATATGCATTAGTATACTGTATTGGTGTTTTTCTTTCTGGCTTACTTCAATCTGTATAATAAGCTCCAGTTTGTAGTTTATATACATGATGAAATAATCAGGCATAAATGCAAGCCAGTCACAGAAGGACAAATATGATTCTACTATGTTTAAAAAATATGTTAATACCTCAGTTATGTCCACTTTGTTGCAACCCCATGAACTATAGCCTGCCATGCTCTTCTGTCCATAGAATTCTCCAGGCAAGAATACTAGAGTGCGTATTTATTCCCTTCTCCAAGGGATCCTCCCAACCCAGGGATTGAACCCAGGTCTCCTATTCTTTGGGCCGTTTCTTTACCATCTGAATCACTAGGGAAGCCCTTGTTAGTCATGTCTAACTCTTTGTGACTCCATAGATTGTAGCCCACCAGGCTCCTCTATCCATGGAATTCTCCAGGCAGGAATACTGGAGTGGGTAGCCATTTCCTTCTCCAGGGAATCTTCCTTTCTCCAGGGGATATAGCGACCCAGCAATCAAACCCAGGTCTCCTGTGTTGTAGGCAGATTCTTTACCATCTGAGCCACCAGGGAAGCCATGATTCCACTGTATGAAGTACCTAATGTACTTCCCATAGAATCTGAAAGTAGAATGGTGATTATGCTCACATGTTATGATCATATGTTGTTGTTCAGTCACTAAGTCATGACTGACTCTTTAAGACCCCACGGACTGCAGCATGCCAGGCTTTCCTGTCCTTCACCATTTTCCGGAGTTTGCTCAAATTCACGTCCATTGAAGTGATGATGCCATACAACCATCTCATCCTCTGTCATCCCCTTCTCCTCATGCCTTCAATCTTTCCCAGCATCAGGGGTCTTTACCAATGAGTCAGCTCTTCTCATCAAGTGGTCAAAGTATTGGAGCTTCAGCTTCAGCATCAATCCTTCCAATGAATATTCAGGATTGATTTCCTTTAGGATTGACTAGTTTGATCTGTACAAGGGACTCTCAAGAGTCTTCTCCAGCACCACAGTTCAAAAGCATCAATTCTTTGGTGCTCGACTTTCTTTATGGTCCAACTCTCACATCCATACATGAATACTGCAAAAACT
>SJYW01011815.1:27074-43359 GCA_006410735.1 Raphicerus campestris
TTTTTCTTTTAATATAAATTTATTTATTTTAATTGGAGGTTAGTTACTTTATAATATTGTATTGGTTTTGCCATACATCAACATGAATCTGCCACAGGTATACACCTGTTCCCCATCCTGAACCCACCTCCCTCCTCCCTCCCTGTACCATCCCTCTGGGTTGTCCCAGTGCACCAGCCCCAAGCATCCAGTATCATGCATTGAACCTGGACTGGTGATTCATTTCATATATGATCTTATACACGTTTCAATGCCATTCTCCCAAATCATCCCACTCTCTCCCTCTCCCACAGAGTTCAAAAGACTGTTCTATACATCTGTGTCTCTTTTGCTGTCTCGCATACAGGGTTATCATTACCATGTTTCTAAATTCCATATATATGCATTAGTATACTGTATTGGTGTTTTTCTTTCTGGCTTACTTCAATCTGTATAATAAGCTCCAGTTTGTAGTTTATATACATGATGAAATAATCAGGCATAAATGCAAGCCAGTCACAGAAGGACAAATATGATTCTACTATGTTTAAAAAATATGTTAATACCTCAGTTATGTCCACTTTGTTGCAACCCCATGAACTATAGCCTGCCATGCTCTTCTGTCCATAGAATTCTCCAGGCAAGAATACTAGAGTGCGTATTTATTCCCTTCTCCAAGGGATCCTCCCAACCCAGGGATTGAACCCAGGTCTCCTATTCTTTGGGCCGTTTCTTTACCATCTGAATCACTAGGGAAGCCCTTGTTAGTCATGTCTAACTCTTTGTGACTCCATAGATTGTAGCCCACCAGGCTCCTCTATCCATGGAATTCTCCAGGCAGGAATACTGGAGTGGGTAGCCATTTCCTTCTCCAGGGAATCTTCCTTTCTCCAGGGGATATAGCGACCCAGCAATCAAACCCAGGTCTCCTGTGTTGTAGGCAGATTCTTTACCATCTGAGCCACCAGGGAAGCCATGATTCCACTGTATGAAGTACCTAATGTACTTCCCATAGAATCTGAAAGTAGAATGGTGATTATGCTCACATGTTATGATCATATGTTGTTGTTCAGTCACTAAGTCATGACTGACTCTTTAAGACCCCACGGACTGCAGCATGCCAGGCTTTCCTGTCCTTCACCATTTCCCGGAGTTTGCTCAAATTCACGTCCATTGAAGTGATGATGCCATACAACCATCTCATCCTCTGTCATCCCCTTCTCCTCATGCCTTCAATCTTTCCCAGCATCAGGGGTCTTTACCAATGAGTCAGCTCTTCTCATCAAGTGGTCAAAGTATTGGAGCTTCAGCTTCAGCATCAATCCTTCCAATGAATATTCAGGATTGATTTCCTTTAGGATTGACTAGTTTGATCTGTACAAGGGACTCTCAAGAGTCTTCTCCAGCACCACAGTTCGAAAGCATCAATTCTTTGGTGCTCGACTTTCTTTATGGTCCAACTCTCACATCCATACATGAATACTGCAAAAACTACAGCTTTGACTCTATGGACCTTTGTTGGCAATGTGATGTTTCTGCTTTTTTTCTTTTTAATATGCTGTTTAGGTTTGTCATGGGCTTCCCTGGTGGCTCAGTTGGTAAAGACTCTGCCTGCAATGCACGAGTTCAGTTCAGTTCAGTCACTCAGCCATGTCCCACTCTTTGCGACCCCATGAATTGCAGCACACCAGGCCTCCTTGTCCATCACCAACTCCCGGATTTCACTCAAACTCACCTCCATTGAGTCCATGATGCCATACAGCCATCTCATCCTCTGTCATCCCCTTATCCTCCCCCCACAATCCCTCCCAGCATCAGAGTCTTTTCCAGTGAGTCAACTCTTCGCATGAGGTGGCCAAAGTACTGGAGTTTCAGCTTTAGCATCATTCCTTCCAAAGAACAGCCAGGACTGATCTCTTTTAGAAGCGACTGGTTGGATCTCTTTGCAGTCCAAGGGACTCTCAAGAGCCTTCTCCAACACAACAGTTCAAAAGCATAAATTCTTTGACACTCAGCTTTCTTCATAGTCCAACTCTCACATCCATATATGGCTACTGGAAAAACCATAGCCTTGACTAGATGGACCTTTTTTGGCAAAGTAATGTCTCTGCTTTTGAATATGTTATCTAGGTTAGCAATGCAGGAGACCCCTGTTCAATTCCTGGGTCAGGAAGATATCCTGGAGAAGGAAATGACAACCCACTCCAGTATTCTTGTCTGGGAAATCCCACGGACAGAGGAGCTTGATGGACTGCAATCCATGGTGGAGGGGGCAGTGAGGGGCAGTGGTCACAAAGAGTTGGACACAACCTAGAGATTGAACAATGGTTGATCTAGAAACTACCTCTTCTAAAAATTATTTTCAGATTATCTTCAAGATTCATATAGTAATTGCTAACCTCAAATTGCTGAAAATTTGTGAAAAAATTATTTTCTTTTTGTTAACTCATACGCGCTCCTTCTCTTAAATGTATCATGCAAGCAAATATCAATCAAAGGAAAAAATTTAAAGAAAATGGGGAAAATGTCAAAGCTACAAGAATGATGCAAGCATGCATGGTAATAAATGAGTATTTGACAAAAATACCAGACTTTGAACGATTAATGGGCTACAAACCTCCAAACTCTCATGTTGGAGGTATTGTACTGGGATCCAACAGAACTCTCATTTGAAAGTCCACAGTCAAACTAGTTTTATCTCTAAATCTACTTGTCATATCCATTAAAATTTGCTAAAAACACATTTAGATGATTTTAATGTTCATCAAATCATAACAATCATTTAAAAAGGGTGATTTGTATCATGATTAGGCCGTGCATGCTTATTCAGAGAAGTAGCAGAAAATATCTGAAAAGAATTCATTTAGTTTTTGATATGAATCTTCTTTTGCTGGTAACATCAGAAGGAGAACGTTAATTTCTTTTTAGAATTTTTTTTTTCTGATTTAAAAGCAATTGTGTCAAGAATAAATGTATAGGTAATTTAACTAAATTGTTAATGCATACTGCAAAGTTAGTTCAGTCATATCCAACTTTTTGTGACTCAGTGACTGTAGTCCACCAGATTCCTCTGTCCATAGGATTCTCCAGGCAAGAATACTGGAGTGGGAATCCCTGCCCTCTTCCAGGAGGTCTTCCTGACCCAGGAATCGAACCCATGTCTCCTATGCCTCCTGCATTGGCAGGCGGGTTCTTTAGTACTAGCACCACCTGGGAAGCCCAAATGGTTAACTAAAATTACTTTAAATATCTTATTTCAAAACTTTCTCATATGATGTTTTAAAACAAACTTTTCCAGTCTCTGTTTTCTTGCTCACAAATCTTCAATAGCATTTCACATGGCCAAAATATTGATAATTAAATGTCTTGCAAAATAAAAAATGTTAGTTAAAAGCAAATATTTTGTGTACCTGAAGTGAAAGATACAAAGAGGTAAAACCAAGAGATGATGCTCAGTTGACTCATTCAAGTCAAAGAGTGCATTCTGCACTATAAAAGAATATGAATTATATTTGAAAGACAGTGCAAGGGCATACATTGTTTTAAGCAAGGGAATATCAACTTTAGAAAGGTAAGATTTTTGACAAAAAGAGAGAAGCATGGGGAGAGAAGGTGTGACCAGGTGAGATGACAGAAGCAGTAATACTGAAGAGAAGGGGTGTATGAGTGCAACAAAAGAAAGACATCAACAGAGTGAGGAAGCAATTGATTGTGGAAAGGAAAGCCCGGTTAGTCAATTTCAAGCTTGTCTAGTTGGGCCCTTGGACAGAATAAAAGTTCATGAGGAGCAGTCCTGGTAGGGCTTTTCTTTAGAACCCTGTGGCAGGCACGATGTAAACACAGAAAACACGGCAGGAAGCAGAGGGCGGAAACGAAGTGAGAGAGTAGCATCGACATAAATGCATACATAAATACACTACCATGTGTAAAAGAGAGAGACTGTGGGAAGCTGCTGAGGAGCACAGGGAGTGTTCTGTGATGACCTAGAGGGGTGGGGTGGAGGGCGATGTGAGGGAGGCTCTGGAGGAAGGGGTATACGTATACCCATAGCTGATCACGCTGTTGAACAGTAGAAACTAAAACAACATTGAAAAGCAATTATACTTCAACTTTTTAAAAGTACGCGAAACACAATAGAGTCTGAGAAAAGCCAGTGAGTCTAGTTTTAAACATGATTCTAAATCTACAGTGGCCACTGTGAAGACAAAGCATTCTTATTCACTAATTAAAATCAAAAGCACCTTATTCCCTGCCCCAAATCCTGTTTTACATGTCTTCATATGTTCTTTAAGATTCAACTAAAAAATAATAATTTGCTAAGGTTGCTTCCTATATGAATGCCTATATTAACAAATTTAGTCATTATCAATTAACTTCTTTTAAACTATTCTTCTGTAGCCACCTCAGAAGTCCATACAAAGTCAATCATCAAAGAAAGCTTTCCCCTTTCAATCTGCAACATGCTTTATGTCTACAAATCTTTAAAAGTCTGTAATACCAAATTATTGAAATGGTATATAAAATATTAGTGCATATCGGTTACAAGTTCAAGTGGTACGGTAAGAACACATAGCTAATGTTCCAAAATGATACATAAAGGAAATAAATCTGAATTTACAAAATCTACTTAATGTCACTTAATGATAGTCTGAAACAAGAAAGATACATATGAAGAAAACAAACACATTTGCTTGATTTCACAGAATTTTTGAAAAGAAAATTAAAGGTTTAAAAATCAAATCAGCAGCAACACCAACAACAAACCCTAGAACTATATGTGTTGGCCCCAATCTGAAATAACAGGACAATGTACATAAAAATGTGAGATTCATGAAGAATTCGCTCTGAGTAACCAATATTGATAATTGCTATTTTTGTGTTTACTTTCCACTTTGATTCCTGGGTTGGGAAGATCCCCCAGAGAAGAGCCTGGCTAGCCACTCCAGTATTCTTGCCTGGAGAATTCCATGGACAGAGTAGCCTGGCAGGCTACAGTCCATAGGATCACAAAGAGTCAGGCACCGCTGAGCGACTAACACTTTCACGTTAACTTTTCCACTCTAAAGTCCTAGAACTTCATTGTAATTTATTGTCAGATGGACTACAGAATCATTTCATTAACAGCAAACTATGCTATGCAGAGACTGTTTCAAAATGATGTTCAGTATAATTAGGCTCAGAGAATGCAACTTTAAAAATATAATTGTTTTACTCTTAGGAAAATATGTCTGCATCTCCTAAAGTCTCCCAACAGCTCTAAATTCCAGATCTCTGAGTTCATCTTGATGCTATTCTCAGAAATTCACATTTGGCAACACTGGCTTTCTTTACCATTGGCGTTACCCTACCTCTCAGCAGTTGGTGCTAATATCCTCATCCTCATCACCATCTGCCAGGACCCTGCCCTTCAGCAGCCCATGTACCACTTCTTAGGCATCCTGTTTGTGTTGGACATGGGTCTGGCCACCACTATCATGCTCAAGATTCTAGCTATTTTCTGGTTTGAGTCCAAGGTCATTAGCCTCCCTGAGTGTTTTGCTCATATTTATGCCTTTCACTGCTTTATTGGTATGGAGTCTGGTATCTTCCTCTGCATGGCTTTTGATAGATGCATAGTTATTTGTCACCCTCTTCAAAATCCATCAATTGTCACCAAAGCTTAATCTTCCAATCTACCTTGTTCATGGTGCTTCAGAATGGCTTGCTTGTCATTCCAGTACCTGTGCTTGCTGCCCAGCATAATTATTGCTCCTGGAGTGAGACTGAGCATTGCCTGTGCTCTGATCTTGTGGTCACTAGCCTGTCTTGTGATGGCAGGAGGCCAAACAGCATTTGCTNCAGGGAAGACCTCACTGAGAAGATGACCAGTGTAGCAAAGCTTGAAGGAGATGAAGTGGGTAAGATGTGAGATATCTAGGAGAGCATCCTAAGGCAAATATCCTAGGGTGGGAGGGTGTCTGATGTGTTCTATGAATAACTAAGGGGCCAAAGTGCCTAGATTGGAGTGAGGGCTGAATATCACCTATTTCACGGGATGTTCTCAGCAATCACTGAAATGTGGCTGCAGGACTTTCCTAGTTGTCTAGTGGTTAGCACTCTAGCTTTCACTGCTGAAGGCACGGATTCATAGACTGTGGGAAGCTGCTGAGGAGCACAGGGAGTGTTCTGTGATGACCTAGAGGGGTGGGGTGGAGGGCGATGGGACGGAGGCTCTGGAGGAAGGGGTATACGTATACCTATAGCTGATCACGCTGTTGAACAGTAGAAACCAAAACAACATTGAAAAGCAATTATACTTCAACTTTTTAAAAGTACGTGAAAAACAACAGGGTCTGAGAAAAGCCAGTGAGTCTAGTTTTAAACATGATTCTAAATCTACAGTGGCCACTGTGAAGACAAATCATCCTTATTCACTAGCTAAAATCAAAAGCACCTTATTCCCTGCCCCAAATCCTGTTTTACATGTCTTCATATGTTCTTTAAGATTCAACTAAAAACTAATAATTTGCTAAGGTTGCTTCCTATATGAATACTTATATTAACAAATTTAGTCATTATCATTTAACTTCTTTTAATCTATTTTCTGTGGCCACCTCAGAAGTCCATACAAAGTCAAACATCAAAGAGAGCTTTCCCCTTTCAATCTGCAACATGCTTTATGTCTACAAATCTTTAAAAGTCTGTAATACAAAATATTGGAATGGTATATAAAATATTAATGCATATCAGTTACAAGTTCAAGTGGTACAGTAAGAACACATAGCTAATGTTCCAAAATGATACATAAAGGAAATAAATCTGAATTTACAAAATCTACTTAATGTCACTTAATGATAGTCTGAAACAAGAATGATACATATGAAGAAAACAAACACATTTGCTTGATTTCACAGAATTTTTGAAAAGAAAATGAAAGGTTTAAAAATCAAATCAGCAGCAACACCAACAACAAACCCTAGAACTATATTTATGTGTTGGCCCCAATCTGAAATAACAGAACAATGTACATAAAAATGTGAGATTCATGAAGAATTTGCTCTGAGTAACCAATATTGATAATTGCTATTTTTGTGTTTACTTTCCACTTTGATTCCTGGGTCGGGAAGATCCCCCAGAGAAGGGCATGGCTAGCCACTCCAGTATTCTTGCCTGGAGAATTCCATGGACAGAGTAGCCTGGCAGGCTACAGTCCATAGGATCACAAAGAGTCAGGCACCGCTGAGCGACTAACACTTTCACTTTCACTTTTCCACTCTAAAGTCCTAGAACTTCATTGTAATTTATTGTGAGATGGACTGCAGAATCATTTCATTAACAGCAAACTACAAACTATGCTATGCAGAGACCGTTTCAAAATGTTGTTCAGTATAATTAGGCTCAGAGAATGCAACTTTAAAAATATAATTGTTTTACTCTTAGGAAAATATGTCTGCATCTCCTAAAGTCTCCAATAGCTCTAAATTCCAGATCTCTGAGTTCATCCTGATGCGATTCCTAGGAATTCACAATTGGCAACACTGGCTTTCTTTACCATTCACGTTACCCTACCTCTCAGAAATTGGTGCTAATATCCTCATCCTCATCACCATCTGCCAGGACCCTGCCCTTCAGCAGCCCATGTACCACTTCTTAGGCATCCTGTTTGTGTTGGACATGAGTCTGGGGACCACTATCATGCTCAAGATTCTAGCTATTTTCTGGTTTGAGTCCAAGGTCATTAGCTTCCCTGAGTATTTTGCTAAAATTTTGCCTTTCATTTCTTTGTTGGCATGGAGTCTGGTATCTTCCTCTGCATGGCTTTTGATAGATGCATAGCTATTTGTCACCCTCTTCACTATCCATCAACTGTCACCAAAGCTTAATCTTCCAATCTACCTTGTTCATGGTGCTTCAGAATGGCTTGCTTGTCATTCCAGTACCTGTGCTTGCTGCCCAGCATAATTATTGCTCCTGGAGTGAGACTGAGCATTGCCTGTGCTCTGATCTTGTGGTCACTAGCCTGTCTTGTGATGGCAGGAGGCCAAACAGCATTTGCCAGATGGTTTTGGCATTTGGAATCGGGAATGATCTAAGTCTTATAATATTGTCATACACTTTGATTTGCACTTTGTACTTAGACTGAACTCAACTGAAAAGTGAAAGTGAAGTCGCTCGGTCATGTCCAGCTCTTTGCGGACCCATGGACTGTAGCCCACCAGGGTCCTCCCTCCATGGGATTCTCCAGGCAAGAGTAATGGAGTGGGTTGCCTTTTCCTTCTCCAGGGGATCATCCTGATACAGATATAACACCCGGGTCTCCTGCATTCCAGGCAGACACTTTAACCTCTGAGCCACCAGGGAAGCTCGACTGAAGCTGCATCGGAAGCATTGAGCTCTTGTAGCTCTCATCTCATCCTCATCCTCTTCTTTTATACAGTTGTTGTAGTGATTTGAGTAACTCACATGACAGAGACAAAAGCTACTTTGGTTCTAGTTCTACTAAATGTGCTGCACAATATTATGCCCCCTTCCTTCAACTCTATGGTGTATTCACTTAGGACTAAGGAACTTAGGGCAGGCTTCCAAAACAGGTTTCGTTTGAGTTTAGAAAAGAAAGTAAGGCATCCGAGACCTTCTCCATGATGTATAGGTACTTCAACATCTTTAAGACTAGATATTAGACATTCAGAGATGATGGGAAATGTGAATGCCTTTGAGATACCTTTCTCATATTTTTATATAAATAAACATGAAATTACTTGAAAGCAAAAAAAGCCTTCACAGTAGCTCCAAATTATAGACAAGAGCTAAATATATGTGAGGAAAAGAAACACTTTCAACAACTGACACTAACAAACAAATCAAATGGGATAAAAACNATGTTTTTGAACTATGGTGTTAGGGAAGACTCTTGAGAGTCCCCGGACTACAAGGAGATCCAACCAGTCCATCCTAAAGGAAATCAGTCCTGAATATTCATTGGAAGAACTGATGTTGAACATGAAACTCCAATGCTTTGGCCACCTGATGCCAAGAACTGACTCATTTGGAAAGACCCTGATGCTGGGAAAGATTGAGGGCAGGAGGAGAACGCAATTACAGAGGATGAGATGGTTAGATGACATCACCGACTCAATGGACATGAGTTTGAGTAAACTCTGGTAGTTGATGATGGACAGGGAAGCCTGACGTGCTGCATTCCATGGGGCTGCAAAGAGTTGTTTATGACTGAGCAACTGAACTGAACTGAACTGAGAGCTAGAGTTAGAAAACATTAAGTTTGTATGGTTGCCCCCTCTTGGTGCAGTGGTAAAGAATCTTCCTGAAATTTGTCAGAAAGATCCCCTGGAGCAGAAAATGGCAACCCACTCCAGTATTCTTGCCTAGGAAATCCCATGGACTGAGGAGCCTGATGGGCTACAATCCATGGCGGAGGATGCGGGGGGTGGCTGCAGGGGTTACAAAGAGTTGGACCCGACCTAGAGACTGAACAATGGTTGCTCCAAAAACTACCTCTTCTAAAAATTATTGCCAGATTATCTTCAAGATTCATATTGTAACTGCTAATCTCAAATTGCTGAAAATTTTTTGAAAAAATTATTTTCTTTTGGGAAATCAGACTTGCTACTTCTCTTAAATGTATCATGCAAGCAAATATCAATCAAAGGAAAAAATTTAAAGAAAATGGGAAAAATGTCAAAGCTACAAGAATGATACAAGAATGCATGGTAATAAATGAGTGTTTGACAAAAATACCAGACTTTGAACGACTGAATGGGCTACAAACCTCCAAACTCTCATGTTGGAGGTATTGTACTAAGATCCTTCAGAACTCTAATCTAGAAGTCCACATTTAACTAGTTTTATCTCCAAATCTACTTGTCATATCCATTAAAATTTGCTAAAAACACATTTAGATGATTTTAATGTTCATCAAATCATAACAATCATTTAAGAAGGGTGATTTGTATCATGATTGCCATGTGTGCCTATTCAGAGAAGTAGCAAAAAATATCTGAAAAGAATTCATTTAGTTTTTGATATGAATCTTCTTTTGCTGGTAACATCAGAAGGAGAATATTAATTTCTTTTTAGAATTTTTTTCTGATTTAAAAGCAATTGTGTCAAGAATAAATGTATAGGTAATTTACTAAATTGTTAATGCATACTGCAAAGTTAGTTCAGTCATATCCAACTTTTTGTGTCCCAATGGACTGTAGTCCATGAGATTACTCTGTCCATAGGATTCTCCAGGCAAGAATACTGGAGTGGGAATCCCTGCCCTCTTCCAGGAGATCTTCCTGACCCAGGAAATGAACCCATGTCTCCTATGCCTCCTGCATTGGCAGGCGAGTTCTTTAGTACTAGCACCACCTGGGAAGCCCAAATGGTTAACTAAAATTACTTTAAATATCTTATTTCAAAACTTTCTCATACGATGTAAAACATAATTTCCAGTCTCTGTTTTCTTGCTCATAAATCTGCAATAGCATTTCACATGGTCAAAATATTGATAATTAAATGTCTTGCAAAATAAAAATGTTAGTTAAAAGCAAATATTTTGTGTATCTGAAGTATAAGATACAAAGAGATAAAACCGAGAGATGATGCTCATGAATGAGTCAACTGAGCATTATCTCTTGATTTTACCTCTTTGTATCTTATCCTTATATTTGAAAGACAGTGCAAGGGCATACATTGTTTTAAGCAAGGGAATATCAACTTTAGAAAGGTAAGATTTTTGACAAAAAGAGAGAAGCATGGGGAGAGAAGGTGTGACCAGGTGAAATGACAGAAGCAGTAATACTGAAGAGAAGGGGTGTATGAGTGCAACAAAAGAAAGACATCAACAGAGTGAGGAAGCAATTGATTGTGGAAAGGAAAGCCCGGTTAGTCAATTTCAAGCTTGTCTAGTTGGGCCCTTGGACAGAATAAAAGTTCATGAGGAGCAGTCCTGGTAGGGCTTTTCTTTAGAACCCTGTGGCAGGCACGATGTAAACACAGAAAACACGGCAGGAAGCAGAGGGCGGAAACGAAGTGAGAGAGTAGCATCGACATAAATGCATACATAAATACACTACCATGTGTAAAAGAGAGAGACTGTGGGAAGCTGCTGAGGAGCACAGGGAGTGTTCTGTGATGACCTAGAGGGGTGGGGTGGAGGGCGATGTGAGGGAGGCTCTGGAGGAAGGGGTATACGTATACCCATAGCTGATCACGCTGTTGAACAGTAGAAACTAAAACAACATTGAAAAGCAATTATACTTCAACTTTTTAAAAGTACGCGAAACACAATAGAGTCTGAGAAAAGCCAGTGAGTCTAGTTTTAAACATGATTCTAAATCTACAGTGGCCACTGTGAAGACAAAGCATTCTTATTCACTAATTAAAATCAAAAGCACCTTATTTCCTGCCCCAAATCCTGTTTTACATGTCTTCATATGTTCTTTAAGATTCAACTAAAAAATAATAATTTGCTAAGGTTGCTTCCTATATGAATACCTATATTAACAAATTTAGTCATTATCAATTAACTTCTTTTAAACTATTCTTCTGTAGCCACCTCAGAAGTCCATACAAAGTCAATCATCAAAGAAAGCTTTCCCCTTTCAATCTGCAACATGCTTTATGTCTACAAATCTTTAAAAGTCTGTAATACCAAATTATTGAAATGGTATATAAAATATTAGTGCATATCGGTTACAAGTTCAAGTGGTACGGTAAGAACACATAGCTAATGTTCCAAAATGATACATAAAGGAAATAAATCTGAATTTACAAAATCTACTTAATGTCACTTAATGATAGTCTGAAACAAGAAAGATACATATGAAGAAAACAAACACATTTGCTTGATTTCACAGAATTTTTGAAAAGAAAATTAAAGGTTTAAAAATCAAATCAGCAGCAACACCAACAACAAACCCTAGAACTATATGTGTTGGCCCCAATCTGAAATAACAGGACAATGTACATAAAAATGTGAGATTCATGAAGAATTCGCTCTGAGTAACCAATATTGATAATTGCTATTTTTGTGTTTACTTTCCACTTTGATTCCTGGGTCGGGAAGATCCCCCAGAGAAGAGCCTGGCTAGCCACTCCAGTATTCTTGCCTGGAGAATTCCATGGACAGAGTAGCCTGGCAGGCTACAGTCCATAGGATCACAAAGAGTCAGGCACCGCTGAGCGACTAACACTTTCACGTTAACTTTTCCACTCTAAAGTCCTAGAACTTCATTGTAATTTATTGTCAGATGGACTACAGAATCATTTCATTAACAGCAAACTATGCTATGCAGAGACTGTTTCAAAATGATGTTCAGTATAATTAGGCTCAGAGAATGCAACTTTAAAAATATAATTGTTTTACTCTTAGGAAAATATGTCTGCATCTCCTAAAGTCTCCCAACAGCTCTAAATTCCAGATCTCTGAGTTCATCTTGATGCTATTCTCAGGAATTCACATTTGGCAACACTGGCTTTCTTTACCATTGGCGTTACCCTACCTCTCAGCAGTTGGTGCTAATATCCTCATCCTCATCACCATCTGCCAGGACCCTGCCCTTCAGCAGCCCATGTACCACTTCTTAGGCATCCTGTTTGTGTTGGACATGGGTCTGGCCACCACTATCATGCTCAAGATTCTAGCTATTTTCTGGTTTGAGTCCAAGGTCATTAGCCTCCCTGAGTGTTTTGCTCATATTTATGCCTTTCACTGCTTTATTGGTATGGAGTCTGGTATCTTCCTCTGCATGGCTTTTGATAGATGCATAGTTATTTGTCACCCTCTTCAAAATCCATCAATTGTCACCAAAGCTTAATCTTCCAATCTACCTTGTTCATGGTGCTTCAGAATGGCTTGCTTGTCATTCCAGTACCTGTGCTTGCTGCCCAGCATAATTATTGCTCCTGGAGTGAGACTGAGCATTGCCTGTGCTCTGATCTTGTGGTCACTAGCCTGTCTTGTGATGGCAGGAGGCCAAACAGCATTTGCCAGATGGTTTTGGCATTTGGAATTGGGAATGATCTAAGTCTTATAATATTGTCATACACTTTGATTTGCACTTTGTACTTAGACTGAACTCAACTGAAAAGTGAAAGTGAAGTCGTTCGGTCATGTCCAGCTCTTTGCGGACCCATGGACTGTAGCCCACCAGGGTCCTCCCTCCATGGGATTCTCCAGGCAAGAGTAATGGAGTGGGTTGCCTTTTCCTTCTCCAGGGGATCATCCTGATACAGATATAACACCCGGGTCTCCTGCATTCCAGGCAGACACTTTAACCTCTGAGCCACCAGGGAAGCTCGACTGAAGCTGCATCGGAAGCATTGAGCTCCTGTAGCTCTCATCTCATCCTCATCCTCTTCTTTTATACAGTTGTTGTAGTGATTTGAGTAACTCACATGACAGAGACAAAAGCTACTTTGGTTCTAGTTCTACTAAATGTGCTGCACAATATTATGCCCCCTTCCTTCAACTCTATGGTGTATTCACTTAGGACTAAGGAACTTAGGGCAGGCTTCCAAAACGGGTTTCGTTTGAGTTTAGAAAAGAAAGTAAGGCATCCGAGACCTTCTCCATGATGTATAGGTACTTCAACATCTTTAAGACTAGATATTAGACATTCAGAGATGATGGGAAATGTGAATGCCTTTGAGATACCTTTCTCATATTTTTATATAAATAAACATGAAATTACTTGAAAGCAAAAAAAGCCTTCACAGTAGCTCCAAATTATAGACAAGAGCTAAATATATGTGAGGAAAAGAAACACTTTCAACAACTGACACTAACAAACAAATCAAATGGGATAAAAACTGTAATTAATGATTTAGCTCATTCCCCTACAATAAACAGGGTATGTGGATATACACACATATACACATTTGCAATCAAATAAATAAAAGTGAATGGGATGTGAATTACAAACATTGCCTGTTTGCTGATATCTGTGATTTGGGAGCAAAGTCAGTCTTGCTGAACAAGCATCATTCCAGTAATATGAATCCAGATGCAGTGGTAGAAAATACNCTGTAATTAATGATTTAGCTCATTCCCCTACAATAAACAGGATATGTGGGTATACACACACATACACATTTGCAATCAAATAAATAAAAGTGAATGGGATGTGAATTACAAACATTGCCTGTTTGCTGATAGCTGTGATTTGGGAGCAAAGTCAGTCTTGCTGAACAAGCATCATTCCAGTAATATGAATCCAGATGCAGTGGTAGAAAATACTTCAGATGAGCAAAGCCCAACTGGACTATAATGAAGCTTGGGAAGAGTACAGGTAGATGACCAGACTGAAGAGACAGTTGTAGATGAATCTAGATGAATGCATGAGAGAGAGAAGGAGGGAGAGAGAAATATTCAGAAGGATCATTATCTTGCNACTTCAGAAGAGCAAAGCCCAACTGGACTATAATGAAGCTTGGGAAGAGTACAGGTAGATGACCAGACTGAAGAGAAAGTTGTAGATGAATCTAGATGAATGCATGAGAGAGAGAGAGAAATATTCAGAAGGATCATTATCTTGCTCCATTGGTTTCTCCACATCTGCTCTTTGCCTTTTCTACACTGTTCTGTGCCCTAGAAGTCTGAAGCTCATATACCATGTGACCCAGTGTCCTTTGTTGTCTAGCATTCAGTTGGATTGAGCTCACTGGCAGGAGATTACTGTTCANTCTCCACATCTAGTCTCTGCCCTTTCTACACTGTTCTGTGCCCTAGAAGTCTGAAGCTCATATACCATGTGACCCAGTGTCCTTTGTTGTATAGCATTCAGTTGGATTGAGCTCACTGGCAGGAGATTACTGTTCACAAGTTGAAAGAGTTTGAGTTTTTTTGTTTGTTTTTTTCCTTTTCCTTGTAGCCTGCTTTGACATCAGGGCTCTGATGTGTCCCTTAGACATTGCCTTGCCGATCATCTGCTTGTGGCTACAATTCTTATGGTTTTTACTTAAGAACACTTTTTTTCTCTCTTTTCCCTGTGAGGGTAAGGGAGCAATTCAGTTCTTATAGTCTTAGTCTCTGGATACCCAATCAGTCAATCCTAAAGGAAATCAACCTTGAATATCCACTGGAAAGACTGATTCTGAAGCTGAAGCTCCAATACTTTGGGCTCCTGATATGAAGAGACCACTCAATGCAAAAGACCCTGATACTGGGAAAGACTGAAGGCAGTATAAGGGGACAACAGAGGACGAGATGGTTGGATGGCATCACTGGCTCGATGGACATGAGTTTGGGCAAGCTGCGGGAGATGGTGCGGGCCTGTGTGCTGTGTGCTGCAGTCCATGGGTCACAAAGAGTCACACATGACTGAGCAACTGAACAGCAGCAATCCTGTATTTATTGTTTTCTCAACATTTGCTTATTTCTTTACACGCTCCTACAACTCTGTTAATATCAACTTCACTGAATTCTTTTCTGACTCACATTGTTTGTGAGTCTTTTGTTTATTTTTGTGACTGATTCATCAGCTTTCCCTCTATCACCACACCTCTGCTACAAGCTACTTCTCGGCCTCTATGACAACAGTCACACAAGGATATAGGCTGCTTGAGTAAGAGAGGCATTTATAGATGATCAAACCAGGAACATCTGTAAGGCAGGAATCAGATGCAGAATTTTCATCCCAGTGCAAAATCTTGCCCTGATTATTTTTTTTTGTTTTGTTTTGTTTTCCCATGATATTAAAACAAAAGAATAACAGAAGCAAAGCTTAGGCTATTAGTGTCATATATTTCATTGTGTTTTGGGCCGGGTAACATTGAGCTGGAGAAGATGGAGAAGCTCTATACAGTCAACAAAAACAAGACCAGGAGCTGACTGTGGCTCAGATCATGAACTCCTTATTACTAAATTCAGACTTAAATTGAAGAAAGTAGGGAAAATCACTAGACCATTCCGGTATGACCTGAATCAAATCCCTTATGATTATACAGTGGAAGTGAGAAATAGATTTAAGGGACTAGATCTGATAGATAGAGTGCCTGATGAACTATGGAATGAGGTTCATGACATTGTATGGGAGACAGGAATCAAGACCATCCCCATGGAAAAGAAATGCAAAAAAGCAAAATGGCTGTCTGGGAAAGCCTTGCAAATAGCTGTGAAAAGAAGAGAGGCGAAAAGCAAAAGAGAAAAAAGGAAAGATAGAGGCATCTGAATGCAAAGTTCCAAAGAATAGCAAGAAGAGATAAGAAAGCCTTCCTCAGGGATCAATGCAAAGAAATAGAGGAAAACAAGAGAATGGGAAAGACTAGAGATCTCTTCAAGAAAATTAGAGATACCAAGGGAACATTTCATGCAAAGATG
>SJYW01011817.1:0-17788 GCA_006410735.1 Raphicerus campestris
TTTGCTTTAAAATTTACTACATATGAAATTACTAAAGCTGTTGGAACTTTATTTAGGTTTGTGTTTTTATGAAGTATATTTTTACATTCTTTTATGTTCAATATTTTAGTTTTCTTATATTTAAACATGTATCTTATATAAGGATGTGTGTGTATGTTAGTCATTCAGTTATCTGACTCTTTGTGACCCCATTGATTGTAGCCCCCAGGCTGCTCTGTCCATGGAATTCTCCAGGTGAGAATACTGGAGTGCGTTGCCATTTCTTTCTCCAGGGGATCTTCCACACCCAGTGATTGAACCCGGGTCTCTTGCATTGCAGGCAGATTCTTTACCATTTGAGACATTAGGGAAGCCCTATATCAGGAGACAGTTGCATTTTAGTATTTTAAAATAACTTAAACTATTATCCAATGCGTAATATTTAGTCCAATTACATTTATTATTTTATGACTTGTTTTGCATTTTCTATATCTCTATTTTTCACTNGGTCTCTTGCATCGCAGGCAGATTCTTTGCCATTTGAGACATTAGGGAAGCGCTATATCAGGATACAGTTGCATTTTAGTATTTTAAAATAACTTAAACTATTATCCAATGTGTAATATTTAGTCCAATTACAATTATTATTTTATGACTTGTTTTGCATTTTCTATATCTCTATTTTTCACTAAACATATATGCTGCATGTCCCTTTTTCTTGGTGCTTTATTTTTTGTTTATTGAAAAATATTTTGCTTTTTCTTACTGTTAACTTGTTGGTTATATGTCTTCAGTATTCTTTAAGAGGCTATTATACTCTAAATAAAACTATTTTATCACTAATGGAAAAGACCTTAGAAATGTTTTTGCCTCTGTCCTTGTCATGCATTCTAGCTTTATGGATATTTTAAAATATAAAAGAGTTGCAATTTTATGTACAGTCAATATTGCTTTATTTATTCATATACTCAATCATTTATATGCTCATTTATCCTTTTTGCCTTGTATACTGTAACCTAGAATTATTTCCAGATGCGGATAAATATAAAATAAATGTTTTCTCAATGAAAGAAAAATGATGAGCTAGGTACTGTTTAGAAGAAAAATAATCAGAATGTATTTTGAACTTTATAGCATGTGGGAAAAAAACTTCATGCCAATAACTGCACAAATTTTGAAAGAAAAAATTGAAATATACTAATGCAAATTTCTTGCATTATATATGATGTAGTGCATGAAGAAAACCTATGATGATTTAAAGATCATTGTTTTCTGATTGTCTTATATAACTCAAATATAAGAGACACTATTTTATCAATTTTTGAAACATTCCTTTGCCCACAAAATGATAATTCTCTATTTATAACCATCATATTTTAAATTTTATTATTTAGAATTAACTGTTGTACCTGAATTCTGAAAGTTTTTATTTTAAATAAGAAAATTTTAGTCTTTACTTAATGCAATCATAGAATTAAAAAAAAAAACTATGATTAAACTAGTTATCTATATTTAATATGCTCAGTTACTCAGTCATGCCTGACTTTTTGCAGCCCCATAAACTGTAGCCTGCCAGGCTCTTCTAACTTTGGAATTTTCCAGGCAAGAATACTGGTGTGAGGTGCCATTTTCTCCTCTAAGGGTCTCCTAATCAAAGGACTGAACTTGTGTATCTTGCAACTCCTGCATTGGCAAACAGATTCTTCACCACTATTGCCACTTGGGGAGCCCACCTATGTTTAATATCATATTAGTTAGAATAAAAATTAAGTATACTTGGTTTCTTAAGATTGACAAAAAAGGGAAGGTGTAGTCGTTCAGTCATGTCCAACTCTTCATGACCCTATGGTCTGTAGTCCACCAGGCTCCTCTGTCCTTGGAATTCTCTTGGCAAGAATACTAGAATGTGTTATCATTCCCTTCTCCAGGGGATCTTCCCAACCCAGAGACTGAACCTGGGTCTCCGACATTGCAGGCATATTCTTGACCATCTGAGCCACCAGGAAGTCTTGAGATTATCTGCACATATATAACTTTTCCTACTCATGAAGACAATCATTTCTTGAGAAAAAAGTTAAATATATCTTTTTTAAATTCTATGTAACATGAATTACTAAATATGTCTCATGTTAGCCTCATTTATTATATATCAACTCAGAAAAAAATTAGAATTTCTTGATTGAGAATCTTTTAAAACAGAAATATAATTTCTGAGAATATAATCTTATAAAATAAATATTTTACTTTGTTCAATTTTTGTAAGAATTTTATTTTCCAAATAAAATTATATCCTTAGGAACTTTGAGCTATTAATTATTACTCTTAATCTAACTATATATATTTATGCAGTTACATATTTAAGTATATATGATACCTAATTAAATACATTTATGTTGTTATATGTGGCTTCCCTGATAGTGAAGAGTCTGCCTGCAATGCAGGAGACCGAGATTCAATCCCTGGAACAAGAAGACTCCCTGGAGAAGGAAATGGCCACCCACTCCAGTATTCTTGCCTGGAAAATCCTGTGGATGGAGAAGCCTGGCGGGCTAGAGTTCATACGTATGCAAAGAGTTGGACATGACTGGACAACTAACACTTTTACTTTCACTTTCTATATCTTTATATATCTATGTACAACTGCATACTTAACTGTGTATATACATAAAACTGTTCATAACTGCAGGCTTCCTTGGTGGCTCAGAAATAAAGAAGAATCTCCCTGTCAATGTAAGAGATGTGGCTTGATTCATGGATCAGGAAGATCTCCTGGAGAAGGAAATGACAACGCACTCAAGTACTCTTGCCTGGGAAATTGCATGGAGAGAGAAAACCAGCAGGCTATAGTTCATGTGGTCACAAAGAGTTGGACATGACTTAGAGACTACACAACAGCAACAACAGCACTCATAACTGCATTATTATAACTATAAACACACACTCATGTAATTAGTTATCTCATATTCAGTAATAAATTATCCCAGGATTTATCAGCTTAAAAAATATGTTTATGATCTCACAGTCTCTGTGAGTCAAGCACTCAGGTGTGCTTTAGCTACATCTTCTCTGGAGATACCGTGCATAGATGTCATGAAGGTGTGAACTGAGGTGCCATGTTCTTTTCAGGGAAGGGGTTGGACTTGACTGAGAATGATGCACTTGGTACATCAGTCATCTTTTCATTGTCAGAATTCAGTTTTCTGCAGGCTACTATATTGAGACAAGTTTTTCAGAAGATGTTGACTGATAGGTTCCTTAACTAGTTCCTTGACATTAAAAACTCAGCAGGGCATCTTACAATACAGGGAGGAGCGAATAAGAGATCAAGAAAGACTGAAAGCAACAAGATAATTTGTAACCTTTTCATGACAATGGGTACACCATCACTTTTGCTAGACTTACTTTCCTTAAAGGCAACTCTGAAGTATTGTGAATTTAAACTGCAGAAATCAGTATAGTATAACACTACTTAGTAAATTTTGCTTTTTCCTTTCTCTTCTTCCTTTGCATCATTTTCTTTCATTTTTCTACCAGAAATTAAGTAGATATTTTTCTCATCTTATAAATTTAGAAAGCAGAGAGCATCTGTGATTGTAAGTTTAGGAAGCAAAGAAGCAGACTTTTTTTTTTTTTTTTTAGGACAATATTTGTGGTCTAAGTTCCTAACATAGGCAGTTTATCTTAGGAGCTCTTTCATAAAATTACAGACCTATCCCAAGGTAAAATCTGGTAAATAAAACTTTATCCAATTTGTTGCACACATAGTATATTTATACAATTTGGCATCTCACTTAACACATTGTATCTACAGTCTAAAATCAAGGTAAATTGGATGCACTCAAGCAGGAGACAGCAAAAGTGAACATCAACATTTTAGGAATCAGTGATCTAAAATGGACAGGAATAGGCAAATTTAATTCAGATGATCATGATATCTATCTATTATTGTAGACAAGAAGATCATCCCTTAGAAGAAATGGAGCAGCACTCATAGTCAACAAAAGAGTCTGAAATGCAGTATTTGGGTATAATTGCAAAAATGACAGAATGATCTTAATTTGTTTCTAAGGCAAACCATTCAGCATTACAGTAATCCAAGTCTATGGCCCAACAACTAGTGTGGAAGAAGCTAAAGTTGACCAGTTCAATAGACTTAGAAGACTTTCTAGAACTAAGATGAAAAAAGATATTTTTTTTTTCATCATAGGGAATTGGCTTGCAAAAGTAGAAAGTAAAGAGATACCTGGAGTAACAGTCAAGTTTAGCCTTGGAGTACAAAATGAAACAGGACAAAGGCTAACAGAGTTTTGTCAAGAGAACACAATGGTCATAGAAAACACCTTCTTCCAACAACACAAGAGATAACTCTACACATGAACATCACTGCTGCTAAGTCACTTCAGTCGTGTCTGACTCTGTGCGACCCCACAGATGGCAGCCCACCAGGCTCCCCCGTCCCTGGGATTCTCCAGGCAAGAACACTAGAGTGAGTCGCCATTGCCATCTCCAATGCATGAAGGTGAAAAGGGAAAGTGAAGTCATTCAGTCATGTCCGACTCTTCACGACCCCGTGGACTGCAGCCCACCAGGCTCCTCCATCCATGGGATTTTCCAGTCAAGAGTACTGGAGTGGGTTGCCATTGCCTTCTCCATGAACATCACTAGATGGCCAATATTAATATCAAATTAATTATATTATTTGCAGTAAAAGATGGAGAAACTCTATATAGTCATCAAAACAAGACTTGGAGCTGACTGTGTGTCAGATCATGGGCTCCTTGTCACAAAATTCAGGCTTAAATTCCAGAAAGAAGGGAAAACCACCAGTCCATTCAGGTATGACCTAAATCAAACTCCTTATGATTATGTATTGGAGGTAATGAATAGATTCAAGAGACTAGATCTGGTACATAGAGTGCATGAAACATTATGGGCAGAGGTCTGTACCATTGTATAGGAGGTGGTGACCAAAACCATTCAAAAGAAAAAGAAATGCCAGAAGGCAAAGTGGTTGTTTGAGGAAGCCTTACTAATAGCTGAGAAAAGAAGAGAGGCAAAAGGCAAAGGAGAAAGGGGAAAATATGCTCAACTGAATGCAGAGTTCCAGAGAATAGAAAGTTAACAATAGAAAGAAATAATGGAAAAAAATAGAATGGGAAAAACTGGAGAGCTCTTCAAGAAAATTAGAGATACCAAGGGAATATTTCATACAAAGGCTGACACGAAAAAAGACTGAAATTGCAAGGACATGACAGAAATGGAAGAGATTAAGAAGTGGCAAGAATACACAGAAGAACTATACAAAAATAGGTCTTAATGACCTGGATAACCATGATAGTGAGGTTACTCACCTAGACCCAGACATCCTGGAGTGTGAATTCAAGTGGGCTTCAGAAAGTATTATTATGAACAAAGCTGATGAAGGTCTTAGAATTCCATCTGAACTATTTCAAATCCTTAAAGATAATACTGTGAAAGTTCTGCACTCAATATGTCAGCAAATTTAGAAAACTCATCAATGGCCACAGGCTTGGAAAAGATTAGTTTTCATTCCAATCCAAAAGAAAAGCAGTGCCAAAGAATGTTCAAACTACTGTACAATTTTGCTCATTTTATACGCTAACAAGGTAATGCTCAAAATCCTTCAAGAGACTTCAGCAGTATGTGAAATGAGAACTTACAGATGTACAAGCTGTTTTTAGAAAAGGCAGGGGAACCAAAAATCACATTACTAACATTAGTTGGATCATAGAAAAAGAAGAGAATTCCAGAAAAAAAAAATCTACTCCTTCACTGAGTACCCCAAATCTGTTGACTGTGTGGATCACAAACTGGGGAAAATTTATAGAAATGGGAATACCAGACTACATTACCTGTCTCCTGAGAAATCTGTATATAGGACAGGGAGCAACAGATAGGACCAGTCATAGAGCGATGCTCTGGTTCAATAATGGGAGGGAGTATGTTAAGTCTGTATATTGTCACCCTTCTTAACTTCTCTGCAGAACACATCATGCAAAATGCTGGCATGAATGCAAGCTGAAAGCAAGAATACCAGGAGAAATATCAACAACCTCAGATATGCAGATAATACCACTCTAGGGGCAGATAGTGAAGAGGAACTAAAGAGCTTCTTGGTAAGAGAGAAAGAGGAGAGTAAAAAAGCTGGCTTGAAACTCAACATTCAAAAAACTGAAATCATGGCATCTGGTCCCATCACTGCATGGCAAATAGAAGGGGGAAAAGTGGANTTATATGTGGCTTCCCTGATAGTGAAGAGTCTGCCTGCAATGCAGGAGACCGAGATTCAATCCCTGGAACAAGAAGACTCCCTGGAGAAGGAAATGGCCACCCACTCCAGTATTCTTGCCTGGAAAATCCTGTGGATGGAGAAGCCTGGCGGGCTAGAGTTCATACGTATGCAAAGAGTTGGACATGACTGGACAACTAACACTTTTACTTTCACTTTCTATATCTTTATATATCTATGTACAACTGCATACTTAACTGTGTATATACATAAAACTGTTCATAACTGCAGGCTTCCTTGGTGGCTCAGAAATAAAGAAGAATCTCCCTGTCAATGTAAGAGATGTGGCTTGATTCATGGATCAGGAAGATCTCCTGGAGAAGGAAATGACAACGCACTCAAGTACTCTTGCCTGGGAAATTGCATGGAGAGAGAAAACCAGCAGGCTATAGTTCATGTGGTCACAAAGAGTTGGACATGACTTAGAGACTACACAACAGCAACAACAGCACTCATAACTGCATTATTATAACTATAAACACACACTCATGTAATTAGTTATCTCATATTCAGTAATAAATTATCCCAGGATTTATCAGCTTAAAAAATATGTTTATGATCTCACAGTCTCTGTGAGTCAAGCACTCAGGTGTGCTTTAGCTACATCTTCTCTGGAGATACCGTGCATAGATGTCATGAAGGTGTGAACTGAGGTGCCATGTTCTTTTCAGGGAAGGGGTTGGACTTGACTGAGAATGATGCACTTGGTACATCAGTCATCTTTTCATTGTCAGAATTCAGTTTTCTGCAGGCTACTATATTGAGACAAGTTTTTCAGAAGATGTTGACTGATAGGTTCCTTAACTAGTTCCTTGACATTAAAAACTCAGCAGGGCATCTTACAATACAGGGAGGAGCGAATAAGAGATCAAGAAAGACTGAAAGCAACAAGATAATTTGTAACCTTTTCATGACAATGGGTACACCATCACTTTTGCTAGACTTACTTTCCTTAAAGGCAACTCTGAAGTATTGTGAATTTAAACTGCAGAAATCAGTATAGTATAACACCACTTAGTAAATTTTGCTTTTTCCTTTCTCTTCTTCCTTTGCATCATTTTCTTTTATTTTTCTACCAGAAATTAAGTAGATATTTTTCTCATCTTATAAATTTAGAAAGCAGAGAGCATCTGTGATTGTAAGTTTAGGAAGCAAAGAAGCAGACTTTTTTTTTTTTTTTTTAGGACAATATTTGTGGTCTAAGTTCCTAACATAGGCAGTTTATCTTAGGAGCTCTTTCATAAAATTACAGACCTATCCCAAGGTAAAATCTGGTAAATAAAACTTTATCCAATTTGTTGCACACATAGTATATTTATACAATTTGGCATCTCACTTAACACATTGTATCTACAGTCTAAAATCAAGGTAAATTGGATGCACTCAAGCAGGAGACAGCAAAAGTGAACATCAACATTTTAGGAATCAGTGATCTAAAATGGACAGGAATAGGCAAATTTAATTCAGATGATCATGATATCTATCTATTATTGTAGACAAGAAGATCATCCCTTAGAAGAAATGGAGCAGCACTCATAGTCAACAAAAGAGTCTGAAATGCAGTATTTGGGTATAATTGCAAAAATGACAGAATGATCTTAATTTGTTTCTAAGGCAAACCATTCAGCATTACAGTAATCCAAGTCTATGGCCCAACAACTAGTGTGGAAGAAGCTAAAGTTGACCAGTTCAATAGACTTAGAAGACTTTCTAGAACTAAGATGAAAAAAGATATTTTTTTTTTCATCATAGGGAATTGGCTTGCAAAAGTAGAAAGTAAAGAGATACCTGGAGTAACAGTCAAGTTTAGCCTTGGAGTACAAAATGAAACAGGACAAAGGCTAACAGAGTTTTGTCAAGAGAACACAATGGTCATAGAAAACACCTTCTTCCAACAACACAAGAGATAACTCTACACATGAACATCACTGCTGCTAAGTCACTTCAGTCGTGTCTGACTCTGTGCGACCCCACAGATGGCAGCCCACCAGGCTCCCCCGTCCCTGGGATTCTCCAGGCAAGAACACTAGAGTGAGTCGCCATTGCCATCTCCAATGCATGAAGGTGAAAAGGGAAAGTGAAGTCATTCAGTCATGTCCGACTCTTCACGACCCCGTGGACTGCAGCCCACCAGGCTCCTCCATCCATGGGATTTTCCAGTCAAGAGTACTGGAGTGGGTTGCCATTGCCTTCTCCATGAACATCACTAGATGGCCAATATTAATATCAAATTAATTATATTATTTGCAGTAAAAGATGGAGAAACTCTATATAGTCACCAAAACAAGACTTGGAGCTGACTGTGTGTCAGATCATGGGCTCCTTGTCACAAAATTCAGGCTTAAATTCCAGAAAGAAGGGAAAACCACCAGTCCATTCAGGTATGACCTAAATCAAACTCCTTATGATTATGTATTGGAGGTAATGAATAGATTCAAGAGACTAGATCTGGTACATAGAGTGCATGAAACATTATGGGCAGAGGTCTGTACCATTGTATAGGAGGTGGTGACCAAAACCATTCAAAAGAAAAAGAAATGCCAGAAGGCAAAGTGGTTGTTTGAGGAAGCCTTACTAATAGCTGAGAAAAGAAGAGAGGCAAAAGGCAAAGGAGAAAGGGGAAAATATGCTCAACTGAATGCAGAGTTCCAGAGAATAGAAAGTTAACAATAGAAAGAAATAATGGAAAAAAATAGAATGGGAAAGACTGGAGAGCTCTTCAAGAAAATTAGAGATACCAAGGGAATATTTCATACAAAGGCTGACACGAAAAAAGACTGAAATTGCAAGGACATGACAGAAATGGAAGAGATTAAGAAGTGGCAAGAATACACAGAAGAACTATACAAAAATAGGTCTTAATGACCTGGATAACCATGATAGTGAGGTTACTCACCTAGACCCAGACATCCTGGAGTGTGAATTCAAGTGGGCTTCAGAAAGTATTATTATGAACAAAGCTGATGAAGGTCTTAGAATTCCATCTGAACTATTTCAAATCCTTAAAGATAATACTGTGAAAGTTCTGCACTCAATATGTCAGCAAATTTAGAAAACTCATCAATGGCCACAGGCTTGGAAAAGATTAGTTTTCATTCCAATCCAAAAGAAAAGCAGTGCCAAAGAATGTTCAAACTACTGTACAATTTTGCTCATTTTATACGCTAACAAGGTAATGCTCAAAATCCTTCAAGAGACTTCAGCAGTATGTGAAATGAGAACTTACAGATGTAAAAGCTGTTTTTAGAAAAGGCAGGGGAACCAAAAATCACATTACTAACATTAGTTGGATCATAGAAAAAGAAGAGAATTCCAGAAAAAAAAAATCTACTCCTTCACTGAGTACCCCAAATCTGTTGACTGTGTGGATCACAAACTGGGGAAAATTTATAGAAATGGGAATACCAGACTACATTACCTGTCTCCTGAGAAATCTGTATATAGGACAGGGAGCAACAGATAGGACCAGTCATAGAGCGATGCTCTGGTTCAATAATGGGAGGGAGTATGTTAAGTCTGTATATTGTCACCCTTCTTAACTTCTCTGCAGAACACATCATGCAAAATGCTGGCATGAATGCAAGCTGAAAGCAAGAATACCAGGAGAAATATCAACAACCTCAGATATGCAGATAATACCACTCTAGGGGCAGATAGTGAAGAGGAACTAAAGAGCTTCTTGGTAAGAGAGAAAGAGGAGAGTAAAAAAGCTGGCTTGAAACTCAACATTCAAAAAACTGAAATCATGGCATCTGGTCCCATCACTGCATGGCAAATAGAAGGGGGAAAAGTGGAAACACTGACAGATTTTATTTTCTTGGGATCCATAATCATTGTGGAGAGTGACTACAGCCATGAAATTANCAGGGAGGAGCGAATAAGAGATCAAGAAAGACTGAAAGCAACAAGATAATTTGTAACCTTTTCATGACAATGGGTACATCATCACTTTTGCTAGACTTACTTTCCTTAAAGGCAACTCTGAAGTATTGTGAATTTAAACTGCAGAAATCAGTATAGTATAACACCACTTAGTAAATTTTGCTTTTTCCTTTCTCTTCTTCCTTTGCATCATTTTCTTTTATTTTTCTACCAGAAATTAAGTAGATATTTTTCTCATCTTATAAATTTAGAAAGCAGAGAGCATCTGTGATTGTAAGTTTAGGAAGCAAAGAAGCAGACTTTTTTTTTTTTTTTTTAGGACAATATTTGTGGTCTAAGTTCCTAACATAGGCAGTTTATCTTAGGAGCTCTTTCATAAAATTACAGACCTATCCCAAGGTAAAATCTGGTAAATAAAACTTTATCCAATTTGTTGCACACATAGTATATTTATACAATTTGGCATCTCACTTAACACATTGTATCTACAGTCTAAAATCAAGGTAAATTGGATGCACTCAAGCAGGAGACAGCAAAAGTGAACATCAACATTTTAGGAATCAGTGATCTAAAATGGACAGGAATAGGCAAATTTAATTCAGATGATCATGATATCTATCTATTATTGTAGACAAGAAGATCATCCCTTAGAAGAAATGGAGCAGCACTCATAGTCAACAAAAGAGTCTGAAATGCAGTATTTGGGTATAATTGCAAAAATGACAGAATGATCTTAATTTGTTTCTAAGGCAAACCATTCAGCATTACAGTAATCCAAGTCTATGGCCCAACAACTAGTGTGGAAGAAGCTAAAGTTGACCAGTTCAATAGACTTAGAAGACTTTCTAGAACTAAGATGAAAAAAGATATTTTTTTTTTCATCATAGGGAATTGGCTTGCAAAAGTAGAAAGTAAAGAGATACCTGGAGTAACAGTCAAGTTTAGCCTTGGAGTACAAAATGAAACAGGACAAAGGCTAACAGAGTTTTGTCAAGAGAACACAATGGTCATAGAAAACACCTTCTTCCAACAACACAAGAGATAACTCTACACATGAACATCACTGCTGCTAAGTCACTTCAGTCGTGTCTGACTCTGTGCGACCCCACAGATGGCAGCCCACCAGGCTCCCCCGTCCCTGGGATTCTCCAGGCAAGAACACTAGAGTGAGTCGCCATTGCCATCTCCAATGCATGAAGGTGAAAAGGGAAAGTGAAGTCATTCAGTCATGTCCGACTCTTCACGACCCCGTGGACTGCAGCCCACCAGGCTCCTCCATCCATGGGATTTTCCAGTCAAGAGTACTGGAGTGGGTTGCCATTGCCTTCTCCATGAACATCACTAGATGGCCAATATTAATATCAAATTAATTATATTATTTGCAGTAAAAGATGGAGAAACTCTATATAGTCATCAAAACAAGACTTGGAGCTGACTGTGTGTCAGATCATGGGCTCCTTGTCACAAAATTCAGGCTTAAATTCCAGAAAGAAGGGAAAACCACCAGTCCATTCAGGTATGACCTAAATCAAACTCCTTATGATTATGTATTGGAGGTAATGAATAGATTCAAGAGACTAGATCTGGTACATAGAGTGCATGAAACATTATGGGCAGAGGTCTGTACCATTGTATAGGAGGTGGTGACCAAAACCATTCAAAAGAAAAAGAAATGCCAGAAGGCAAAGTGGTTGTTTGAGGAAGCCTTACTAATAGCTGAGAAAAGAAGAGAGGCAAAAGGCAAAGGAGAAAGGGGAAAATATGCTCAACTGAATGCAGAGTTCCAGAGAATAGAAAGTTAACAATAGAAAGAAATAATGGAAAAAAATAGAATGGGAAAAACTGGAGAGCTCTTCAAGAAAATTAGAGATACCAAGGGAATATTTCATACAAAGGCTGACACGAAAAAAGACTGAAATTGCAAGGACATGACAGAAATGGAAGAGATTAAGAAGTGGCAAGAATACACAGAAGAACTATACAAAAATAGGTCTTAATGACCTGGATAACCATGATAGTGAGGTTACTCACCTAGACCCAGACATCCTGGAGTGTGAATTCAAGTGGGCTTCAGAAAGTATTATTATGAACAAAGCTGATGAAGGTCTTAGAATTCCATCTGAACTATTTCAAATCCTTAAAGATAATACTGTGAAAGTTCTGCACTCAATATGTCAGCAAATTTAGAAAACTCATCAATGGCCACAGGCTTGGAAAAGATTAGTTTTCATTCCAATCCAAAAGAAAAGCAGTGCCAAAGAATGTTCAAACTACTGTACAATTTTGCTCATTTTATACGCTAACAAGGTAATGCTCAAAATCCTTCAAGAGACTTCAGCAGTATGTGAAATGAGAACTTACAGATGTACAAGCTGTTTTTAGAAAAGGCAGGGGAACCAAAAATCACATTACTAACATTAGTTGGATCATAGAAAAAGAAGAGAATTCCAGAAAAAAAAAATCTACTCCTTCACTGAGTACCCCAAATCTGTTGACTGTGTGGATCACAAACTGGGGAAAATTTATAGAAATGGGAATACCAGACTACATTACCTGTCTCCTGAGAAATCTGTATATAGGACAGGGAGCAACAGATAGGACCAGTCATAGAGCGATGCTCTGGTTCAATAATGGGAGGGAGTATGTTAAGTCTGTATATTGTCACCCTTCTTAACTTCTCTGCAGAACACATCATGCAAAATGCTGGCATGAATGCAAGCTGAAAGCAAGAATACCAGGAGAAATATCAACAACCTCAGATATGCAGATAATACCACTCTAGGGGCAGATAGTGAAGAGGAACTAAAGAGCTTCTTGGTAAGAGAGAAAGAGGAGAGTAAAAAAGCTGGCTTGAAACTCAACATTCAAAAAACTGAAATCATGGCATCTGGTCCCATCACTGCATGGCAAATAGAAGGGGGAAAAGTGGAAACACTGACAGATTTTATTTTCTTGGGATCCATAATCATTGTGGAGAGTGACTACAGCCATGAAATTACAAGATCTTGCTCCTTGGAAGAAAAGCTATGACAAACCTAGATGGCATATTAAAAAGCAGAGACATCACTTTACCAACAAAGGTTCATTCAGTCAAAGTTATGGAGTTTTTCCAGTAGTCATGTATGGATGTGAGAGTTGGCCCATCAAGAAGGCTGAGCATCAGAGAACAATGCTTTCACATTGTGATGGTGGAGAAGAATCTTGAGAGTCCCTTGGATTGCAAGATCAGTCCTTCAGGAAACCAATTTTGGATATTCATTAAAAGGACTAGTTCTAAAGCTGAAGTTCCAACATTTTGGATACCTGGTGCAAAAGAATCAATTCATTGGAAGACCCTGATACTAAGAAAGATTGAGTAGGAGAAGGGAGCAACAAAGGATGAGATGGTTGGATGGCATCACTGACTTAATGAACATGAGTTTGGGCATGCTGGCGTGCTGTAGTCCATGAGGTCACAAATAGTCACACATGACTTAGTTACTAAACAACAACAACACCACTCAAAAGTATTAAATATTATTCATGATTATCATATTATTGCCATTTTCTTATGATTTTTAATCATTCACTCTAAGAAATGGTCATGGAAGAATTGGATTACATAAAGTTGGAGTGGAATATTTAAAAAGTCCTTTAAAAAAGTCCTAAAATTCTAGATAAAGTATAGTTGATAAGGACAGAGTAAAGGGGAAAATAGATGGTTCAATTATCCTACTAAAAATTTTAAGTAGAAAAATATGGGAGACTCTTGTAAGTTAACAATCTGTCTCTTATACACATCTTAACTTCTCTGCAGNTAGTTGATAAGGACAGAGTAAAGGGGAAAATAGATGGTTCAATTATCCTACTAAAAATTTTAAGTAGAAAAATATGGGAGACTCTTGTAAGTTAACGATCACTCAAGAAAGCAGACTTCCGTGATAACAAAACCAAGCTTTCCTGGCAACAAAGCCATGCAACAGAAGCATGAGACATACCCCAAGGCAAAAAAATAATTGGGACATGAGACCCACATCCTTCCCATTCTAATAAGTAAGTCAATGATCATTGAGAGGGGACTTTTTCTGCATGTACTGAGAGCAGAAATTTAGGGGAAAGGTGACATTACATTGAAACCAGAGATGATTTATCATATTTTAGTATATGTTACCACCTTTTTGCTCATTTCCATAGTGCCATGATAGTTTTGTTTTAACTACGTAGAGACAAGAACACTCCTCCGCTAATGTGGAGGAGGGACTGATGATGGAGTGTTGATGCCTTCTGGGCAGGAGGCAAATTTAGCGGGGGATGAATACATGTATATGAATGGCTTAGTCCCTTCACTGTTCACCAGAGATAACACTGTTAATTAGCTATACCCCAATACAAAGTAAAAGTTTAAAGATAAAAACAGAAATAGACTAACAGATATAGAAAATGAAAAAGGATTAACCAATGTGGAGAAGAATTGAAGGGAGGATAAAGATATGGGATTGGAATAAAAACCAATCTATTGTGTAAAATAGATAAGCCACAAGTATGTTTTGTATAGCATAGGAAATCATACACCTTATTTTGCGGTAACATTTAATGTCATATAATTTTAAAAACACTGAATCACTGTTATGCCACTGAAACTAACATAATATTAAAAATCAATAATACTTCAGTTAAAAAAGTTATATATATACACACACACACATGTATGTGTGTTAAGTTGCTTCAGTCATGTCTGATTCTTTGTGACTCTGTAGACTGTAGCCCACCAGGGTGCTCTATCCATGAGATTCTCCAAGCTAAAATACTGGAGTGGGTTGTCATTCTCTCCGCTAGGAGAGAAGAAGATCCAGGGGATCTTCCCAACCCAGGGATCAAACCCACATCTCTTGTGGCTTTTGCATTGCTGGAGGATTCTTAACTGCTGAGCCACCAGGGAAGCATATATATATATATATATATCTCACATAATATATATATGTATATATATATACACACATATACATATATATACATATATGTATATATACATATATACACATGCATACACATATACATGTATGTGTATATATATATGTATATATATATACATATATATATTATATATATATACACATGTACACACACACATTCTCCATATATATAAATTAAAAAGAAATAGCTATTAAAAAAAAGGATGAAGGAAAAAGAAAAACATGGTCTTCTTTTCTTCCCCACCCGTCTCTCTGAGCAGAGCTCTTTTGACTGCCAGTTTGTGTCTCTCAGTTTCCTATGCTAATGAACTGTTTCCCTCTTTGTCATTCTGCCTCTTTATTCTCAAGTGAAATTCTATGATATGAATGGAACATAGCAAATTGCATCATAATCTTGAAGAAATCTTTTCTAGTTGTAGGGAGGCTTCTGCTGCTGCTAAGTCGCTTCAGTCTTGTCTGACTCTGTGCGACCCCACAGACGGCAGCCCGTTGGGTTCTGCCATCTCTGGGATTCTCCAGGCAAGAACACTGGGGTGGGTTGCCATTTCCTTCTCCAATGCATGAAAGTGAAAAGTGAAAGTGAAGTCACTCAGTCGTGTCTGACTAAGCAACTCCATGGACTGCAGCCTANTTCTGCCATCCCTGGGATTCTCCAGGCAAGAACACTGGGGTGGGTTGCCATTTCCTTCTCCAATGCATGAAAGTGAAAAGTGAAAGTGAAGTCACTCAGTCGTGTCTGACTAAGCAGCTCCATGGACTGCAGCCTCCCGGGCTCAACTGTAGCAAAAATAGTACCTTTATTGTTGTTGTTCAGGTGCATGTCATGTCCAACTCTGTGACCCCAAGGACTACAGCATGCCAGGCTTCCCTGTCCTTCACTATCTCCTGGAGTTTGCTCAAGCTCATGTCCAGTGAGTTGGTCATGTCATCCAACAATCTCATTCTCTGTCATCCCCTTCTCTTCTTGTCTTCAGTTTTCCCCAGCTTTAGGTTTGTTTTTTTTTTTTTTTCAATGAGTTTGCTCGTCACATCAGGATGGCTGAAATATTGGAGCTTCACCTTCACCATCAGTTCTTTGAAAGACTATTCAGGGTTGATTTCGTTTAGTGTTAACTGGTTTGATCTCCTTGCTGTACAAGACTGTCATGAGTCCTCCAGTACCACAATTTGAAAGCATCAATTCTTCAGCACTCAATCTTAAGTCTAATAGTACCTTTAAATGTCTCTTAATAGAAATACTATATCCACCTGTTTTGTAAAGAAGTGAAGAATGTGTAATTAACTCTGAAACTTAGAAAAAACCTTCAGATCAAATTAAATCTGTCACTTAAGATGTCTAAATGCTTTTAAAATATTTCTCAATTTTATTTAAAAAGTTTTGTGGATATGATAGTAATAGTGTTACTATCTTAAAACTGTATTTTAATAAGCTTTACCTTACCTGAGTATATGGAGGGTATATAGAACTTTTATAAATATTTATTTTATGGATTTTTATAAATATTTAAAGTAATTTATTATTTAATTTACAAAGTATATTAAAATGTTATAATTATGAATTTTAAAAGTTATATTTGGAACTCTAATTATACCACAAACATGATACTAATGGCATTTCATCTTTAATTCCATAACTTCTCACAAAAACTTCCTGAGATGGCAAAACAATTTTCTTTATGTGCCACTGAGAAACCTGAGTTACAAAGCACTGAAGTATTTTACTGAAGATGACACAAGTTCTAAATGGAAAAGCCGAGATTTGAAGATATGTACTTTGACTCCTGGGTCCTTATAAACACAATAATTTATTGCCACTGAGATTTATCATTTCATTATCACTGATGATTTTTGTTTAAACATTTATTGAAAATATAAATTAAAAGTACAAATAAGTGAATTAAAAATAAGATGCAGGGATAGCTGATTTTTATTTTTAAGGAAGGGGGATAAAACAAATTATCTTGTTGTTATAGTTTCTTATCACCAGTATTTGGATGAGTGGGTACCATAATACAAAGGAAATCAGGAAAGGAATTTAGTTTTATCAACAAGAGCATTCCTCTGTGCTTAGTCACTCAGTTGTGTCTGATTCTGTGAGACCCTATATATTTTAGCTTACCAGGCTGCTCTGTCCATGGCGATTCTCCAGGCGGACTATGGAAGTGGGTTGCCATGCCCTCTTCCAGAGTATCTTCCCAACCCATGGATAGAAATTGGGTCTGCTCCATTGCAGGTGGATTCTTTACTGTCTGAACAACCAGGGAAACCAATCATCTTACTGTAACCACGTTCAAATGTTTTTTAGCTGGATTTTAGATGGCTTAACAAGAATATGTCAGTTCAGTTCAGTCACTCAGTCATGTCANTTGAACCACCAGGGAAACCAATCATCTTACTGTAACCACGTTCAAATGTTTTTTAGCTGGATTTTAGATGACTTAACAAGAATATGTCAGTTCAGTTCAATCACTCAGTCATGTCAAACTCTTTGCCACCCCGTGAATTGCAGGATGCTAGGCCTCCCTGTCCATCACCAACTCCCGGAGTTCACTCAAACTCACGTCCATCGAGTCAGTGATGTCATCAAGCCATCTCATCCTCTGTTGTCCCCTTCTCCTCCTGCCCACAATCCCTCCCAGCATCAGAGTCTTTTCCAGTGAGTCAA
>SJYW01011818.1:0-30984 GCA_006410735.1 Raphicerus campestris
AGAAGAAGAAAAATAAGGTGAGATGCAGAAGAAGTAGAAGGTGAGAAGAAGAAGAAAAAGAAGTTGAGAAGTAGAAGAAGGAGTTGAGAAGTAGAAGAAGATAAGAAGAAGTAGAAGGTGAGAAGAAGAAGGAGGTGAGAAGAAGAAGAAGAAGGTGAGAAGAAGAAAAAGAAGTTGAGAAGATGAAGAAGAAGTTGAGAAGAATGTAAGAGGAAGTAGAAGGTGAGAAGAAGAAGAAGAATGTGAGAAGAAGAACGTTAGAAGAATTAGAAGAAGGCGAGAAGAAGAACGTGAGAAGAAGAAGATGGTGAGAAGAAGAAGAAGAAAAAGAATGTGAGGAGAAGAAGAAGGTGAGAGAAGGAGCTGAGAAGAAGAAAAACAGAGTTAGAAGAAGAAGAAGGTGAGAAGAAGAAGAAGAAAAAGGTGAGAAGAACGTGAGAAGAAGAAGAAGAAGAAGGTGAGAAGAAGAAGTTAAGAAGAAGAATGTGAGAAGAAAAAGAAGAATGTGCATAGAAGAAGAAGGAGAGAAGAAGAAGAAAAAGAATGTGAGAAGAAGAAGAAGGTGAGAAGAAGAAGAAGCTGAGAAGAAGAAGAACACAGTTAAAAGAAGAAAAAGGTGAGAAGAAGAATAATAAGAATGTGAGAAAGAGAAGAAGTTGAGAAGAAGAATAATAACAAGGTAAGAAGAAGAAGAAGAAACAGATGAGAAGAAGAAGGTGAGAAGAAGGAGTTGAGAAGAAGAAGATGAGAAGAAGAAAGTGAAAAGAAAAAGAAGAATGTGCGAAGAAGAAGAAGGCGAGAAGAAGAAGAAAGTGAGAAGAAGATGTGTATAGAAGAAGAAGGTGAGAAGAAGAAGAAAAAGAATGTGAGAAGAAGAAGAAGGTGAGAAGAAGAAGAAGCTGAGAAGAAGAAGAACACAGTTAAAAGAAGAAAAAGGTGAGAAGAAGAATAATAAGAATGTGAGAAAGAGAAGAAGTTGAGAAGAAGAATAATAACAAGGTAAGAAGAAGAAGAAGAAACAGATGAGAAGAAGAAGGTGAGAAGAAGGAGTTGAGAAGAAGAAGATGAGAAGAAGAAAGTGAAAAGAAAAAGAAGAATGTGCGAAGAAGAAGAAGGCGAGAAGAAGAAGAAAGTGAGAAGAAGAAAAATGTGAGAAGAAGAAGAAAAGGAAGGTGAGAAGAAGAAGAAGAACAAGGTGAGACGAAGAAGAAGATGAGAAGAACACGAAAAAGCTGAGAAGAAGAAGAACAAATAGATGAGAAGAAGAAGTTGAGAAGAAGAAAGTGAGAAGAAGAAAAAGAAGGTGAGAAGAAGAAGAAAAGAAGGGGAGGAGAAGAATTTGAGAAGAAGGAGAATTTGAGAAGAAGAAGGTGAAAAAAAGAAGAATATGAGAAGAAGAACGTGAGAAGAAGAAGAAGGTGCCTCCCGAGTCGCACTGAGAATGGTCTCTCCTGAGGATAGAGGGGCAGGTCCCTGGGGTCCCCGTCGTAACTCGAGAGGACCCCGCCACAACTCGAGGAAAACGAGAAGCTCCTGCCCTACAGGCTTTGTGTGGCCCTTGTCCGCAAAGGTGTCTCAGGGGAATTCACCCCTTCCCTCGTGGACCTCAAAAGCCTCATTCACACCCTTGCTGTGACACAAGAAATTCCCCCCTCATCCGTCCCCACTCGAGAGGAACCCCAAGGGTACCACCAAGACTCAAGAGGAGCCCCATTTTCCCCTGCTGAGCTGCAGATGAGGGACCTTTCCCTGCTCGGTAGGGAAACATTTCGTGGTGTTCCCCTCGCATTCCAAGAGGAGGTGATCGCACCTGGAAAATCGGGAGGGGTCTCACAGGTTGGGCCACCATTCCCCAAAACCCCCAAATGCCTCTTCCATTTTAGATGAACCTGACTGCCCTGCACTGCCTCGACTGTATCCCCAAGGCTCTACTTTGGCACACTGGCACGTGTGACAGCCCTAGGGTACCTCGAGCGCCAGCCATAGAACCCTGTATCTACTTGACAGGGAGCCGGACACTGTTACTGCAGTTGGAAAGGAAAGCGGCCGTGCACGTCTCCTGTCGACACGATTCTTGACACCACTCTGCAGGCTCCATGGCAGCCAAATACAAATGTCAGCACGGGCGAGGCAATCTCAGGCTGCAGCCTCAGCACCAGAAGGGGACTGAGGACGTGGCACCAGTGGGGAGGATTCCTCAGCTGTGCCTCGCCCCTCGCACGAGACTGGCCTATCCTGGGGCCACAGGGGCGAATCCCTGTGGTCCCCGTCATAACTCGAGAAAAACCAGAAGCTTCACACTTGCAGGCAAAGTGAGACCCTTGTCCACTGTGGCATCCCGGGGGAAATCACCCGTTTCCTCTTCGACCTCAAAATGCTCTTTCACACCCTTGCTGTGACCCAAGAAGTTCCCCGCCCCACATGTCGCCACTCGAGTGGACTGCCGAGAGTCCTGCCACGATTCATGAGGAGCTCCATTTTCCCATGCTCAGCTCCAGATGAGGGGCCCTTTCCCTGATCGGGAAAGGGTTCCCGGCTCTCCCCACGCATCCCAAGAGGAGGCACTCAAACCAAGTGAGTCCAGAGAAGCCTCAGGCATCGGGTCACATTGCTGCAAGACCCCCAAATGCCTAGTCCACTCCAGATCAATCTGACTGTCCTGCACAGCCTCAACTGTCACCCCGAGCTCAACTCCGGCAAACTGGCACGTGTGATAGCCCTGGAGTACTTCGATGGCAAGACACAGATCCCTGTGTCCACTTTACGGGGTCCCGGACACTGTTGCTGCAGTTGGGGAGGAAAGCGGCTGTGCACATCCCCAGGCGGGACGAGGCCTGACTCCCCTATTGGGGCTCCAGGGAAACCCCAAGACCTATGTCAGCAAGGGCGAGGGAAGCACAGGCTCCGGCCTCAGCACCAGACGAGGACTGAGGACCCGATGAAGTCTTGGGAGGAATCCCCACAGGTCCCTTGCAACTCACATGGATACTGGCCTCTCCTGAGGCCACAGGGGCGGGTCCCTGGGGTTCCCGTCGTAACTCGAGAGGACCCCACTGCAACTCGAGAAAAACCGGACACTTCACCCCTGCAGGAAGGGTGAGTCCCTTGTCTGCTGCAACATCTCGGGGGAAATCACCCCTTCTCTCTTAGACCAGGAAATTCTCCTTCAACCCTTGTTGTCACCTAGGAAGTTTCCCGCCCCAACCGTCCCCACTCGAGATGAACTCCGAGGGTCCCGCCGCGACTCAAGAGGAGCCCCGTTTACCCCTGCTGAGCTCCAGATGAGGGGCCCTTTCCCTGCTCCATCGCGAAAGGATTTCCGGCGCTCCCCTCTCATCCCAAGAGGTGGCCTCGCATCAGCAGTGTCGGGAGGAGCCTCAGGTGTTCGCCTACCACTCCCCAAGATCCCCAAATGCCTTGGTCACTCCAGATGAACATGACTGCCCTGCACTATCTCGACTGTTACCTGAGGCTTGACTCCAAACACAATGGCACGTGAGAGAGCTCTGAGTACCTCAATGGCAAGGCACAGATCCCTGCGTCTGCATTATGGGAAGCCGGACACTGCCGCTGCAGTTGGGGAAGAAAGAGGCCGTGCAAGTCTCCAGGCAAGACGAGGCCTGACTCCCCTGTGGGGGCTCCATAGTAAACTCAAGACCTGTGAAAGCATGAGCGAGGAAATTTCAGGCTCTGACCACAGCCCCAGACGAGGACTGAGGGCCCGGGGATGACAGGGGACGAATCCCCAGAGTCGCCTCACAACTAGCACTGAGAATGACCTCTCCTGAGGATATGGGGGCGGGTCCCTGGGGTCCCCTTTGTAACTTGAGAGGACCCCGCCGCAACTCGAGAAAAACCAGAAGCCTCACCCTTGCAGGCGGAGTAAGTTTCTTGTCCACTGCGGCGTCACGGGGAGAAATCACCCGTTTCCTCTTCGACCTCGAAATGCTCTTTCACACCCTTGCTGTGACCCAAGAAGTTCCCTGCCCCACATGTCGCCACTCGAGTGGACCGCTGAGGGTCCTGCTGCGACTCATGAGGAGCTCCATTTTCCCATGCTCACCTCCAGATGAGGGGCCCTTTCCCTGCTCCATCGGGAAAGGGTTCCTGGCTCTCCCCTCGCATTCCAAGAGGAGGCACTCACACCAGGCGAGTCCAGAGAAGCCTCAAGCATTGGGTCACATTGCCGCAAGACCCTAAAATGCCTAGTCCACTCCAGATCAATCTGACTGTCCTGCACTGCGTCAACTGTCACCTCGAGCTCGACAACGGCACACTGGCACGTGCGATAGCCCTGGGGTACCTCGAGGTCAATCCACTGATCCCTGTACCCACTCGACAGGGACCCAGACACCTTTGCTGCAGTTGGAGAGGAAAGCGACTGTGCACATCCCAAGGCGAGACGAGGCCTGACTCCCCTATTGGGGCTCCAGGAAAACCCCAAGACGTATGTCAGCAAGGGAGAGGCAAGCACAGGCTCCGGCCTCAGCACCAGATGAGGACTGAGCAACTGGCGACCTCTCGGGAGGAATCCCCACAGTTGCCTCGCAACACCCATGGAGACTGGCCTCTTCTGAGGCCACAGGGACGGGTCCCTGGGGTCCCAGTCATAACTCTAGAGGACCCCGCCATTACTCCAGAAAAACCAGAAGCTTCTCTCCTGCAGGGAGGGTGAGTCCCTTGTCTGCTGTAGCATCTCGGTGGAAATCAACCCTTCCCTCTTGGACCTCGAAAGGCTCCTTCATACCCTTGTTGTGACCTAGGAAGTTCCCTGGTAGATCCGTCCCCTCTCGAGAGGAAGCCCGAGGGTCCCACCGCAACTCAAGAGAAGTCCTGTTTTCTCNCCCTGTGGGGGCTCCATAGTAAACTCAAGACCTGTGAAAGCATGAGCGAGGAAATTTCAGGCTCTGACCACAGCCCCAGACGAGGACTGAGGGCCCGGGGATGACAGGGGACGAATCCCCAGAGTCGCCTCACAACTAGCACTGAGAATGACCTCTCCTGAGGATATGGGGGCGGGTCCCTGGGGTCCCCTTTGTAACTTGAGAGGACCCCGCCGCAACTCGAGAAAAACCAGAAGCCTCACCCTTGCAGGCGGAGTAAGTTTCTTGTCCACTGCGGCGTCACGGGGAGAAATCACCCGTTTCCTCTTCGACCTCGAAATGCTCTTTCACACCCTTGCTGTGACCCAAGAAGTTCCCTGCCCCACATGTCGCCACTCGAGTGGACCGCTGAGGGTCCTGCTGCGACTCATGAGGAGCTCCATTTTCCCATGCTCACCTCCAGATGAGGGGCCCTTTCCCTGCTCCATCGGGAAAGGGTTCCTGGCTCTCCCCTCGCATTCCAAGAGGAGGCACTCACACCAGGCGAGTCCAGAGAAGCCTCAAGCATTGGGTCACATTGCCGCAAGACCCTAAAATGCCTAGTCCACTCCAGATCAATCTGACTGTCCTGCACTGCGTCAACTGTCACCTCGAGCTCGACAACGGCACACTGGCACGTGCGATAGCCCTGGGGTACCTCGAGGTCAATCCACTGATCCCTGTACCCACTCGACAGGGACCCAGACACCTTTGCTGCAGTTGGAGAGGAAAGCGACTGTGCACATCCCAAGGCGAGACGAGGCCTGACTCCCCTATTGGGGCTCCAGGAAAACCCCAAGACGTATGTCAGCAAGGGAGAGGCAAGCACAGGCTCCGGCCTCAGCACCAGATGAGGACTGAGCAACTGGCGACCTCTCGGGAGGAATCCCCACAGTTGCCTCGCAACACCCATGGAGACTGGCCTCTTCTGAGGCCACAGGGACGGGTCCCTGGGGTCCCAGTCATAACTCTAGAGGACCCCGCCATTACTCCAGAAAAACCAGAAGCTTCTCTCCTGCAGGGAGGGTGAGTCCCTTGTCTGCTGTAGCATCTCGGTGGAAATCAACCCTTCCCTCTTGGACCTCGAAAGGCTCCTTCATACCCTTGTTGTGACCTAGGAAGTTCCCTGGTAGATCCGTCCCCTCTCGAGAGGAAGCCCGAGGGTCCCACCGCAACTCAAGAGAAGTCCTGTTTTCTTCTGTTGAGCTCCAGATGAGGGGCCCTTTCCCTGCTCCATCGGGAAAGGATTTTTGGCGCTCCCCTCGCCTCCCAAGAGGTGGCGTCTCATCAAGATAGTTGGGAGGAGCTTCAGGTGTCCGACAACCACTCCCCAAGATCCCCAAATACCTCGTCCACTCTAGATGAACCTGACTGCCTGCACTGTCTTGACTGTTACCCCGAGGCTCAACTCCTGACACACTGGCACGTGAGACAGCCCTGGTTTACCTTGATGGCAAGCCACATATCTCTGTGTCCACTTGACGGTGAGCCGGACACTGCCACTCCAGTTGGGGAAGAAAGAGGCCGTGCAAGTCTCCAGGCCAGAGGAGGGCTGACTCCCCTGTGGGGGCTCCAGAGTAACCTCAAGTCCTATGAAAGCATGAGTGAGGAAAACTCAGGCTATGACCTCAGCAACAGATGAGGACAGATTACCCAGCGATGACAGGGGAAGAATCCCCAGAGGTGCCTTGCAACTCGCACTGAAAATGGCCTCCTCTGAGAATACAGGGGCGGGTCCTTGGGGTCCCCGTTGTAACTCCAGAGGACCTCACTGCAATGGGAGAAAAACCGGAAGCTCCTCCACTGCAGGCGTTGTGTGGCCATTTTGCGCGGCAGCATCTCAGAAGAATTCACCTCGTCCCTCGTGGACTGTGAAAGGCTCCTTGACACCCATGCTTTGACCCAAGAAGTTCCCCGCCCCACCCGTCTCCACTTGAGAGGAACCCCGAGTGTCTCGCCAAGACTCAAGCAGAGCCCCGTTTTCCCCTGCTGAGCTCCAGATGAGGGGCTCTTTCCCTGCTCCATCGGGAAAGGTTTCGCGAAGTTCACCTTCCATTCCAAGAGGAGGTGCTAACACTGGAGAGTCGGAAGGAGTCTCACAGATTGGGCCACCATTCCCCAAGACACCCAAATGCCTGGCTGACTCCAGATGAACCTCACTGCCCTGCACTGCCTAGATTGTCACCCCAAGGCTCGACTCTGGCACACTGGCACGTGTGACAGCCCTGGGCTCCCTCGAGGGCAAGCTACAGGTCCCTGTATCCGCTCGACAGGGACCTGGACACTGTGACTGCAGTTGGGGAGGAAAGCGGCTGTGCACGTCTCCAGGCGAGACGAGACCTGACTCCCCTGTGGGGCTCCAGCGAAAACCCAAGACCTTTGTCAGCATGGGCGAGGCAGTTCAGGCTCAAGCTTCAGCACCAAACCAGGACTGAGGACCCGGTGTCGACTGGGGATGAATCCCCAGAGGTGTCTCGGAAATCGCTCGGAAACTGTACTCTCCTGTGGCCACAAGGGCGGGTTTCTGAGGTCCCATCGTTACTCGATAGGAACCTACGGGCACTTGAGAAAAACGAGAAACTTCTCCCCTGTAGGTCAAGTGAGGCCCTTGTCCACTGCAGCATCCCGGGGGAATTCACCCGTTCCCTCTTGGACCTCAAAGTGCTCCTTCACACCCTTGCTGTAACCCAAGAAGTTCCCCGCCCCACAAGTCCCCACTCGAGAGGACCACCGAGGGTCATGCCGCGACTCAACAGGAAATCCATTTTCCCATGCTCAGCTCCAGATGAGGGGCCCTTTCATTGCTCCATCAGGCCAGGTTTCCCGCTGTTCCCCTTTCATTTCAAGAGGAGGTGCTCCCAACTGGAGAGTCAGGAGGAGTCTCACTGTTTGGGCCACCATTCCCCAAGACCCACAAATGCCTCGTCCACTCCAGATGAATCCGACTGCCCTGCACTTCCTGGACAGTCACCCCGAGGCTTCACCTCGGCACACTGGCACATGTGACAGCCCTGGGGAACTTCGAGGGCAAGCCACTGATCCCTGTATCCGCTCAATAGGGACCCGGACACTGTTGCTTCAGTGTGGGAGGAAAGCGGCTGAGCAAGTCTCCAGTCGAGACGAGGCCTGACTCCACTGTGGGGGCTCCAGGGGAACCCTAAGACCTATTTCAGCAAGGGCGAGGCAAGCACAGGCTCTGGCCTCAGCACCAGACGAGGACTGATGACCTTCGATGTCTGGGGAGGAATCCCCAGAGGCGCCTCGCAACTCGCACTGAGAATGGCCTCTCCTGAGGATACAGCAGCAGGTCCCTGGGGTCCCCGTCATAACTTGAGAGGACCGCGCCGCAACTCGAGAAATACCGGAAGCTACTCCCCTGCAGGGAGGGTGAATCCCTTGTCCACGGAGGTATCTCAGGTGAAATCACCCCTTCCCTCTTGGACCTCGAAAGGCTCCTTCATACCCTTGTTGTGATCTAGGAAGTTCCCCTCCCCAACCGTCCCCATTAGAGAGGAACCCCAAGGGTCCTGTTGCGACTCAGGAGGAACCCCATTTTCCTCTGCTGAGCTCCAGATGAGGGGCCCTTCCCTGATTCGTCAGAAAGTTTTCGCGATGTTGCCCTCTCATCCCAAGGGGTGGCCTCACATCAGGAGAGTTGGGAGGAGCCTCAGGTGTCTGACTGCCACTCCCCAAGCTCCCCAAATGCCTCGTCCATTCCAGATGAACCTGACTTCCCTGCACTGTTTAGACTGTTACCCCGAGGCTTGACTCCCGACACACTGGTGCGTGAGACAGCCCTTGGGTACCTTGATGGCAAGCCACAGGTCGCTGTGTCCCCTTGACGGGACACTGCTTCTGCAGTTGGGAAAGAAAGAGGATATGCAGGTCTCCAGGCGAGATGAGGCCTAACTCCCCTATGGGGGCTCCAGAGTATTCTCAAGACCTATGAAAGCATGAGAGAGGAAATCTCAGGCTCTGACCTCAGCACCAGACTAGGACTGAGTACCCGGCGATGACTGGGGAGGAATCCCCAGAGGTGCCTCGCAACTCGCACTGAGAATGGCCTCTCCTCAGGATACAGGGGCGGGTCCCTGGGGTCCCCATCATCACTCCAGAGGACCTCAACAAAACTCGAAAAAAACCGGAAGCTTCCCCACTGCAGACGTGGCGGCCCTTGTCCGTGGCGGCATCTCAGGGGAATTCACCCGGTCCTTCGTGGACTTCGAAAGGCTCCTTTACACCCTTGCTGTGACTCAAGAAATTCCCCGCCACACCCGTGCCCACTTGAGAGGAAGACTCAAGAGCAGCCCCGTTTTCCCCTGCTGAGCTCCAGGTGAGGGGCCTTTTCAATGCTCCAACGGGAATGGATTTGCGGTGTTCCCCTCGCATCCCAAGAGGAGGTGCTCGCAACTCGAGAGTCGGGAGGAGTCTCACAGTTTGCGCCACTATTCCCCAACACCCCCAAATACCTTTTCCACTTCAGATGAACCTGACTGCCCTGCATTGGCTTGACTGTAACCCTGAGGCTCGACTGTGGCACACTGGCACATGTGACAGCCCAGGGATACCACCAGCACAAACCATAGATTCCTATATCCACTCGACAGGGACCCGGAGACTTACGGCAATTGGGGAGGAAAGCGGCCATGCACGTCTCCAGTCGAGACAAGGCCTGACTGTCCTGTACAGACTCCAGGGGAAGCCCAAGACAAATGTCAGCACGGGCGAGGCAATCTCAGGCTCCAGCCTCAGGACCAGAAGAGGACTGAGGACTTGGCGCCACTGGGGAGGAATCCCCAGATGTGCCTGGACACTCGCACGGAGACTGGCCTATCCTGGAGCCACAGGGGCAGATCCCTGTGGTCCCCATCGTAACTCGAGAGGACGCCTCCCGCAACTCGAGAAAAACCAGAAGCTTTTCCCTTGCTGGCGGAGTGAGGCCCTTGTCTGCTGCAGTGTCCCGGGGGAAAACACCGGTTCCCTCTTGGACCTCAAAATGCTCCTTCATACCCTTGCTGTGACCCAAGAAGTTTTCCGACCCACCTGTCCCCACTCGAGAGGAGCCCCGAGGGTCCCGCCGTGACTCAAGATGAGCTCGATTTTCACATGATCAGCTCCAGATGAGGGGCCCTTTCCATGCTCCATTGGGAAAGGTTTCCCGGCTCTCCCTTCGCATCCCAAGAGGAGGCCCTCACAACAGGCGAGTCCAGAGGAGCCTCAGGCGTTGGGTCATATTTTCCCAAGACCCCCAAATGCCTAGTCCACTCCACATGATTCTGACTGTCCTGCACTGCCTTGACAGTCAGCCTGAGGCTCGACTCCGGCACATGGCACGTGTTATAGCCCTGGCTTACCTCGAGGTCAAGCCACTGATCCCTGTATCTGCTCCACAAGGACCCGGAGATTGTTGCTGCAGTTTGGGAGGAAAGTGGCTGTGCATGGCCCCAGGTGAGAGGAGGCCTGACTACCCTATCTGAGCTCCAGAGGAACCCCAAGACCTATGTCAGCATGGGCGAGGCAAGCACAGGCTCCGGCCTCAGCACCAGACGAGGACTGAGGACCCGGCGAGGTCTCGGGAGGAATCCCCACAGGTGCCTCGCAACTCACATGGAGACTGGCCTCTCCTGAGGCCACAGATGAGGGTCTCTTGGGTCCCCGTCATAACTCGAGAGGATGCCGCCCCAACTTGAGAACAACCAGAAGCTTCTCCCCCGCAGGGAGGGTGAGTCCCTTGTACACTGCAGCATCTCAGGGGAAATCACCCCTTCCCTCTTGGACCTCGAAAGGTTCCTTCATTCCCTTGTTGTGACCTAGGAAGTTCCCCGACCCAATCGTCCCCACACGAGAGGAAACCCGAGGGTCCCGCTGTGACTCAAGAGGAGCCCCCTTTTCTTCTGCTGAGCTCCAGATGAGGGGCCCTACCTGCTCCATCGGGAAAAGTTTACTGGCACTCCCCTCCGATCCCAAGAGGTGGCCTCATATCAGGTGAGTCAGGAGGAGCCTCAGGTGTCCGACCACCACTTCCCAAGATCCCAAATGCCTCGTCCACTCCAGATGAACACGACTCCCTGCACTGTCTCGACTGTCACCCCGAGGCTCCACTCCCAACACACTGGCACTTGAGACAGCCCTGCAGTACCTCGATGGCAAGACACAGATCCCTGTGTCCACTTGACGGGGAGCTGGAGACTGCCACTGCAGTTGGGGAAGAATAAGGCCGTGCAAGGATCCAGGCGAGAAGAGGCCTGACTCCCCTGTGGGGGCTCCAGAGCAACCTCAAGAGCTATGAAAGCATGAGCGAGGAAATCTCAGGCTGCGACCTCAGCACCAGACGAGGACTGAGGACCCTGCGATGACTGGGGAGTAATCCCCAGAGGTGCCTAGCAACTCACAATGAGAATGGCCTCTCCTGAAGATACAGGGGCAGGTCCCTGGGGTCCCCATCATGATTCGAGAAGACCCCGCCACAACTTGAGAAAAATTGGAAGCTTCTCCCCTGCAGTCGTGGTGTGGCCTGTGTCCACAACGGCATCTCAAGGGAATTCACCCCGTCCCTCGAACCTCGAAAGGCTCCTTCACACCCTTGCTGTGATCCAAAAAGTTCCCCGATCCACCCTTCCACACTCGAGAGGAGCCTCAAGGGTCCCGCCAAGGCTCAAGAGGAGCCCCGTTTTCCCCTGCTTAGCTCCAGATGACGAGCCCTTTCCCTGCTCATCAGAAAAGGTTTTGCGGTGCTCCGCTCACATCCCAAGAGGAGGTGCTCGCACCTGGAAAGTCGGCACGAGTCTCCCAGGTTGGGCCATCATTCCTCAAGACCCCAAATGCCTCGTCCAATTCAGATGAACCTGAGTGCCCTGCCTTGCCTCGACTGTAACCCCGAGGCTTGACTCCGGCAGACGAGCACTTTTGACAGCCCAAGGGTACCTCGAACGCAAGGCATAAATCCCTGTATCCGATTGACAGGGCCCCGGAGACTGTTACTGCAGTTGGGAAGGAAAGCGGCCGTTCATGTCTCCAGTTGAGACGAGGCCTGACTCCCCTGTGCGGGCTCCAGGGGAAGCCCAATACAAATGTCAGCACGGGCGAGGCAATCTCAGGCTGCAGCCTCAGCACCAGAAGGGAACTGAGGACTTGGTGCCACTGGGGAGGAATCCTCAGATGTGCCTCGCCCCTTGCACGGAGACTGGCCTATCCTGGGCCCACAGGGTTGAATCCCTGTAGTCCACGTCGTAACTTGAGAGGACCCAGCCATAACTCGAGAAAAACCAGAAGCTTCACCCTTCCAGGCGGAGTGAGGCCTTGTCCACTGCGGTGACCTGGGGAAAATCACCTGTTCCCACTTGGACCTCAAAATCCTCTTTCACACCCTTGCTGTGACCCAATAAGTTCCCCGCCACACACGTCCTCACTCGAGGGTACTGCCTAGGGTCCTGCCAAGACACAAAAGGATCTCCATTTTCCCATGATCAGCTCCAGATGAGGGGCCATTTCCCTGCTCCATCAGGAAAGGGATTCCGGCTCTCCCCTCACATCCCAAGAGGAGGCACTCACACCAGGCGAGTTCAGAGAAGCCTCAGGGGTCGGGTCACATTTCGCAAGACCCCCAAATGCCTCGTCCACTCCAGATAAAACTGACTGTCCTGCACTGCCTCGACTGTCACCCCGAGGCTCGACTCCAGTACACTCCCAAGTGTGAAAGGCCTGGGGTACCTCGAGGTCAAGCCACTGATCCCTGTATCCACTCAACAGGGACTCGGACACTGTTGGTGCAGTTTGGCAGGAAAGCGGCTGTGCACGTCCCCAGGCGAGAGGAGGCCTGACTCCCCTATGGGGGCTCCAGGGGAACCCCAAGACCTATGACAGCATGGGCGATGGAAGCACAGGCTCCGGCCACAGACGAGGACTGAGGACCCGGCGAGGTCTTGGGAGGAAATCCACAGGTGCCTTGCAACTTGCATGGAGACTGACCTCTCCTGAGGCCACAGCGGAGGGTATCTTGGGTCCCCGTCGTAACTCGAGAGGACCCCGCCGCAACTCGAGAAAAACCAGAAGCTTCTCCCCCGCAGGGAGAGTGAGTCCCTTATCCGCTGCAGCATCTCAGGGGAAATCACCCCTTCCCTCTTGGACCTCAAAAGGTTCCTTCATTCCCTTGTTGTGACCTATGAAGTTCCCCGACCCAATCGTCCCCACACGAGAGGAAACCCGAGGGTCCCGCCGTGACTCAAGAGGAGCCCCCTTTTCTCCTGCTGAGCTCCAGATGAAGGGCCCTTCCTGCTTCATCGGGAAAAGTTTTTGGGCACTCGCCTCATATCCCAAGAGGTGGCCTCGCATCAGGAGAGTCAGGAGGAGAATCAGGTGTCCGACCACCACTCCCCAAGATCCCAAATGCCTCGTCCACTCCAGATGAACATGACTGCCCTGCACTGTCTCGATTGTCACCCCGAGACTCCACTCCCAACACACTGGCACTTGAGACAGCCCTGGTGTACCTCGATGGCAAGCCACAGATCCCTGTTTGCCCTTTACGGTGAGCCGGACACTTCCACATAAGTTGGGGAAGAAAGAGGCCGTGCAAGTCTCCAGGCGAGAAGAGGACTGACTCTCCTGTGGGAGTTCCAGAGTGACCTCAAGACCTATGAAAGCATGAGTGAGGAAATTTCAGGCTCTACCTCTGCACCAGAGTAGGACTGAGGTCCCGGGGATGACTGAGGAGGAATCCCTAGAGGTGCCTTGCAACTTGCACTGATAATGGCCTCTCCTGAGGATACAGGAGCAGGTCCCTAGGATCCGAGTCGTAACTGGAGAGGATCCCGCCACAACTCGAGAAAAACCGGAAACTTCTCCCCTGCAGGCCTGGTGTGGCCCCTGTCCACAAAGGCATCTCAGGGGAATTCACCCCGTCCTTCTTGGACATCGAAAGCCTCCTTCACACCCTTGCTGTGACCCAAGAAGTTCCCCGTTTCACCCGTCCCCACTCGAGAGGAGTCAAGGGTCCCGCAAAGGCTCAAGAAGAGCCCCGTTTTCCCCTGCTGAGCTCCAGATGAGGGGCCCTTTCCCTACTCCGTTGGGAAAGGTTTCGCTGTGTTCCCCTCGCATCCCAGGAGGAGGTGCTCGCACCTGCAAAGTTGGGAGGAGTCTCCGAGGTTGGGCCACCATTCCCCAAGACCCCCAAATGCCTCGTCCACTTCAGATGAAACCGACTTCCCTGCACTGCCTAGACTGTAACCCCGAGGCTTGACTCCGGCAGACTGGCACGTGTGACAGCCCTAGCATAATTCGAGCTCAAGCCAAAAATGCCTGTATCCGCTCGACAGGGACCCAGACTCTGTTACTGCAGTTGGGAAGGAAAGCATCAGTGCACATCTCCAGTCGAGACAAGGCCTGACTCCCCTCTGCTGGCTCCAGGAGAAGCCCAATACAAATGTCAGCATGGGCGACGGAATCTCAGGCTGCAGCCTCAGAACCAGAAGGGGACCAAGGACTTGGCGCCACTTGGGAGGAATCCCCAGATGTGCCTCGCCCCTCGCACAGAGACTGGCCTAACCTGGGGCAATGGGGGTGGATCCCTGGGGTCCCCATCGTAACTCGAGAGGACCCCGCCACAACTCGAGAAAAACCAGAAGTTTCACCCTTGCTGGCAGAGTGAGACCCTTGTCTGCTGTGGCATCCCAGGGAAATCACCTCTTCCCTCTTGGTCCAAGAAATGCTCTTTCAGACCCTTGCTGTGCCCCAAGAAGTTCCCCTCCCCACACGTCCCCACTCGAGAGGATCGCTGAGGTTCTTGCCATGACTCAAGAGGAGCTCCATTTTCCACGCTCAGCTCCAGATGAGGGGCCCTTTCCCTGCTTCATCAGGAAAGGGTTCAAGGTTCTCCCCCTCATATCCCAAGAGGAGGCACTCACAACAGGCAAATCCAGAGAAGCCTCAGGCGTCGGGTCACATTTCCGCAAGACCCCCAAAAGCCTAGTCCACTCCAGATGAATCTGACTGTCCTGCACTGCCTCCAATGTCACCCCGAGTCTCCACTCTGGCTCACTGGCACGTGAGATAGCCCTGGGGTACCTCGATGTCAAGCCACTGATCCCTGTTTCCACTCGACAGGAACCCGGACAGTGTTGCTGCAGTTAGGGTGGAAAGTGGCTGTGCACATCCCCAGGAAAAACGAGGCATAACTCCCCTATAGGGGATCCAGGGGAACCCCAACACCTATGTCAGCATGGGCGAGGCAAGCACAGGCTCCAGCCTCAGCACCAGACGAGGACTGAGTACACGGTGATGTCTCGGGAGAAATCCCCACAAGTGCCTCGCAACTTGCATGGAGACTGGCCTCTCCTGAGGCCACAGGCATGGGTCCCTGGGGTCTCTGTCGTAACTCAAGAGGACCCCGCCACAACTCGAGAAAAACCAGAAGCTTCTCTCGTGCAGGGACGATGAGTCCTTTGTCTGCTGCAGCATCTCGGGGGAAATCACCCCTTCCCTCTTGGACCTCGAAAGGCTACTTCATACCCTTGTTGTGACCTAGGAAGTTCACCACCCTAACCGTCTCAACTCGACATGAACCCCGAGAGTCCCGTGCGACTTAAGAGGAGCCCATTTTTCCACTGCTGAGCTCCAGATGAGGGGTCCTTTCCCTGCTCCATCGGGAAAGGTTATCCATCGCTCCCTTAGCATCCCAAGAGTTGGCCTTGCATCAGGAGTGTTGGGAGGAGCTTCAGGTGTCCAACCACCACTCCCCAAGATCCCCAAATGCCTAGTCCACTCCAGATGAACATGACTGCCCTGCACTGTCTCGCCTGTCACCCTGAGGTTCGACTTCCAACACACTGGCACGTGAGACAGCCCTGGAGTACCTCGGTGGCAAGACACAAATCCCTGGGTCCACTTTACTGGGAGCCGGACACTGCCCCTGCAGTTGGGGAAGAAAGATGCCGTGCAAGCCTCCAGGCGAGAAGAGGCCTGACTCGCCTGTGGGGGCTACAGAGTAACCTCAAGACCTATGAAAGCATGAGTGAGGAAATCTCAGGCTCCGAACTCAGTACCAGACGAGGACTGAGGACCCTGCGATGACTGGGGAGGAATCCCCAGAGGCGCCTCGCAACTCGCAATGAGAATGGCCTCTCCTGAGAATACAGGGGTAGGTCCCTGGGGTCCCCATCATAATTTGAGAGGACCCCGCCACAACTCGAAAACAATCGGAAGCTTCTCCCCTGCAGGCGTGGTGTGACCCTTGTCCACAACGGCATCACAGGTGAATTCACCCCTTCCCTTGAGGACATCGAATAGCTCCTTCACACCCTTGCTGTGACACAAGAAGTTCCCCGATCACCCTTCCACACTCGAGAGGAGCCCCAAGGTTCTCGCCAAGGCTCAAGAGGAGCCCCGTTTCCCCCTATTTAGCTCCAGATGATGAGCCCTTTCCCTGCTCCGTCAGGAAAGGTTTCACGGTGGCCCCCTCACATCCCAAGAGGAGGTGCTCACACCTGGAAAGTCGGCAGGAGTCTCCCAGGTTGGGCCACCATTCCTCAAGACCCCCAAATGCCTTGTCCACTTCAGATGAACCTAAGTGCCCTGCACTGCCTCGACTGTAACCCCGAGGCTCAACTCCGGCACACTGGCACGTGTGAGAGCCCATGGGTACCCCGAGTGCAAGCCATAGATCCCTGTATCCGCTCGACAGGGACCCGGAGACTGTTACTGCAGTTGGGAAGGAAAGCGGCCGTGCACGTATCCAGTCGAGACCAGGCCTGACTCACCTCTGCGGGCTCCAGGGGAAGCCCAATACAAATGTCAGCACGGGCGAGGATATCTCAGGCTGCAGCCTCAGCACCAGATGGGGACTGACAACTTTCCACCACTGGGGAGGAATCCCCAGATCTGCCTCGCCTCTCCCAAGGAGACTGGCCTATACTGGGGCCACAGCGGCGGATCCCTGTAGTCCCCATCGTAACTCGAGAGGACCCAGCTGCAACTTGAGAAAAACCAGAAGCTTCACCCTTGCAGGCGGAGTGAAGCCTTGTCCGCTGTGGCGTCCCGGGGGAAATCACCCGTTCCCTCTTGGACCTCAAAATCTTCTTTCACACCCTTGCTGTGACCCAAAAAGTTCTCCCCTCCACATGTCCCCACTCGAGAGGACTGCTGAGGGTCCTGCTCCGATACAAGAGGATCTCCATTTTACCATCTACAGCTACAGATGAGGGGCCCTTTCCCTGCTCGATCAGGAAAGGGTTCCTGGCTCTCCCCTCACATCCCAAGAGGAGGCACTCACAGCAGGCGAGTCCAGAGAAGCCTCAGGCATCGGGTCACATTTCTGCAAGACCCCCAAATGCCTAGTCCACTCCAGATAAAACTGACTGTCCTGCACTGCCTCGACGGTCACCCCGAGGCTCGACTCTGGCACACTCGCACGTGTGATAGCCCTGGGGTACCTCGAAGTCATTCCGCTGATCCCTGTATCCGCTCGACAGAGACCCGACACTTCTGCTGCAGATCGGAGGAAAGCGTTCGTGCAGGTCTCCAGGCGAGACGAGGCCTGACTCCCCTGTGGGAGCTCCAGGGGAACACCAAGGCCTAGGTCAGCATGGTCGAGGCAAGCTCAGACTGCGGCCTCAGCTACAGAAGAGGCCTGGGGACGCCGTGACGACTGGGGAGGAATCCCCAGATGTGTGTCACCCCTCGCATGGAGACTGGCCTCTCCTGGGGCCATGAGGGTGGTTCCCTGGGGCCCCGTCGTAACTTGAGAGGACACCTCTGCAACTCGAAAAAAACAAGACACTTCCCTGCAGTCGGGGAGAGGACCTTGTCTGATGCAGCATCTCAGGGTAATTCACCCCTTCCCTCTTGGACCTGGAAAGGCCCCTTCACACCCTTGCTGTGACCCAAGAAGTTACCCGCCCCACCGGTCCCTACTCGAGAGGAACCCTGAGAGTCCCATCAAGACTCAAGAGGAGCCTGGTTTTCCCCTGCTCAGCTCCAGATGGAGGCCCCATTCCCTGGTCAGTCCGGAAAGGTTTCGAGGTGTTCCCCTCACATGTCAAGAGGAGGTGATCGCACCTGGAGAGTCGGGAGGAGTCTCACAGATTGGGCCACCATTCCCCAGGACCCCCAAATGCCTTGTCCTCTCGAGATCAACATGACTGGCCTGCACTGCCTCGACTGTCACCATGAGGCTCGAACCTGGCACACTGGCAGATGTGAGAGCCCTGAGTTACCTCCAGTGCAAGCCACTGTTTCCTGTATCGGCTTGACAGGGAGGTGGACACTGTTGCTGCAGTTGGGGAGGAAAGCAGCGGTGCACGTCCCCAGGCGAGATGAGGCCTGACTCCCCTGTGAGGGCTCCAGGGGATCCGCAAGACCTATGTCAGCATGGGAGAGGAAAGCACAGGCTCCAGCCTGAGCACCAGACGAGGACTGAGGACCCGGTGACGTCTCGGGAGGAATCCCCACAGGTGCCTTGCAACTCGAATGGAAACTAGTCTCTCCTGAGGCCACAGCAGTGGGTCTCTGGGGTCACCATCCTAACTCGAGAGGACCCCCCCCCCNCATTCCGCTGATCCCTGTATCCGCTCGACAGAGACCCGACACTTCTGCTGCAGATCGGAGGAAAGCGTTCGTGCAGGTCTCCAGGCGAGACGAGGCCTGACTCCCCTGTGGGAGCTCCAGGGGAACACCAAGGCCTAGGTCAGCATGGTCGAGGCAAGCTCAGACTGCGGCCTCAGCTACAGAAGAGGCCTGGGGACGCCGTGACGACTGGGGAGGAATCCCCAGATGTGTGTCACCCCTCGCATGGAGACTGGCCTCTCCTGGGGCCATGAGGGTGGTTCCCTGGGGCCCCGTCGTAACTTGAGAGGACACCTCTGCAACTCGAAAAAAGCAAGACACTTCCCTGCAGTCGGGGAGAGGACCTTGTCTGATGCAGCATCTCAGGGTAATTCACCCCTTCCCTCTTGGACCTGGAAAGGCCCCTTCACACCCTTGCTGTGACCCAAGAAGTTACCCGCCCCACCGGTCCCTACTCGAGAGGAACCCTGAGAGTCCCATCAAGACTCAAGAGGAGCCTGGTTTTCCCCTGCTCAGCTCCAGATGGAGGCCCCATTCCCTGGTCAGTCCGGAAAGGTTTCGAGGTGTTCCCCTCACATGTCAAGAGGAGGTGATCGCACCTGGAGAGTCGGGAGGAGTCTCACAGATTGGGCCACCATTCCCCAGGACCCCCAAATGCCTTGTCCTCTCGAGATCAACATGACTGGCCTGCACTGCCTCGACTGTCACCATGAGGCTCGAACCTGGCACACTGGCAGATGTGAGAGCCCTGAGTTACCTCCAGTGCAAGCCACTGTTTCCTGTATCGGCTTGACAGGGAGGTGGACACTGTTGCTGCAGTTGGGGAGGAAAGCAGCGGTGCACGTCCCCAGGCGAGATGAGGCCTGACTCCCCTGTGAGGGCTCCAGGGGATCCGCAAGACCTATGTCAGCATGGGAGAGGAAAGCACAGGCTCCAGCCTGAGCACCAGACGAGGACTGAGGACCCGGTGACGTCTCGGGAGGAATCCCCACAGGTGCCTTGCAACTCGAATGGAAACTAGTCTCTCCTGAGGCCACAGCAGTGGGTCTCTGGGGTCACCATCCTAACTCGAGAGGACCCCCCCCCCGCGACTCGAGAAAACCAGAAGCTTCTCCCTTGCAGGCGGGGTGAGGCCCTTGTCCACTGCAGCATCCCGGGGGAAATCACCCATTCCCACCTGGTCCTCGAAATGCTCCTTCACAAACTTGCTGAGACCCAAGAAGTGGTCTCAGCCCCCCAAGAGTGTGGGCGGGCCGCCCCACCCGACTCCACTCGAGAGGACAGCCAAGGGTCCCGCCGCGACTCAAGAAGAGTTCCAATTTCCCATGCTCACCTCCAGATGAAGGGCCCTTTCCCTGCTCCTTCGGGAAAGGGTCCCGGCTCTCCCCTCGCATCCCAAGAGGAGACACTCACACTAGGCGAGTCCAGAGAAGCCTCAGTCGTCAGGTCACATTTTCGCAAGACCCCCAAATGCCTAGTCCAACTCAGATGAATCTGACTGTCCTGCACTGCCTCGACTGTCACCCTTAGGCTCGACTCCGGCACACTGGCACGTGTGATAGCCTTGGGGTACCTCGAGGTCAATCCACTGATCCCTGTATCCTCTAGACAGGGACCCGGACACTGTTGCTGCAGTTGGGGAGCAAAGCAGCTGTGCACATCCCCAGGCGAGATGAGATCTGACTCCCTTGTGGGGGCTCCAGGGGAACCCCAAGACCTATGTCAGCATGGGCGAGGAAAGCACAGGCTCCAGGCTCAGCACGCGAGGAGGATTGAGGACACGGGGATGTCTCGGGTGGAATCCCCGCAGGTGCCTTGAAACTCGCATGGAGACTTGCCTCTCCTGAGTCCACAGCATTGTGTCCCTGGGGTCCCCGTCATAACTCGAGAGGACACAGCCACAACTCGAGAAAAACCAGAAGCTTCTTCCCTGCAGGGAGGGTGAGTCCCTTGTCCGCTCAGTGTCTCGGGGGAAATCACCCCTTTCCTCTTGGTCCTCGAAAGGCTCCTTTATACCCTTGTTGTGACCTAGGAAGTTCCCAGCCCCAACCGTCCCCACTCGAGAGGAACCCCGAGGGTCCCGGAGCTAATCAAGAGGAGCCCCATTATCCCCTGCTGAGCTCCAGATGAGTGGCCCTTTCCCTGGTCCCTCGGGAAAGGTTTTCCGGCACTCCCCTCGCATTCTAATTGGTGGCCTCACATCAGGACAGTCGGGAGGAGCCTCACGTGACCAACCACCGCTTCCCAAGTTCCCCAAATGCCTCGTCCACTCCAGAGGAACATGACTTCCCTGCACTCTCTCGACTGGCACTCCGAGGTTAGACTCCCAACACACTGGCACGTGAGACAGCACTGGAGTACCTTGATAGCAAGCCACAGATCCCTTTGTCTGCTTTATGGGGAGTCAGACACTGCTGCTACAGTTTGGGAAAAAGAGGACGTTCAAGTCTCCAGGCGAGAAGAGGTCTGATTCCCCTGTGGGGGCTCCAGAGTAACCTCAAATCCTATGAAAGCATGAGCGAGGAAATCTCAGGCTCAACCTCAGCACCAGACGAGGACTGAGGATCCGGCGATGACTGGGGAGGAATCCCCAGATGCGCTTTGCAACTCGCACTGAGAATGGCCTCTCCTGAGCATACAGGGGCGGGTCCCTGGGGTCCCCCTCGTAACTCGAGCGGACCCCGCCGCAATTCGTGAAAAACCGGAAGCTTCTCCCCTGCAGGCGAAGTGTGGCCCTTGTCTGCAACGGCATCTCAGGGGAATTGACCCTGTCCCTTGTGGACCTCGAAAGGCTCCTTCACACCCATGATGTGACCCAAGAAGTTCCCCGCCCCACCCGTCCCCACTCGAGAGGAACGCCGAGGGTCCTTCCAAGACTCAAGAGGAGCCCCGTCTTCCCCTGCTGAGCTCCAGATGATAGGCCCTTTCCGTGCTCAATTGGGAAAGGTTTCGCGGTGTTCCCCTTGCAGCCCAAGAGGAGGTGCTCGCACTTGGAAAGTTGGGAGGAGTCTCAAGGATGGGCCACCATTCCCCAAGACCCCCAAATGCCTCGTCCACTCCAGATGAATCTGACTGTCCTGCACTGCCTCGACTGTAAACCCAAGGCTGGACTCCGGCACGCTGGCATGTGTGACAGCCCTAGGGTACCTCGAGCGCAAGCCACTGATCCCTGTATCCACTCGACAGGGACCCGGATACTGTTGCTGCAGTTGGGGTGGAAAGCGGCTGTGCACGTCTCCCGTTGAGATGAGGCCTGACTCCCCTATGGGAACTCCAGGGGAACCCCAATAAAATGTCAGCACGGGCGAGGAAAGCACAGGCTCCGGCCTCAGCACCAGAAGAGGACAGAGGACTTGGCGCCACTGGGGAGAAATCCCCACAGGTTCCTCGCCCCTTGCAGGGAGACTGGCCAATGCTGGGGCCACAGGGACGTATCACTGGGGTCCCCGTCATAACTCGAGAGGACTCTGCCGCAAGTCGAAAAAAAACCAGAAGCTTCACCCTTTTAGGCAGCGTGAGGCCCTTGTCCACTGCAGCATCCCGGCGGAAATCACCCGTTCCCTATTGGACCTCGGAATGCTCTTTCACACATTTGCTGTGAGCCAAGAAGTTCACCGCCCCAACTTCCCGACTGGAGAGGAACCCCGAGGGTCCCACCACGACTCAAGAGGAGCCTTGAATTTCCCTTCAGAACTCCAGATGAAGGGTCGTTTCCCTGCTCCATCAGGAAAGGATTTCCTGCACTCCCCTTGCATTCTAAGACGTGGCCTCGCATCAGGAGAGTCGGGAGGAGCCTTAGGTGTCCAACCAGCACTCCCCAAGATCCCAAATGCAACGTCCAGTCCAGATGAACATGACTGCCCTGTACTGTCTGTACTGTCACCCGTGGCTCGACTCCCAACACACTAGCACGTGAGACAGCCTGGAGTACCTCGATGGCAAGCCACAGATCCCTGTGTCTGCTTTATGGGGAGCCTGAAACGACCTCTGCAGTTGGGGAAGAAAGACGCCATGCAAGTCTCCAGGCGAGAAGAGGCCTGACTCCCCTGTGGGGGCTCCAGAGTAACCTAAAGGCCTATGAAAGCATGAGCGAGGAAATCTCAGTCTCTGACCTCAGCACCAGATGAGGACTGAGGACCGGCGATGATTGGGCAGGGATACCCAGAGGCGCCTCGCAACTGGAACTGAGAATGGCCTCTCCTTAGGATACAGGGGCGAGTCCCTGGGGTTCCTGTCGTAACTCAAGAGGACCCCGCCGAAACTCGAGAAAAACCGGAAGCTTCTCACCTGCAGGTGTGATGTGGCCCTTGTCTGCTGTGGCATCTTGGGGGAAATCACCCCTTCCCTCTTTGACCCCAAATGGCTCCTTCATACCCTTGTTGTGATCTAGGAAGTACCCCCCCCGCAACCATCCCCACTCGAGAAGAACCCCAAGGGTACCGCCAAGAATCAAGAGGATTCCCGTTTTCCCCTGCTGAGTTCCAGATGAGGGGCCCTTTCCCTGCTCATTTGGGAAAGGTTTTCCGGCTCTCTCCTCACATTCTAAGAGGTGGCCTTGCATCAGGAGTGTCGGGAAGTGCCTCAGGTGTCCGACTACCATTCCCCAAAATCCCCAAATGCCTCGTCCAATCCAGATGAACCTGACTGTCCTGCACTGTCTTGATGTCACCCTGAGCCTCGACTGCTGAAACACTAGCACATGTGATAGCCCTGGTATACCAAGAGTGCCAACCACAGATCCCTTTGTCCGTTTGACAGAAGCCGGACATGGCTGCTGCACCCTGGAGTAAAGCAGCCCAGCACGTCTATGGGAGAGATGAGGCCTGACTCACCTGAGGGGTCTCCAGGGGAACCCTAAGACCTACGTAGGTACGGATGAGGAAAGCTCAGGCTCCGGCCTCAGCATCAGAATGGGACTGAGAACTTGACACCACTGGGGAAGAATCCCCAAATGTTCCTTTCCACTGGCACTGAGACTGGACTCTCTTGGGGCCACAGGGGTGGGTCCCTGGGGCCCAGTCATAACTTGAGAGGACCCCTCTGCAACTCGAAAAAAAACCAGACACGTCCCTGCAGGCAGATAGAGGCCCTTGTCCGATGCGGCATCTTGGGGGAATTCAACCCTACCCTCTTGGACCTCGAAAGGCCCCTTTACACCCTTGCTGTGAACCAAGAAGTTTCTACCCCACCAGTCCCCACTCGAGAGGATCCCTGAGGGTCCCTCCAAGACTCAAGAGGAGCCCTGTTTTCCCCTGCTGAACTCCAGATGAGGGGCCTTTTCCCTGCTCCGTCAGGACAGGTTTCCTTGTGTTCCCCTCCCATGTCAAGAGGAGGTGCTCGCACCTGGAGAGTCAGGAGGAGTCTCACAGTTTGGGCCACCATTCCCCAAGACCCCCAAATGCCTGATCCACTCCAGATGAACCTGACTGCCTTGCACTGTCTCGACTGTAATCCCGAGGCTCGACTCAGGCACACTGGCATGTATGATAGTCCTGGGGTACCTCAAGGGCAAGCCACAGATCCCTGTATCCACTCGACAGGGACCCGGACACTGTTGTTGCACTTGGGGAGGAAAGCGGCTGTGCAAGTCCCCAGGCGAGATGAGGCCTGACTCCCTTGTGGGGGCTCCAGGGGAATCCCAAGACCTATGTCAGCATGGGCGAGGCAAGCACAGGCTCCGGCCTCAGCACCAGACGAGGACTGAGGACCTGGCGAGGTCTCGGGAGGAATCCCCACAGGTGCCTCGCAACTCGCATGGAGACTGGCCTCTCCTGAGACCACAGGGGCGGGTCCCTGGGTTCTCCACGGTAACTCAAGAGCACCCCGCCACAACTCGAGAAAAAACAGAAGCTTCTCCCCTGCAGGGAGTGTGAGTCCCGTGTCCGGTGAAGCATCTGGGGGGAAATCACCCCTTCCCTATTGGATCTCGAAAGACTCCTTCATTCCCTTGTTGTGACCTAGGAAGTTCCCCAGCCCTACCGTCCCCACTCGAGAGGAACACCGAAGTACATGCCGCGACTCAAGAGGAGCCCCGTTTTCCCCTGCTGAGATCCAGATGAGGGGCCCTTTCCCTGCTCCATCGGGAAAGGTTTTCAGGTGCCCCCCTCGCATCCAAAGAGGTGGCCTCGCATCAGGAGAGTCGGGAGGAGCCTCAGGTGTCCGACCACCACTACCCAAGATACCCAAATGCCTCGTCCACTCCAGATGAACATGACTGCCCTGCACTGTCTTGACTGTCACCCTGAGGATCGACTCCCAACACACTGGCGCGTGAGACACCCCTGGAGTACCTGATGGCAAGCCACTGATCCCTGTGTCCGCTTTACGAGGAGCCGGACACTGCCATTGCAGTTGGAGAAGAAAGAGGCCGTACAAGTTCCAGGCGAGAAGAGGACTGACTCCCCTGTGAGGGCTCCAGAGTAACCTCAAGACCTATGAAAGCATGAGCAAGGAAATCTCAGGCTCTGCCCTCAGCCCAGACGAATACTGAGGACCCAGTGATGACTGGGGAGGAATCCCATGAGCCGCCTTGCAACTCGCACTGAGAATGGCCTCTCCTGAGTATACAGGGGTGGGTCCCTGGTGTCCCCGTCAAAACTGGAGAGGACCCCGCCACAACTCTAGAAAAACCGGAGTCTTCTCCGCTGCAAGGAGTGTGAGTCCCTTGTCCGCTGCAGCGTCTCGGTGGAAATGACCTGTTCCCTATTGGACCTTGAAAGGCTCCTTCATACCATTGTTGTGACCTAGGAATTTCCCCGCCCCAACCGTTCCCACTAGAGAGGAAGCCCGATGGTCCCACCAGGACTCAAGAGGAGCCCACTTTTCCCCTGCTGAGCTCCATAAGAGGGGCCCTTTCCCTGCTCCACTGTGAAAGGATTTCTGTACTCCCCTCGCATCCCAAGAAGTGGCCTCACATCAGGAGCGTCGGGAGGAGCCTCAGGTGTTCGACCACCACTTCCTAAGATCCCCAAATGCCTCGTCCACTCCAGATGAACATGACTGCCCTGCACTGACTCAACTGTCACCCCGAGACTCGACTCCCAACACACTGGCACGTGAGACAGCCCTGGAGTACCTCGATGGCAAGCCACAGATCCCTGTGTCCGCTTTATGGGGAGCCTGAAACGACCTCTGCAGTTGGGGAAGAAAGACGCCATGCAAGTCTCCAGGCGAGAAGAGGCCTGACTCCCCTGTGGGGGCTCCAGAGTAACCTAAAGGCCTATGAAAGCATGAGCGAGGAAATCTCAGTCTCTGACCTCAGCACCAGATGAGGACTGAGGACCGGCGATGATTGGGCAGGGATACCCAGAGGCGCCTCGCAACTGGAACTGAGAATGGCCTCTCCTTAGGATACAGGGGCGAGTCCCTGGGGTTCCTGTCGTAACTCAAGAGGACCCCGCCGAAACTCGAGAAAAACCGGAAGCTTCTCACCTGCAGGTGTGATGTGGCCCTTGTCTGCTGTGGCATCTTGGGGGAAATCACCCCTTCCCTCTTTGACCCCAAATGGCTCCTTCATACCCTTGTTGTGATCTAGGAAGTACCCCCCCCGCAACCATCCCCACTCGAGAAGAACCCCAAGGGTACCGCCAAGAATCAAGAGGATTCCCGTTTTCCCCTGCTGAGTTCCAGATGAGGGGCCCTTTCCCTGCTCATTTGGGAAAGGTTTTCCGGCTCTCTCCTCACATTCTAAGAGGTGGCCTTGCATCAGGAGTGTCGGGAAGTGCCTCAGGTGTCCGACTACCATTCCCCAAAATCCCCAAATGCCTCGTCCAATCCAGATGAACCTGACTGTCCTGCACTGTCTTGATGTCACCCTGAGCCTCGACTGCTGAAACACTAGCACATGTGATAGCCCTGGTATACCAAGAGTGCCAACCACAGATCCCTTTGTCCGTTTGACAGAAGCCGGACATGGCTGCTGCACCCTGGAGTAAAGCAGCCCAGCACGTCTATGGGAGAGATGAGGCCTGACTCACCTGAGGGGTCTCCAGGGGAACCCTAAGACCTACGTAGGTACGGATGAGGAAAGCTCAGGCTCCGGCCTCAGCATCAGAATGGGACTGAGAACTTGACACCACTGGGGAAGAATCCCCAAATGTTCCTTTCCACTGGCACTGAGACTGGACTCTCTTGGGGCCACAGGGGTGGGTCCCTGGGGCCCAGTCATAACTTGAGAGGACCCCTCTGCAACTCGAAAAAAAACCAGACACGTCCCTGCAGGCAGATAGAGGCCCTTGTCCGATGCGGCATCTTGGGGGAATTCAACCCTACCCTCTTGGACCTCGAAAGGCCCCTTTACACCCTTGCTGTGAACCAAGAAGTTTCTACCCCACCAGTCCCCACTCGAGAGGATCCCTGAGGGTCCCTCCAAGACTCAAGAGGAGCCCTGTTTTCCCCTGCTGAACTCCAGATGAGGGGCCTTTTCCCTGCTCCGTCAGGACAGGTTTCCTTGTGTTCCCCTCCCATGTCAAGAGGAGGTGCTCGCACCTGGAGAGTCAGGAGGAGTCTCACAGTTTGGGCCACCATTCCCCAAGACCCCCAAATGCCTGATCCACTCCAGATGAACCTGACTGCCTTGCACTGTCTCGACTGTAATCCCGAGGCTCGACTCAGGCACACTGGCATGTATGATAGTCCTGGGGTACCTCAAGGGCAAGCCACAGATCCCTGTATCCACTCGACAGGGACCCGGACACTGTTGTTGCACTTGGGGAGGAAAGCGGCTGTGCAAGTCCCCAGGCGAGATGAGGCCTGACTCCCTTGTGGGGGCTCCAGGGGAATCCCAAGACCTATGTCAGCATGGGCGAGGCAAGCACAGGCTCCGGCCTCAGCACCAGACGAGGACTGAGGACCTGGCGAGGTCTCGGGAGGAATCCCCACAGGTGCCTCGCAACTCGCATGGAGACTGGCCTCTCCTGAGACCACAGGGGCGGGTCCCTGGGTTCTCCACGGTAACTCAAGAGCACCCCGCCACAACTCGAGAAAAAACAGAAGCTTCTCCCCTGCAGGGAGTGTGAGTCCCGTGTCCGGTGAAGCATCTGGGGGGAAATCACCCCTTCCCTATTGGATCTCGAAAGACTCCTTCATTCCCTTGTTGTGACCTAGGAAGTTCCCCAGCCCTACCGTCCCCACTCGAGAGGAACACCGAAGTACATGCCGCGACTCAAGAGGAGCCCCGTTTTCCCCTGCTGAGATCCAGATGAGGGGCCCTTTCCCTGCTCCATCGGGAAAGGTTTTCAGGTGCTCCCCTCGCATCCAAAGAGGTGGCCTCGCATCAGGAGAGTCGGGAGGAGCCTCAGGTGTCCGACCACCACTACCCAAGATACCCAAATGCCTCGTCCACTCCAGATGAACATGACTGCCCTGCACTGTCTTGACTGTCACCCTGAGGATCGACTCCCAACACACTGGCGCGTGAGACACCCCTGGAGTACCTGATGGCAAGCCACTGATCCCTGTGTCCGCTTTACGAGGAGCCGGACACTGCCATTGCAGTTGGAGAAGAAAGAGGCCGTACAAGTTCCAGGCGAGAAGAGGACTGACTCCCCTGTGAGGGCTCCAGAGTAACCTCAAGACCTATGAAAGCATGAGCAAGGAAATCTCAGGCTCTGCCCTCAGCCCAGACGAATACTGAGGACCCAGTGATGACTGGGGAGGAATCCCATGAGCCGCCTTGCAACTCGCACTGAGAATGGCCTCTCCTGAGTATACAGGGGTGGGTCCCTGGTGTCCCCGTCAAAACTGGAGAGGACCCCGCCACAACTCTAGAAAAACCGGAGTCTTCTCCGCTGCAAGGAGTGTGAGTCCCTTGTCCGCTGCAGCGTCTCGGTGGAAATGACCTGTTCCCTATTGGACCTTGAAAGGCTCCTTCATACCATTGTTGTGACCTAGGAATTTCCCCGCCCCAACCGTTCCCACTAGAGAGGAAGCCCGATGGTCCCACCAGGACTCAAGAGGAGCCCACTTTTCCCCTGCTGAGCTCCATAAGAGGGGCCCTTTCCCTGCTCCACTGTGAAAGGATTTCTGTACTCCCCTCGCATCCCAAGAAGTGGCCTCACATCAGGAGCGTCGGGAGGAGCCTCAGGTGTTCGACCACCACTTCCTAAGATCCCCAAATGCCTCGTCCACTCCAGATGAACATGACTGCCCTGCACTGACTCAACTGTCACCCCGAGACTCGACTCCCAACACACTGGCACGTGAGACAGCCCTGGAGTACCTCGATGGCAAGCCACAGATCCCTGTGTCCTCTTTACAGGGAGCCAGACACTGCCACTGCAGTTGTGGAAGAAAGAGGCTGTGCAAGTCTCTAGGCGAGAAGAGGCCTCCCCTTTGGGGGCTCCAGAGTAACCTCAAGACCTATGAAAACATGAGCGAGGAAACCTCAGGCTCCAACCTCAGCACCAGATGAGGACTGAGGACCCGGTTATGACTGGGGAGGAATCCCCAGAGGCGCCTGGAAACTCACACTGAGAATGGCCTCTCCTGAGGATACAGGGACAGGTCCCTGTGGTCCCCATCGTAACTCGAGAGGACCCCGCTGCAACTCGTGAAAAACCAGAAGCTTCTCCCCTGCAGGTGTGGTTTGGCCCTTGTCCGCAAAGGCATCTCAGGGGAATTCACCCTGTCTCTTGTTCACCTCGAAAGGCTCCTTCACACCCTTTCTGTAACCCAAGAAGTTTCCCGCCCCACCCTTCCCCACTCGCGAGGAACCCCAAATGTCCCACCATGATTCAAGAGGAGACCCATTTTCCCCTGCTGTGCTCCACATGAGGGGCCTTGTCCCTGCTCCGTCAGGAAATGTTTCGCAGTGTTCCCTTCCCGTCCCAAGAGGAGGTGCTCGCACCTGGAATGTCGGTGGGAATCTCACAGTTTGGGCAACCATTCCCCAAGAAACCCAAGTGCCTCGTCCACTTCAGATGAACCTGACTGCCCTGCACTGCCTCGACTGTAACCCCGAGGCTCAACTTCGACACCCTGGCACGTCTGACAGCCCTAGGGTACCTCTAGCGCAAGCCATAGATCCCTGTGTCTGCTTTACGGGGAGCCGGACACTGGCACTGCAGTGGAAAGTAAAACTGCTGTGCACGTACTCAAGCGAGAAGAGGCCTGATTCCCCTATGGGGCATCAAGGAGAACCCCAAACCTATGTCAGCATGGGCGAGGCAAGCACAAGATCCGGCCTCAGCACCAGACGAGGACTGAGGACCTGGCAATGTCTCGGGAGGAATCCCCACAGGTGCCTCGTAACTCGCATGGAGACGGCCTCTCCTGAGGCCACAGGGGTGGATCACTGGGGTCCCCGTCGTTACTGGAGAGGACCCCGCTGCAGCTCGAAAAAACCCAGCAGCTTCAACCCTGCAGGGAGGGTGAGTCCCTTGTCCACCTCAGCATCTCGGGGTAAATCACCCCTTCCCTCTTGGACCTCAAAAGTCTCCTTCATTCCCTTGTTGTCACCTAAGAAGTTCCCCGCCCCAACCATCGCCACTCGAGAGGAACCCTGAGGATTCCACCACGACTCAAGAGGAGCCCCCTTTTACCCTGCTGAGCTCCAGATGAGGGGCCCTTTCCCAGCTCCATCGGGAATGGTTTCCGGTGTTCCCCTCGCATCCCAAGAGGAGGTGCTCGAAACCTGGAAAGTCGAGAGGAGTCTCACAGGTGGGACCACCATTCCCCAAGACAACCAAATGGCTCGTCCAATTCAAATGAATCTGCCTGCCCTGCACTGCCTCGACTGTAACCCCATGGCTCGACTCCAGCACACTGGCACCTGTGACAGCAGTAGGGTAACTCGAGCGCAAGCCATAGATCCCTGTATAAGCTTGACAGGGACCCGGACATTGTTACTGCAGTTGGGAAGGAAAGCAGTCATGCACGTCTCCAGTCGAAACGAGGCCTGACTCCCCTCTGCGGGCTCCAGGGGAAGCCCAATAGAAATATCAGCAAGGGAGAGGCAATCTAAGGCTGCAGCCTCAGCACCAGAAGGGGACTGAGGACTTGGCGCCACTGGGGAGGAATCCCGAGATGTGCCTCGCCCCTCACACGGAGACTGGTCTATCCTGGGGCCACAGGGGCGGATCCCTGTGGTCCCTGTTGTAACTTGAGAGGACTCCACCACAACTGGAGAAAAACCAGAAGCTTCTCCCTTGAAGGGAGAGTGAGTCCCTTGTCCACTGCCGCATCTTGAGGGAATTCACACCTTCCCTCTTGCACCTCAAAAAGCTCCTTCATTCCCTTGTTATGACCTAGGAAGTTCCCCGCCCCAAACTTCCCCACTCGAGAGGAACCCCGAGAGAACCATCACGACTCAAGAGGAGCCCTGTTTTACCCTGCTGAGCTCCAGATGAGGGGCCCTTTTCCTGCTCCATTGGGAAAGGTTTTTGGCGCTCCCCTCACATCCCAAGAGGTGGCCTTGCATCAGGAGAGTCGGGAAGAGCCTCAGGTGTCTGACCACAACTCTCCAAGATCCCCAAATGCCTCGTCCAGTCCAGATGAACATGACTGTCCTGCATTGTCTCGATTGTCACCCTGAGGCTCGACTCCCAAAACACTGGCATGTGAGACA
>SJYW01011821.1:0-14223 GCA_006410735.1 Raphicerus campestris
TTTTAAGTAAGTTAATTTTTAAAAACTTTGTTGCTCCTACAACTTAAGCTTTATTAAAAATTAAGGTTAATTTTATTTTATTTCATTTAAAATAAAACTATTATTTAGCACAAAGAATCTATATCTGTTAGGTGGCAATGGCACACTTAAAAGTTCTCAAAGTTAAACCAGTTAAAACTGCAGGTTCAAGATATGACTTTTGAAGTTAGCAGCTAAGTTTTATATTAGAAAAAGACAGATATTTGTAGTATTATAATTTTAAAAATAATATTGAATCCTCTACTAAAAATAACATTTAATTCTCTGTAGTCTCTATATTATATAAATGAAGCATAATAAAATCATATATGATGAGTGATCAATCATTCAAAATGTACTTCATCCTGGAAGTAATAGAAAATGAAAAATATATTTCGGAGATATATCTTTTTTGGATTATATTGTATATTATATAAGAATAATATTAGATCTCCTTTTAATTTATTAATGGCATACAGAGCCTATCAGTTGTAATATAATACCATTACCTTTTGTAAATTATGGAAATATGACTTCTATAAAGTGAGAATAACCTGAAAAATTGTCATTCAGTCAGTCGCTCAGTTGTGTCTGACTTTTTGCGACCCCATGAAAAAAATTGCCAACTAGCTAATAAATAAAACACGAACTTTATTGACATTCTTGGCTTTTGTGAACAGCTTTATTGTGGTACAATTGATATATACATATTATGTATATTTAAGGTGTACAGTGGATATTTTGATACGTGTACACTGTGAAATGTTTACATAATCAAGAAAATATATCCATCACATTCACATAGTTTTTCTTTTATTTTTCTTCTTTATTTTGTGGTAAGAAGGCCTGAAGATCTACCCTCTTAGCAGATTTGACATATGCAATACAGTACTGTTAGCTATAGGCACGATGCTATACATTAGATCTCAAGAATTTGTACATCTTGCATATCTGAAACTTTGCACATTGTGACCAACATCAACCTGTATCCCACTCTCTCCAGGCACTGATAACCATCTTTCTATTCTCTGACTCTATGATTTTGGCTATTTTTAATTACACTTATAAGCGAAACCATGCAATATTTGTCTTTTTGAGTCGGACTTATTACACTGTGTTTAATGGCATCCACGTTTATCTTTGTTGTTTTAAACATCGTTTCCTTCCTTTTTAAAAATAATATTTCACATGTTGTAATAAGTTCATATAATATGTAATATAATATTATATAATGCATAATAAGATATATAATAAGATCATATAGCATATTTATATAATATGATAAGCTTATTATATAATAGTCAATATAGACCACATTTTCTTTATTCACTCATTCATTCATGGATATCTGGATTGTTTCCTTATCTTAGCTATTGTGAATACTGCTGTAGTGAACATAGGAGTACAGATCCCTCTTGAAGATCCTGATTTCAGTTCTTTTAAATAAATAGCCTGAAGTGGGATTTCTGGATTACATGATACTTCCATTTATAGTTTTCTGAGGAACCTCCATACTGGCTTTATAGTGATTGAACAGTTTATATTATCACTGACAGAAAACACGGGTTCCAATTTCTCCATATCTTTCTTAGCATATATTTTAAAATGCTGTCTTTTTAAGTAATAGCCATCTTAACAGATGCAAAGTGAGAGCTAATTGTGGTTTTGATTTACATCTTTCTGATAATTATTGATGTAGAGCATCTTTTCATGCGCCTGTTGGCTGTTTTTATGTCGTCTTTGGAAAAATGTCTGTTCAGATCTTCTGCCCATTTTTAATTTCTTTTTTGCCATTAAGTTTTGAGTGTGTAGGTGTGTATATACAGGTTATTGGCCCATTATCTGATACTTGATATGCAAATATATTCTGTTTTGTAGTTACCTTTACATTCTGTTGATTGTTTCCTTTGCTCTGCAAAAGCTTTCTAGTTTGATGTAGTCCCATTTGACTATTTATGCTTTTGTTGTCTGTGTGCTTGATGTCAAGTCCATGAAATCATTGCCAGGAACATTCTCATGACGGTTTTCCCCTAGATTTACTTTTAAGAATTTTCCGATTTTTTATATTAAAGAGTATTATTAAATACTAGACAGTCTGGGAAACTTCTTAATGTTCAAATAATAAAACCGATGAATAATATACTATGTTTCTTATTAATTGATTTTTAATTCATTTAGTAGTAATCCCTCAAGGAACATCATTTTATTATTGTGCTTAGTTCAATAATCACTAAGGCTTCATATCATTCATTATAGCATTCCCCGTCAATTAGAATATTAACGTCAAAATATCTTGAATTCTCCTGTGTACTTACAAGGATGGGAAAAACAACAATAAATCCTTCTGTCTTGAGTGGCAAAGCAATTCTTTTGGAGTCTTAAGAATNCACTAAGGCTTCATATCATTCATTATAGCATTCCCCGTCAATTAGAATATTAACGTCAAAATATCTTGAATTCTCCTGTGTACTTACAAGGATGGGAAAAACAACAATAAATCCTTCTGTCTTGAGTGGCAAAGCAATTCTTTTGGAGTCTTAAGAATGTCAGAACTTTTTCAGAGATGCTGTGGCCCTCTCACCCCTCAGCTGTTTTTCTTCTTGACCACTCTCTTGTTTGCCCAGATTGATAGTTCCTCGGGTAGCTGATTGTTTTTGATAAATGCTTCGAGAATAGGTTTTTTCCATCAGATATATTAAATAAGTTTCCTGAGTTAGACCAAATAATGAGAAGCCCAGAGAATGAGGTCTTCCAGAAAACTTTAATACAAGTCAGAGATTGATAGTACTCTGGAGATGGAGATTTGAGAAGATCCAAACCATTGTCCACTCTCCAATGTATGCTAAGCTTTATGCGTATAGGTTACTATGTACCTGAAAACCATGTTCTCCCATTTCCAAAATATTTCTCTGTAATTATATTAAGATATATTTAAGTTGTTAAGAGGTGAAAGTGCTGAATTCACTTTAATGTCTCACATCTTAAATTTTCAGTTTTCAATAAAACCAAGCTCATTGTTCTAACTGAAAATCAGCAGGTCTTTTTTTTTTTTTTTTTTTTAATGGTTATATTGTCCTTGAATTGTTGCAAGCCTTAGGTAAATTTCCAGAGTTCTGAACAAGTCAACTTGACAAGTATTCCCAGTGTTCTTGCTATTGTGGAACAGCAGATAATTAGTTTTTATTCTCCCATTTCAAAAATATTTCTCTGTAATTATATTAAGATATATTTAAGTTGTTAAGAAGTAAAATACTGAATTCACTTTAATGTTTCATATCTTAAATTTTCAGTTTGGGCAGAGGTAAAAAAACACTAAGGGTTAATTTACCCATTAATTTTTCTTTTACATAAACAAATTATAGACATTCATTTCTGAGATTCTAGAATAAATAGGTGTTGATAAATTTGAATAGCAAACTTGAGAAATCTCATCATATTATAATTGATATCAGTTTATTTAGTGGGTGAAGAGAGTGTTTAGAAGTTATAATGTTGTTAACCTTACTTATGGAATGAAAAAGAACCCAAACATCTACTTATTTATTCATTTCAGCTGAAAATTCTGTGACAGTTTTATTAGATTCTAAAACTCCTAAAGGAAAATAATAGATATATAATGAATACATAAATATTCAAGTAACCCCTTGTAAACACATGAAATATTAGAGTAATTTACATATCCAAAGTATGTACATTCTATATAGAGATCGTTACAATTAGATGCTATTTTTTCTTTAAAAAACCTGCTAGTATTTATCTATTTATGATGTATTTTAATTTTTTGGATTATAACCTGGACTGGATTCAGTGTGAATTTAACTAGAGAGAATCTAGAATATCAAATCATTGATAAGTTAATAGGTACTTGAAAGAATATTAATAATATTGACATCTAGATTATTATGAAATAAAATTCAATGAAAACAATCTATAATTTAGTAACTTTATTTTTCCTAGTGCTAGAATCGCAATAATCAGCTAGCTTCTAGAAAGCTGACTTGTTCTGTCATGCTACATCAGAATGGGCATGGCTTTATGTCCCCCTTACTCTCAAATGCCTTTCCTCTACCTTCAGACACTTTTCAAGAGACTTCAGAGCTTTCTAACTTACTGAATCTCATGGATAATTTTCTCCAAGACAATATAATGCAGTCTTGAAATTACATTACAAATGCTGCAAGCATATACTATGTACAAAATGTGATGTCATATGTTTAATTCTTCATTATCAGCCCTGTTTCACAATTCTTATTACTAATATCTACATGCTTAAAAATATACTTATTTTCCTTTTCCTATTGAACATTCATTTTGAAACATTTTAAAATTCTTCACTAGTCTAGGATTCCTTCTTTTCCTGAATGGAAAAGTTTTGAGCAAATCAAGAGAAATATGTAACACAGTGTGAATTAACATTACTTAGCTTTTAAAATTTGCTTTATGTATATTACTTGACTACATATTAATTATCAATAAATATTAATTGTAATTAAATATGGGAAATTGAACTAAGAAATAAGAGAAAGTATAAAAGGGAACTTTGCAAATTACTGTAAACTAAACAAAATTGTCCTTTTTTATATTTAAAATTATCCAAGAATGCATAATTATGGAAGAGAACCAACTCTGATATAATGAATATTTAACTGGCAAATCAAGGTAGAAAAAACCTGGTATATAATCTTTAGATAACTCTGTGCTATCATAACAGAAACTTGCATGCAAATATCTTGTGTCTGAAAATCATCATTCCCTGCTTTGAGAGACTACAGGATTTCTCTATACATCAGTAATTCTGTGTTTAATAAAGGTAAATATGTGCTGTTAAGAACTTCAGCTTGAAATGCTTTCTCCACCATACATTAACTTAGCTAATTCTTAGTTTGTTCATCAACAAAGTAGTAATTATGTAACTATCTTCCTCATATGTTTAGTTTGATGACTAAACAAGTACTTAGAATACTTGTTACATGGTCGTTACTTAATAAGTAGCAGCTGATATTATTGATGTTTTCCTACCTTTCTTCTGCTAAAACATCTGTGAGATAATGTTCTTTTCCTACTATACAAATGAAGTATTTGAAAGCCAAACTATCAAGTGACAGAGTTAGGATTTTAAAACCATATGTGTTTGATTTGGAAGACTATTCTTTTGCAATGATTATTGCAATAATTATCTATTAATAGTAAGTCAGAATAAGAAGGCTATCAACAAGCTGAAGAAAGTAGGAAAGTATATATTTTGAGATAGGGGAATATATATATGTCTGAATTTGTTTTTAAACCAAGTTAGGTGATTCTACTAATCCATGAATAAATATTAAAACTATAGATGTTTTATAGTTATATATAGCTCCAATTTGGGATATTCATTTCCCATTAGTTTTTATTTAATGTCATTTCTTTCCTTGTAATAATCTACCTTTTCTGCTAATTAATAAAGTATGGACAAAATTAAAGTTTTAAAATTTTAATTTATTAAAGTTTGATATTGAGAGTCTTTAACAAGAAGTAATATTTTAGTAAGTTTATTGTGATGATCTAAAAAATTAATACAGTAAAATATCACCATCTTCCTTATCAACATGTCTTATCTCAATACTGTCAGTTTTGATTCATTTCAAAAGAGATCTTCACTTTATCTTAATATCAAAACACAAGTAAATTACTATATGAAAAAACTGCTATTTCTTTTTACAATCTTTGATACAGTAAATACACCAAGGGGAATGGAAATGCCATTTGGAAAAGTGTTATATGAACACTTTACTAACTCATTTATATGTGAAATTTCGAAGCTCTTTATCAAAAATATATGATGTGAAATATTTTCTTAAAATGAATGATAAGATGCTTCTTATCTAGGCAGTGCTACTTGAAGATTATAATTTGAGATAATGTCTTTGCAGTTTTTATTTCTGTTTATAGGATGGTTGCTTTGAGTCATTCCAGTTTAGAAAGATACTTTTTCAGCAATTAATTTTACCATAAGTGTTTATGAGAATTTAGAATGATTTTTGGAAACATATTTTTTGATTATCTTATTCATAACATAACTCTATTCTTATAAAAGTTAACCTTTTATGTAACATTTCAGCCAATACAACCAAAATCCAAACAATTTGTACTATAAAATGGATCTTGTAAATACATAGCACTGCTAATTTAATGTATAAAGACTTACAGATACTTATTTTATATTTTATATACCTGATGCTGGGAGGGATTGGGTGCAGGAGGAGAAGGGGACAACAGAGGATGAGATAGATGGCTGGATGGCATCACCGACTCAATGGACAAGAGGTTGAGTAAACTCTGAGAGTAGGTGATGGACAGGGAGGCCTGGCGTGCTGCAATTCATGGGGTCACAGAGAGTAGGACATGACTGAGTGACTGAACTTAACTGAACTGAGTGTGCGATGTAAGAGCATTTTGTAGAGTATGTTTNGACTCAATGGACAAGAGGTTGAGTAAACTCTGAGAGTAGGTGATGGACAGGGAGGCCTGGCGTGCTGCAATTCATGGGGTCACAGAGAGTAGGACATGACTGAGTGACTGAACTTAACTGAACTGAGTGTGCGATGTAAGAGCATTTTGTAGAGTATGTTTGGATGAGTGGTGCGTTCTTGGGATGTTTTTAGATTTTGATTAGAAAATTTAGATCTATGTTTGTAATAATTTTATACATATAAATTCTTTACCTCCAAATATATTAGTTTCCATAAGATATCTTTAACAAATTTTTTAACTTCATCTAATGTAACTTCTTCCATTCTATGCTGTAGCCATTCAGGCCAAACCCTTTCTTGTATCTGGGATTTTGATCATGATATTTTCTCTATTCATAGCCCTGTTCAAAACTTTTTTCAAGTCATTTCCTCCTATCCATCTTCTGTTCATTAGTTTATGTGTCATTTTCTGTGGAAGGACTTCTCTATCAGTGAAATATACGTTAAGGACCCTCCCCACATAGTAGTGTTATTTTTACATTTGCTGTACTTTGCATAATTTGTAGTTGTTCCATTGTTCTTTCTCAAGATTGCTTTTGCTATTTGTGGTTTTTTGTATTTCCATACAAATCTTGAGATTATTTGTTCTAGTTCTGTGAAAAATTCTCTTGGTAGCTTGATAGGCATTGCATTGAATCTGTAGATTGCTTTGGCTAGTATACTCATTTTCACTATATTGACTCTTCCGATCCATGAACATGGAATATTTCTCCATCTATTAGTGTCCTCTTTGATTTCTTTCATCAGTGTTTTATAGTTTTCGATATATAGGTCTTTAGTTCCTCAGTGGTGAAAAACTGAAAGCATTTCCCCTAAAGTCAGGAACAAGACAAGGGTGCCCACTTTCACCACTACTATTCAATATAGTTCTGGAAGTTTTGGCCACAGCAATCAGAGCAGAAAAAGAAATAAAAGGAATCCAAATTGGAAAAGAAGTAAAACTTTCACTGTTTGCAGATGACATGATCCTCCACATAGAAAATCCTAAAGACTCGACCAGAAAACTACTAGAGCTAATCAATGAATATAGTAAAGTTGCAGGATATAAAATCAACACTCAGAAATCCCTTGCATTCCTATACACTAATAATGAGAAAGTAGAAAAAGAAGTTAAGGAAACAATTCCATTCACCATTGCAAAAAAAAGAATAAAATACCTAGGAATATACCTACCTAAAGAAACTAAAGACCTATGTTAATTTAAAATGGAAAAAAGAAATATTTAAAAAATGGTGGATCGAATGGAAAATACTTCAAGAACATACTATGACTTTCAGAATATGTAAAATGCAACACAGCTGCAGGCTTCTTTCTAGAGCAATATGCTACAAATAAGGACATAGAAAATTTTCACAGTAAAAAATATATCTTGTAAGCACTAAACAAAGCAAACATACTGTTAAGAGTAGTCAAAGTACAAAAGCAAAAATGCATCACAGAAGAGGACAGAGAAATATTTTGTAACTTAAATAAAGAAATAAAAAAGAACACATCACATTTCAAAAGTTGTATGCACAAAATAATAATAGATTTTAAATATTTAAAGCACACTTAGAAAGAAATGTATTAGATATAAACATTTTTATTATATCTCCTATATATATATATATAAACTCAAATTATAATGGGAAATACTCATACATTTCTTGTATTATACCTAGTATAATAAAAAAAATGATATGTAAGCAAAAGTAGCAAAACTATCCTATTTTAATAAGGTAAAATTGCACTCAAGCAAGACAATACGCATTATTTTCAAATGCAAATAAAAGAGTTACTAAAATTAAATGATGCTGCTAAATCGCTTCAGTCATGTCCGACTCTGTGTGACCCCATAGACAGCAGCCCACCAGTCTCCCCCATCCCTGGGATTCTCCAGGCAAGAACACTGGAGGGTGTTGCCATTTCCTTCTCCAATGCATGAAAGTGAACAGTGAAAGTGAAGTCGCTCAGTCGTGTCTGACTCTTAGTGACCCCATGGACTGCAGCCTACCAGTTTCCTCCGTCCACGGGATTTTCCAGGCAAGAGAACTGGAGTGGGGTGCCATTGCCTTCTCTGAAGATTGAATGAGGATATTATAAATCAAATGTTAATAAATTTTAAATGCTTTGTATCAATTTTTTTTTCTGAATATAAGTCAAATAAGCGGGGTGATGATATAGCTATGACATACTCCTTTCCCAACTTGGAGCCAGTCTGTTATTGCATGTCCAGTTCTAACTGTTGCTTCCTGACCTGCATACATGTTTCTCAAGAGGCAGGGAAGGTGATCTGGTATTCTCATCTCTTGAAGAATTTTCCAGAGTTTGTTCTGGTGCATGCAATCAAAGGCTTTGGCATAGTCAATAAAGCAGAAATAGATGTTTTTCTGGAACTCTCTTGCTTTTTTGATGATCCAGTGGATGTTGGCAACTTGATCTCTGGTTCCTCTGTTTTTTCTAAATCCAGCTTGACCATCTGGAAGTTCACAGTTCACATACTGTTGAAGTCTGGCTTGGAGATTTTTAAGCATTACTTCACTAGCATGTGAGATGAGTGCAGTTGTACAGTAGTTTGGGAATTCTTTGGCATTGCCTTTCTTTAGGATTAGAATGAAAACTGACCTTTTCCCGTCCTGTGGCCACTACTGAGATTTCCAAATTTGCTGGCATATTGAGTGCAGCACTTTCACAGCATCATCTTTCAAGATTTGAAATAGCTCAACTGGAATTCCATCACCTCCAATAGTTTTGTTTGTAGTGGTACTTCCTAAGGCCCACTTGACTTCACATTCCAGGATGTCTGGTTTCAGGTGAGTGATCATATCATCGTGTTTTTCTGGGTCGTGGAGATCTTTTTTTNATTCCATCACCTCCAATAGTTTTGTTTGTAGTGGTGCTTCCTAAGGCCCACTTGACTTCACATTCCAGGATGTCTGGTTTCAGGTGAGTGATCATATCATCGTGTTTTTCTGGGTCGTGGAGATCTTTTTTATTTTTTATTTTTTCAATACTTCTGTGTATTCTTGCCACCTCTTCTTAATATCTTCTGTTTCTGTTAGGTCCATACCATCTCTTTCCTTTGTTGTGCCCATCTTTGCATGAAATGTTCCCTTGGTATCTCTAGTTTTCTTGAAGAAATCTCTACTCTTTCCCATTATATAGTTTTCCTCTATTTCTTTGCACTGATGACTGAGGAAGGCTTTCTTATTTTTCCTTGCTATTCTTTGGAACTCTGCATTCAAATGGGTATATCTTTCCTTTTCTCTTTTGCCTTTTACTTCTCTTTTTTTTTTTCAGCTAGTTATAAGGCCTCCTTAGGCGACCATTTTACCTTTTGCATTTCTTTTCCGTGGGAATGGTCTTGATCCCTGTCTCCTGTACCTGTACAATGTTGCAAACCTTCTTTTATTGATCTTCAGGCACTTTGTCTATCAGATCTAATCCCTTGAATCTATTTGTCACTTAGCTTCCCTGGTGGCTCAGAGGTTAAAGCGTCTGCCTGCAGTGTGGAAGACCTGGGTTCGATCCCTGCGTTGGGAAGATCCCCTGGAAAAGGAAATGGCAACCCACTCCAGTATTCTTGCCTGGAGAATCCCATGGACAGAGGAGCCTGGTGGGCTATAGTCCTGGGGTCCCAAAGAGTTGGGCACGATGGAGCGACTTCACTTCACTTCACTTACTGTATAATCGTAAGTGATTTGATTTAACAATATGAACATCTATCTTACTTTTCTATGATATCTCTTCCTTACATGACATAAAATTTACTGTTTTACTCCTTACAATTTATGTTCTTTCTTATGGTTTCTTCTCTACTTTCCTGCATCTCAACACTCATTTAAAATTCCATCTCCCAAACTTGCTGCTCGATTACTGTACTTTTATTCCAGTCTGACATATAGTGGCAGATGTCTTGGGTCACATAGACAGTATTTTCAGCCTATTCACACAAATGGAATAAAGAAAGTTATTTTGTTTCTCCAGAGAAGTGGAAATTATTATTTCTATTGAGATCATCTCTTTATACTTTTCATCCACTAATTTTCATAGGAACATTATCATTTCCAGATCTGTTGTTACTTTTCCAGTAATAGTAATGTTATTGGAAATGAAAGAGCACTTGAATATACAAAGTTGTACTGGGATCCAATTCTCATAATAATTCTATACTTTCACTCAAGCTATCATTGCATTGAAAATAGTATTCTTGAGAATACTCCACTGTCCTGCTAGTTTCTGTGCATTTTTGGTATAGTACAAAGGCAGGGTAGTTGTGAGCAAGTGAAGTGAAGGATTTCGTAAAAATAATATTTATTAAATGGTAGGGTGTTGTGGTAAAGAGAGAGAAAATAGAGGAAAAGCTAGAAGATAAACTTTGTGTGTGATAGTCATGATTGAGTATCAGTTCTATAAACAGCGAAAATTGATTTCTTACTCACCTAGAGGGGAGTGAATTAGCAATATGGGATTCTTTCATCTTGTTATACCCAAATCTCAAATTGAAATCTGCTTAGAGACCATAACTGGGAAACGAAGAATTGCATAATGAAAATTTAGTTTTATCTAGAAGTAATTTGTTGCCTTTCTTTAAAGCCCACTAGTGAAACTAGTCAAATGCTTTTCCTATATGAAATGAACATGGGAAATTTAAGTCTGCCAGTTGCCACAGAGGTAGGATTGCTGGAAAACAATACAAGATATCCAGTTGAACTTTAATTTCACACACAAAACTATTTTTAGAATAAAGATTGTGAATGCTTATATAAAACATCTTTTGTTTATTTGAAATTCAAATTGAGCACATTGCTAAACTTGGCTGCCCTGTCCAGAAATCAAAACAAACTAGATATTGACAAACACCATTAATGTCTATTATAATCCATTTTTTATAGCAGATTATTTGGTTTACTCTCTCACACGTTGAATACATTCCCTATGGCAGACAACCCAAACCCTATCCAGTCAGAGGGTTCCTATCCAGTTCAGAAGCCCTGGATAGTGGAAGAGATGCTACTGTCTCTCCATCAAGAACATTTCCTTTAGACATACACTCTAAAAAGAAAAGCTATCTGTCTAACACACATATAGAATGGGTACACCAACTGCAAGGAACATTCTCGAATAGAAAAAAGAAAAATGGGTGACATGTTAAATACTGGTTCTGATGTCTCACTAGACAGACAGTATAAGACTCCTTATATTGGGATAAAGATATTCATTAATCACTCCCTGATACTCATCTCTTGAAAAGAGTTGTAATACACTATGCACAGTTTGTTGTTGTTTTCACTCTTTCAGTCTTTTTAGAGTTTCCTCTTTCATCATATTTGAAATAAATGGCGTGTCTGCCCTTTTAAGGGCTTCATAATGTTAACAGTGATGTGTTAACTTTTAAGTATTGAAGCATTATTTTAAAATTCAGCATTTTGCTTGTATTTCTATACTATATATACCTAACCTATATACAAACTACGACACTGTGTTTGCGTTATTTCGTTTGTACAAAGGCATCAACAATTTACCAAGCAGTTTTTTCATGCATTTGCTTCCAGCATGTATAGTTGTCATACATTCTTTTTTTCCTGACATAATCCATGACTGTAATAAGTTCATGATGGCAACATAAAGGCCATCTGAAACATTTAGTTTGGGTGCAAATTGACCCCCAAAGACTCAAATTAATACAAAGCAACATTAAAAAAAAAGTGCATTTTGTTTACTTTTGCTAAAGAGATCCAAGAGTAAACAAAGCAAAATGCACGAACATTCTGACTTTTCCCAATCAATTCTCCCATAGCTACACACTTAGTATGTAGTGTGTATGTAGTGTGTACTACTACACACTACATTTACATGTAAATTAGTAAGTTAGAAGGTACATATCCTAAGTTTTTGCAGATGAAAGTTTTGGATATTTTTGTTTTTTCTTCAGTTTTTCTTCCTTCCATTTTATAATATTAAGTAAATTGTTTTGGAAATATAATTATTTTTATATACCACTTTGTAAGATATATGATTTCATGGTTTCATATTCAGATATTATCTAGAAATATACATAAATATGAAATCTAATATTTAGAAGTTCAAAAATGATAAAAAACTGAAAGTTTGTGGTTGGTGACACATTTAGATTTTTTCTTCATGATTTGAGAAATTAATCAGTATTTAAAAAATTTTTCAGAAGTTGAAGCCTTCAAAATTTACTACATATAATGACATTTTCAGGAAAAACATATCTAAAATAATATTTATTTTATAATTAACTGTGTAGAAAAATGACTCTGCCCACCTGAGGAGAATGAAAATCTTTTATATTTGATTCATTAAGATTATCATGTTCATCTGATGGAAATTATATTGCACAGCTTAAATTGCAGTTCTTGTGAGAAGAGCAAGTTTTACTGAATAATTTACTGATAAATATTATACTCCTATTAATTATATTCCATCTGCAATTTAATTATCCTATTTGAATATATTTTCTCACTTGTATACAGAATGACATTATTGTGGATGTCAGTGGAAGAGATGTATTAAATATGAGCAATAAAAATGAAATGAGAAACATTTGGAGTAATTAAGATGAGTATTTGTTGGACTGCATATTGTGTGTGTAGTATGTGTGTATGTGTTTAACATCTTAAAAGTCCTGCAAGAAACCATAGAACAAGAGTTTTACATATGATGAAAGTACTTATAAGGAATTATCTTTATATTTAGTTGCTTGCAAATTATATATTAATAATTTATAATGTAGGAAAGTCTAAAAGATGCTGGTCTCATTAGTTTTTTTGAAATGGGAATTTTTTTTTCAAGGGCTTTGCTTGTGGCTTAGCTGGTAAAGAAGCCTCTTGCAATATGGGAGACCTGGGTTCAATCCCTGGAATGGGAAGATCCACTGGAGAAGGGAAAGGCTACTGACTCCAGTTCTGGCCAGAATAATTCCAACTACCGTATAGTCCATGTGACTGCAAGGAGTGGGACACGACTAAGTGACTTTCACTTTCACTTTTCTTTTTCCAAAACGTGTCTTTATTCAGTTAAAACTTTAATTAGCATTGACAGGACTTGGAAATTTGACCTGGTCATCATTGAACCCTATTCTACAAAACAGCAATTACAAAAAAGTCTTCTGTTTCCATACAAGTTTCTGGTTTAAAGTATCCTTAGAGAAATATTTTCTAGTTAAGACTTAGTATTCAGTGTTAAAACTGCTGAAATCATTTTAAATCACTGTACTTTAGAATAATGTGAAGTCAAGGTGACCTTAGAAAGCATCACTACAAACAAAGCTAGTGGAGGTGATGGAATTCTAGTTGAGATGTTTCAAATCCTGAAAGATGATGCTGTGAAAGTGCTGCACTCAATATGCCAGCAAATTTGGAAAACAGCAGTGGCCACAGGACTGGAAAAGGTCAGTCTTCATTCCAATTCCAACGAAAGGCAATGAAAAAGAATGCTCAAACTACCACACAGTTGCACTTATCTCACATGCTAGTAAGGTAATGCTCAAAATTCTCCAAGCCAGGCTTCAGCAATACGTGAACCGTGAACTTCCAGATGTTCAAGCTGGTTTTAGAAAAGGCGGAGGAACCAGAGATCAAATTGCCAACATCCACTGGATCATGAAAAAGCAACAGAGTTCCAGAAAAACATCTATTTCTGCTTTATTGACTATGCCAAAGCCTTTGACTGTGTAGATCACAATAAACTG
>SJYW01011823.1:2292-12678 GCA_006410735.1 Raphicerus campestris
GATGGCTAACAAACACATGAAAAGATGCTCAACATCACTCATTATCAGAGAAATGCAAATCAAGACCACAATGAGGTACCACTTCACACCAGTCAGAATGGCTGCGATCCAAAAATCTACAAGCAATAAGTGCTGGAGAGGATGTGGAGAAAAGGGAACCCTCTTACACTGTTGGTGGGAATGCAAACTAGTACAGCCACTATGGAGGGCAGTGTGGAGATTCCTTAAAAAATTGCAAATAGAACTGCCCTATGACCCAGCAATCCCACTGCTGGGCATACACACCGAGGAAACCCGAATTGAAAGAGACACATGTACCCCAATGTTACAATGTTACAGTATTTTATGGAATAATGATCAAAAGTCGTATCTTTGGTTTTACTGGGTAATCTTCAAAAAATACGCCTTCCCAATTTTAAAATCTTGAAGACATTTTTTAGTGATCCACTTCCATTTGTAGATCAAGATGGTCTTTCTAAAAGGCAAATGTTTCTGTTTGTACTGTAATAATGGCAATTTCCTGTTCTAATTAACACACAGGGAATGGAACAAGAGCTGGAACAGGTGACGTGCATAGGTGAGAGACTCAGAGAGAAGTTTTAGGGTGGGACTTAGGTTTTCAGGTTGGATATGTAAAGCCTAGGGTTTTAGAGGGCTCTTTCTTTAAATATATATTTTTTTAAATTAAAAAAATATTTTTGGCCACACCATACAGCTTGTAAAAGATCTTGGTTCCCTGACCAGGGATCAAACCTGCACCCTTTGTATTGGAAGCAAATAGTTCTAACTACTGTGCTACCAGCAAAGTCCCATAGGGAGCTCTTTCTTGAGCACCCAGTTGCTAAGGGCCTGGGGGAAAACTGTTTTCTGTGAGTCCTTAGACAAGTGACATCACAGGATGTGGTGGGTGGTGCACACGGTGGGTGGCGCCACTCATGTTTCATAGTCATGCGTTGTGGTGTGCCACTGGAGAAACGTGACACAAAAGCACCTCTGTGAGGGGCTGGATCCTCCAGGATCCTCTGAGTGCCTGGTTTCATTAAAGGTAAACTTCAGAATATTTTAAAAAATAGATAACTCATCCTTTAGTTAAGCCTTCTAAAATATGTTCATTGAGAGTAAAGTTGTGATGAAGAGTTGGAGGCTTTCTGAAAACCACCTGGAAAGTGATGGTTTTCCCCTTATGATCAATAAATAATGAGAGAGAGGTAGGTTGACACCTTCTGGGTAGAGAAGAGACCAACCAGATGACTTGGCTGAAGAGATGGCCACATCGTCTGGGGAAGAAGAGATCAATGATGGATTTGGAGTGAGGACCAGCAAAGGGGCCAACCTCCATTTCTTTATTCTCTGAAGGGCGAGTTGTTAACTTTATTCCCTGGAGGGTGGTCTTTGTGAAGATTGGTGGTTGGCTCTTTATTATCTGTGCTAATAATAAAGAGGAAGGGGAAATCCAAAATAGTAGGGTGTCCTCCAATGGTTTAGACTTAGTTTAGAAATCTTTTAAAGAGGTTAAAACTGTAGCAACCTCAGAAAATGTGCCTCTTCGCTTTATGTTCTGTCCTAGGTGCATGTAATTTCTTTATTTTATTTTTGCTGCACAGTGAGCTATGTGGGACCTCAGTTTCCTGAACAGGGAGCAAACCTATGCCCACTGCATTGGAAGTGCAGTCTTCTGGTGGCCCTCTAGGAGAGGCCTGCTGCATCTTGTTTAATTGAAAAAATGGTAATAACATCTCCCCATTTGTTGAGTTTCAAGCAGTGGGCTGGGTACCTTTTCTGTCTCATCTCCTTTTTTTGTTGTTGTTTTGTTTTATTTATTTATTTTGGTGTCATCTCCTTTAGTTCTCCAGAGAAGGCAATGGCATCCCACTCCAGTACTCTTGCCTGGAAAATCCCATGGATGGAAGAGCCTGGTGGGCTGCAGTCCATGGGGTTGCTAAGAGTCAGACATGGCTGAGCGACTTCACTTTCCCTTTTCACTTTCATGCAGTGGAGAAGGAAATGGCAACCCACTCCAGTGTTCTTGCCTGGAAAATCCCATGGACGGAGGAGGCTGGGAGGCTGCAGTCCATGGGGTCGCAAAGAGTCGGACTCAACTGAGCAATTTCACTTTCACTTTTCTCTTTTAGGCATTGGAGGAGGAAATGGCAGCCCACTCCAGTGTTCTTGCCTGGAGAATCCCAGTGACAGGGAAGCCTGTTGGGCTGCCATCTATGGGGTCGCACAAAGTCTGGCACTACTGAAGCGACTTAGCAGCAGCAGCCTTTAGTTCTCACAAAAACTCCTTGAGAATGGTACTGTAATTTTCATGTATACTTCTATATTTTGTGTGAACACCCTACACTAGAATCTGTCAGATTCAGAGTCCCAAGTAACACCAACAGTGATACAAATATAAACAAGCTAAGAAGTCACAAAAGTTTAAAATAGAATTTCCTTCCAATTAGTTAGTAATTAATAAACAAACAAATTTGTTTGTTACCTTTATCACTGCTGATAATCAACTCCTAGGTATTAGAAAATTGATTCTTACTGAATATTTTTGGAGGAAATTTCATGATGACCAAAGAAGAAAAAGTCAAAGCAAACATTTTAGGGAATGCCACCTTGATTTTGTTCAGCTGTGCAGAAACGAAATCATAAACATTATTGTTCATTAATTGTTTTATCAACCACATTGGCTCTGGGCTTGGAGTGGTTAAATAATCCTCATCTTTTTAAAATTAATTAATTAATTAGCTGGTCTTAGTTGTGGCCCGTGGCGTCTCTGACCTTCGTTGCAGGATCATTAGCTGTAGGTTTCACACTCTTAGTTGTGGCCTGTGGGATCTACTTCCCTGACCAGGCATCAAACCTAGGCTCCCTGCATTGGAAGAGTCAAGTCTGAATCACTGGACCACCAGGGAAGTCCCTCAGCCTCATCTTTTATGCTTTTTAATGTGTTTAGGTAACATGTTGGTATAATTATCCCAGTTTTTGAATCAGTGGTGATGAAACTTTTATATGCATAGATATCAGCCAGGATGCTAAAAAGGTACACTTGTGGGCCCCATCCCAGTGATTTTTTTTCTTTTAGCACCTATTAAGTCATGTTTCATAGTCATGCGTTGTGGTGTGCCATTGGAGAAACGTAGGGCAAGTCATAGTAACCTAGTTAGTCAAACAAAATATAGGCATTACCCTTTAATTCTTTCCCACAAATGCAGCATATGACTTAGCATCAAGTCTTAGCAATTCTACTCACAAAGCATCTTGAACCCACCCATTTTTATTGCCGTTATGACCACTTTTATTCCTTTTCTATATTATTGTGATATTATCCTAACTAGTTTCCTTCCTTCCGCTTTTGCCTTCCTCACACCCCACTCTCCATGTGGTAGCCAGAGGGATCTTTTACAAATGTAAAACAGATCATGTGATCTCCTACACCCATGTTAGTGTAGTGTTAGTCAGTCGTGTCTGACTCTTTTGCAACTCCTTGGACTGCAGCCTGCCAGGCTCCACTGTCCATGGAATTCTCCAGGCAAGAATACAGGAGTGGGTTGCTATTCCCTTCTCCAGGGAATCATCCTGACCCAGGGATCAAACCTGGGTATCCTGCATCGCAGACAGATTCTTTACTGTCTGAGCCTCCAGGGAAGCCTATGCACCTCACTCTCCACTAACTTTCTATCCTGCTTAGAATAAAACCCAGGCTCCTTTTTCTCTCTCAAAAGTCCTCCTTGGCAATGCCCGGAATGCCTCTTCTTCCTCATTACCTGTGACTCCTCTCTCCCACACCCAGTATCCATCTGCATTATGTGATGTCCTGGGATATGCCAACCTCCTTTATTCCTAGGAGAGCTGTTCCTTCTGCCTGGTAGGAGCTTTCTTGGATCTCTAAGTTCCTGGTTTCCCATCATTCAGTTCTCAGCCTAGATGTTGCTTCCTCAGACATCTCTCTTGACTACCCAATCTAGGGGCCAACTGGTAACCATCAAGTATTTCACCCCATTTTAATTCTCCAAAGAGCATTTATCATCCTCTGCTATGTGGATTGTTTGTTGATTGGCTGTCTCCTCACCCTATGATGTAAGCTCTTTCAGAGAAGGAACTTTGTCTTGTTGTTACCATGTCCCCAGTGCAAAATAATCTTTGCATGTATTAGGTACACAGAAAATGTTTGATAAATAAACAAATAACTAAGAATATATCAAGAAACAAGACATAGTTCTTATACTCACGATTTTGCAATCTCATAAAGTGCATAATTTATTATACTCTTAGGGTTTATGAATGGTCAAAGAGTTAATATTTCTTAACTTCAACCTCAAAGGTCCTTCCCACAGTCCTTGCAGCCTGTTTAGCTGCTGTTACACAAAACACATATTCCATTTCTTTTGGAGCAGGTCCGATCAGCCTATAAAAAATAGCTCTTAAGGCAAACCACTGATTCTTGGACTCTCTATTTTATCCAGATAAATCCTCTGTGTCCCCAAACTGTTAGTATTGCTGGCTGTATTAAATTTTTTAGTGCACAGCACTTTCAGTAGGATGTCAAGTATTTTCGCAGTGTTTAATGAAATATTAAAGCAACGCGATCTGAAAGACCCTGTAAGGGATTCTGACCNGATCAGCCTATAAAAAATAGCTCTTAAGGCAAACCACTGATTCTTGGACTCTCTGTTTTATCCAGATAAATCCTCTCTGTCCCCAAACTGTTAGTATTGCTGGCTGTATTAAATTTTTTAGTGCACAGCACTTTCGGTAGGATGTCAAGTATTTTCGCAGTGTTTAATGAAATATTAAAGCAACGCGATCTGAAAGACCCTGTAAGGGATTCTGACCTGGACTTAGGAGAAATACTTCTTAATTGGTTTTGCCTCTGAACTATTCTGTGACGTCTGCACCCCTTTGTCCCTCAGTTTCTCCATTTGTAAAGATTAACTAATGTCACAGAAACCTCCATTTTCAGGTAAAGTAGATGAGAAAGTAAAATTTTTAAAATCTCATAGCTAGTCCCTAGAGATCATTGAGGTGCCTTGAAAAACTATTGGCTCAGCTGGTAAGAGTCATTTTATTGACCCGCTGTTCTGAAAGTGGGCTGCCAGCTGCGGATAGTGCAAGGGCTTTGTAAAGTCTTGTTTTTCTTAATGGTATTTTCCCCACCAGCCTTCCAAAATGTCTGAAATGTCTACCACAAGAACAGCTCCTTTGGGTTAAGAGGTTATCTCCAGGGAGACATGTTTAAAATGAACTCCTGGTGTAGATAACACATGAGCTCATTTAGCACATCTGCACTGATTGGTCTATTAGAGTTGAATGCCTTCCAGGAGAAAACTTCAGCTAAGGGAACAGGATATGCTATCTTCTGCTCCTTCCTTCTATGCATCCATCTACCCTTGAAGCAGTTACAGAGTTTCCTATGAATTGTTTTCAATTGCTTTATTGAGGTATAATTGACATACAGTATACTGCACATAAGTATGAATATTATATGTAATATAAATACATATATATTTGTGAAATAATTAGCACAGTCAAGAGAGTGAACAGATCTGTGACCCCTGAAGTTTCCTTGTGCCTCTTGATAATTTCTCCCTCAGGCCCCTTCAGATAACCTATTGACCTGCTTTCTGTCATTTTAAATGTTTTCATTTTCTAGAGATTTATATAAATGGAACTATATAGTTAATTTTTTATTATGATTTCTTTCACTTAGCATAATTATTTTGAGACTCAGTTATGTCATCATCTATATCAACAATTCATTCCTTAACATTGTTGAATTGTGTTTCATTGTATGGGTATATCATCATTCGTTTCTTTATTCACTTATTAATGGACATTTGATAATTTTTAGCTTATGACTATTACAAAGTTGTGTGAACAATCATTCAAAGCTGTTTGTATGAACATTTGCTATCATTTCTCTTGGGTAAATACCTAGGGATAGAATGGCTGGATTGTATGGTTGGTGTGTACTTAACCTTTTAAGAAACTGCCAAATCGTTTTCCAAAGTACGTATACTGTTTTACAGTCCAACTAACAATGTTAATGAATTTTAGTTCTTCTAAATCTTCATCAACACTTTAGCTGTTGTAATCAGTGTGTGGCGGTACCTAACTATATGTTTGCTTTGCATTTTCCTAAAGACTAATGATATTGAGCATCTTTTCATACACTTATTTGCCATTACTGTATCTTTCTTGGTAAAATCCCTGTTTAAATCATTTGCCTACTTACTAATTTGATTGTTTTCTTTATCTTGAGTTTTGAGAGTTCTTTGGATACAAATAGTTCCTTGTTGGCTATAAGATTTAAAAATCTTTTTTTCCAGTGTGTGGCTTTTCATTTTCTTAACAATGTCTTTGAGGTGCAGTCATTCTTGATTGTTCACAAATTTCTAATTATTTACTTATTTTTTTATAGATAAATGTATCTATATTTTTCATCATTTCTAAAAAATTGTTGCTTGCTCCAAAGTCACAAGATTCTGATGTATGTTTTTTGGAAGTTTTATATTTTTTGTTCTTTCATTTAGGTTTGTGGTCTGTTTTGAGTTTATTTTTGTATATGATGTGAAATATTATTGACATTCACGTCTTAAAAGCTTATTTGTTGAAAACAGTACCATTTATTGAAAAGAGTATCCTTTATCTACTGATTTTCCTTTGCATCTTTCTAAAAAAATCAGCTTTTTTAATATGGGTAGAAAAATTATGGTCTCTTTGCCCCATTTCATTGGTTTATTTGAGTGTCTTTAATTAGTAAAGGTAATTGTGTATTTTTTATAATAAATTTAAAATCAGATAAAGGCTTAGTTCATCAACTTTCCTTTCTTTTCAAGTTATTATGGCTATTCTAGTCCCTTTGCATTTCCAGAATCAGTTTGCTGATTTCTACAGATAAACCTGCTGAGATTTTAATTGAAATTGAGTTGAATCTACAGATCAATTTGGGAGGAGTTGACATCCCAACAATATTAGATCTTCTTTAATTTCTTTCAGCAATGTTTTTTGTTTGTTTGTTTTTATTGTCCAGATTTAGTACATAATTTATGAGATTTATCCTCAAGTATTTCATGAATTTTGATGCTCTTATAAATGGTATTTTAAAAATTTTATCTTTTGACTGTTCATTGGCAATATATAGAAATTCTTTTGGTAGCTCATTTGTTAGTTCTAACAGCTACTTTGGTAGATTTTATTTTATTTTCTGTATCTATGATCATCATGTTTGCNCTTCTTTAATTTCTTTCAGCAATGTTTTTTGTTTGTTTGTTTTTATTGTCCAGATTTAGTACATATTTTATGAGATTTATCCTCAAGTATTTCATGAATTTTGATGCTCTTATAAATGGTATTTTAAATTATTGGCAATATATAGAAATTCATTTGGTAGCTCATTTGTTAGTTCTAACAGCTACTTTGGTAGATTTTATTTTATTTTCTGTATCTATGATCATCATGTTTGCTGTGAATAAAGATAGTTTTATTTCTTCCTTTTCTTTATGGACACCTTTTATCTCTTTTCCTTGCCTTACTGAAATGACTAGACCCTCCATGACAACGTTGAATAGAGTAGTGAGAATAGACATCCTTGCCTTGTCCTGTTCATAAGGGGAAGTATTGTCTTTCACCATTGTTATTGGATGAATTGTGTTCTCCCCAAATCCAAATGTTGAAGTCCTACCCCTCAGCACTTCAGAATGTGACTCTGTTTGGAGATAGGGCCTTTAATGAGGGAATGAAAATAAACTGAGGTTACATGGGTGCCTTCTAGTCCAATATGACTAGTGTCTTTAGAAAAAGAAGAGATGAGGACACAGATATGTGTAAATATCAAGGAAAGACTGTATTAAGACAGAAAGACTGCCATCAACAAGTCAAGCAGAGAGGTCTTAGAATGAAATCAGTCCAACTCACATCTGGGTCTTCTAGCCCCCAGAATAGTGAGAAAAACATTTCTGTTGTTTAAGCCCCCCCAGGCCATAGTATTTTGTTATGGTAGCCTTAAAACACTAATACAGTCATTAGGTATGGTATTAGCCACAGGTCTTTTGTATTAATAGATACTTTGCCAGGTTTTGAAAGTTAAATTTTGTTCTTAGTGTGCTGAGCATTTTTATGAGAAATGTATGTAAGATTTGTCAAAGGCTTTCTGAACCTATTGAAAAGATCATATTTTTCTTTTGGTTTAGTTTGTTAATATGGTGAATCAATGGATTGCAACAGAGATTTAACATACCATGAAAATTCTTCTGTATAGAATTAATGATACTTTCCAGCTGTTTCTGTTTTCAATGAAATAAAAATGCAATTAACTACAAATCAGCCTGTGTAGGTTGGTAAAAATTCTCAGCTGGGGTCTCATAAACTCGGAAGGAAGTAGTGAGATTGGATGATAGGTAGTTATACTTAAAATTGATTGTAATCTGAACCCTGAATTAACTGGAGAACTTCAGCACTTGGCTTTCAACTAAAAAGAGAGTATTAGGAAAATGAGGAGTATAGCAATCACAGATAAAACTCAAATATGGTTTGAGATTTGGTTTCTTTCTTATTACACTTCTTACATACATCTAATTTCATAATGGGTGTGTGAAGAATGGGTAGCTGTGTAGGTGGTTTTTAAAGAACCTCAGGCATCTTCCTCCTCTGCCAAAGCAATTTCCATGCTTTATTCGTAGTTCATTTTTTCAGCTTAACTTTGCCTCTTTTTAAAGTAGATTTCACCTGGAGAACCAGCCCTCTGGGCTGTTTAGTAGTGTCAGCTGATTGGCTTTTCTTCAGGGCTGTTTGAGCTCAAAGCACTAAGAGACTAAGAATCTACCTCAGTGAAGAAAGAATAATTTGAAGCCCAGGATAATTTCTCATCACAGGACAGTACCTGGGTAGGTGTTGAGTGGTGGGCAATTTGAAGGCACAGGGCTCAAGGTGGGGTTGGGAGTTGATGGGAAGGCAAAAGTGATGTGTTCCAGGAAGCATGGTGAAATGCTGAAAGGGGAAGAGGGAGATCTAAGACACTGTTTAATTAAAGAAGTACATGTGAATGACCCTTCTGTGCCAGGCGTGGGTCTGGATGTAAGTAAGTGTGAGTCAGTGTCTTCAATTGGGAGTGAAGGTAGGGGTGGGAGCGGAGGTGGGGAATGAAGAGGGGAGAAGCAGGGAGATGAGCCAGAAGCAAGGGGGTAAGGTACAGTGTCAAGGGCTGGCACAAAGCTGTATTCAAAATTGGGCTGGAGTGTTGGAGGTGGCCATTGTGAGAGCGACTGGAAGACAGAGATGGAAGAGGAGAGCTCTAGACAGGAGGAGATAAATGAATGGTTCTGTTATGGGTTTGATAATGGCTAGATATTCAATTATAAAGGAAAGTCACATTATTTTCTGTATTCTGTGTTTACTAGGGCAAGATGCTAAAAAAAAAAGAATGGAAAGGAGCTTGTAGGAAGAGTGGAACATCCATATAACGCTTGTGTGTGTGTGTGTGTGTGTGTGTGTGTGTGTGTGTGTGTGTGTGTGAAGTCACTCAGTCATGTCCGACTCTTTGCGACCCCGTGGACTGTAGCCCACCAGGCTCCTTGTTCCATGGGATTCTCCAGGCAAGAATACTGGAGTGGGTTGCCATTTCTTTAGGGGTCAAAAAGTCTGTTAGCCCCAGTCTCTGGGCATTCTGGCTACTTGACAATTTATTGAAATAGGATCAACTTTCACCTATTCATGATGTTTATTGCTAAATGTGTACAGTAAGATGTGGAGTAGAAGGGAAGAGCAAGGCACTCAGCCATGTTATTTGAGTTCAAATTCTAGTTTTGCCCCTTATTTTGTGTAACTTCTGGGCAAATTAACTTTTCTTTGCCTCAGTTTCTCCATCTGGAAAGTAGAGTTAATAGAAGATTTTTTAATGGAATGTTAACAATGGGAAGAGGGAAGGGAGACAGGGGACAACAGAGGTAGGGGGTTAAGAGGTACAAACTGCGTTGTATAAAATAAACTACAAGGATATATTGTACAGCACAGGGAATACAGCCAGCATTGTATAACTATAAATGGAGTTTCAGTTCAGTTTGGTTCAGTTGCTCGGTCGTGTCCAATTCTTTGTGACCCAATGGACTGCAGCACACCAGGCTTCTCTGTTCATCACCAACTCCTGGAGTTTGGTCAAACTCAGGTCCATTGACATGAGATGCCATTTAATCATCTCATCCTCTATAAATGGAGTATAGCCTTTAAAAATTATGAATCACTATGTCATATATCTGAAACATATAATATTGTAAATCAACCATACCTCAATTAAAAAAATTAAAAATGGACCAATTAAAAAAACAAAAAAATAGATTTTAAAAATGAGGACCAATTGAGTCAAATATGCAAAGTAGTTAACAATGCCTAGTACAT
>SJYW01011824.1:29728-45192 GCA_006410735.1 Raphicerus campestris
TCCAAAATCACTGCAGATGGTGACTGAAGCCATGAAATTAAAAGACGCTTGCTCCTTGGAAGAAAAGTTATGACCAACCTAGATAGCATATTGAAAAGCGGAGACATTACTTTGCCAACAAAGATCCATCTAGTCAAGGCTTTAGTTTTTCCTGTGGTCATGTATGGATGTGAGAGTTGGACTGTGAAGAAGTCTGAGTGCCGAAGAATTGATGCTTTTGAACTGTGGTGTTGGAGAAGACTCTTGAGAGTCCCTTGGACTGCAAGGAGATCCAACCAGTCCATTCTGAAAGAGATCAGCCCTGGGATTTCTTTGGAGGGAATGAACTCCAGTACTTTTGCCACCTCATGCAAAGAGTTGAGTCATTGGAAAAGACTCTGATGCTGGGAGGGATTGGGAGCAGGAGGTGAAGGGGACAACAGAGGATGAGATGGCTGGATGGCATCACAGACTCAATGGACGTGAGTCTGAGTGAAGTCCGGGTGTTGGTGATGGATAGGGAGGCCTGGCATGCTGTGATTCATGGGGTTGCAAAGAGTCGGACACGACTGAGCTACTGAAATGAACTGAACTGAAAAGGCCTGAAGGTGAACAATGTGAGAGAGATTACTATACTGGGCTGACATGTCTTGGCTTGCAATGTGGCAGTGTTAGAGCAACTGTTATTTTCATAAACAGGCTCCATTTCTGGGTTTCCTCTGAGCATTATCATCATCAGTTTGCTGGTATCTCCTTCTTTACCAAGGTCAGCAGGCCATAACAGCTGGTACCACCACATTCCTGATTGTCTAATTATATATTTCACATAAAGCACATATGCCATCTGCTTAGGTTACAGATATAGTGACCCAAATAATAAACTGAATTGCTTGTGTGTGCTTAAGCTGATCCGAAGATGAACCCACATTTTTGACATAGTGGAAAAATGCTGGACTTGCACTGATTTAAAAAATGCTCCCGCTTCTGACCCCCTTTAGTAGGGCTGATGTTTGTCACTAGGGTTAGTGATTAGTGATTTTTGCTTATGTGTCCATATTCTCACCTGGTGTCCCTCATTACTGGTATCATATGTATATGGCCTCACAGAATTAGTTAGAGGGGCGTTCTGAGCTTATAGAGATAAGCAAACTCATTAACTTATCTCGAAGAATTATATTTGTTACCTTGGTATCACCATAATCTATCATTATCTGTGGAAACTATGGGTTTATCTGTAAGCAAACAATATATTTTTATTGAATGAAAAGGAGTCTGTATATATTATGTGAAAAAACCTGGATTATATGAGGACAGGAAATCCTTAACAGTCAGAAACAATTGTCTTCAAGAAAGACTTGCATCTCTGAAACGGTGTGGGTTTAATGTTTCACATCTTGATACTTGGATAAGAAACTTGTATTTCTATTGCCAGATAGAAAGACCTAGGTTTCTTCCTATATAACTTCGGCTAAGTAACTTCAATGTTGTGAACTTCAGCGTTTAAACTTTAGTAAAATAAGGCTGATAAAACTTTATTTTTGGATGCTTGGAGAATTGAATCAGAGATGTGAAAGCAAAATGCCTACTACAGTTCCTGGAGATTAGTTGATGTTTCCCATCCCCTGCTCCTTCGCCATCATAGTGGACCTCTGTCTAGCATCCGTGTCTCCCTCTTCTGGGAACAGAACCTCCACATTTACTTTGGTACCATCTCCTCCATTTTTGGATAGAGACTTGGTGTAATTGTTAATCAAGATCCCTGGTAAACATACAGGCCAAGCCAACTACTCCGATGTGCTCATGATTCTTGAGCTATGCAGCTTGATTTGGCAAATGAGTAGAATAATGTCCTGAACGGACTAACTGACCAGTAGTTTCTACTGTTTAGAGCCCTGCAACTGCTTTGGTCCCTTATAGCAAATACTTTTTTAGAACTTAAATTACTTGGGTTGTTTTGTTTATATTGCTATACCCAGAGTCTGTTGACTAGTACACTTGACTGGTAAACTTGAATAATTTCCCCAGAGGTACTTTCATTCATGTGTTGATTACGTTCCTCTTTATCTGTCCAGTGCTGAGTGCTGGAGTGCATTCAAAGAAGAGAAAGATCAGATTTCCCCCTCTCGTGGTGCTCTCAATTCAGTGGTTTCACAGAGAACATTTGGCCCCAGCACACTAGCTCATGTGTNTTTCATTCATGTGTTGATTACGTTCCTCTTTATCTGTCCAGTGCTGAGTGCTGGAGTGCATTCAAAGAAGAGAAAGATCAGATTTCCCCCTCTCGTGGTGCTCTCAATTCAGTGGTTTCACAGAGAACATTTGGCCCCAGCACACTAGCTCGTGTTGCACAACCTGAGGCATAACCCCAAATTAAATTTAGTGTTAGGCATAGCGACAGCTAATCTAACTCTAAAAAAGTTAATTAAGTTTTTAAGTTAATTAATTAAGTTAATTTAAAAAAATTCCTTTAATTCCATTAATTACATTTTCATTAAAGAATAGCTTTTACTCAGGCTTCTCACTAGTTTCATTTGTTTCACTTAATTTTGTCTTTTTATTTATTCGANGTTGCACAACCTGAGGCATAACCCCAAATTAAATTTAGTGTTAGGCATAGCGACAGCTAATCTAACTCTAAAAAAGTTAAGTTTTTAAGTTAATTAATTAAGTTAATTTTAAAAAATTCCTTTAATTCCATTAATTACATTTTCATTAAAGAATAGGTTTTACTCAGGCTTCTCACTAGTTTCATTTGTTTCACTTAATTTTATCTTTTTATTTATTCGATCTGATGAAGAAAATGTGTCTTTATGGTTCTATGTTAAAAAGTAGGTGACGCTCGAAAATTCAGAGCTTTTGCTGAAAATTGTGACCTTCGATTATTTATGCTGATAATTTATTCTGTTTTATGTTGCTGTTATAGCATTCAAAAGAGTAGATGAAGATCTAATAATTTAGAAGCACCAGAGGCATTGTTGGACCAAGATGACAAGCCTTTAATGACTATCTTAGCTGGTAAAAGCCAGTGCAATTGCTGCATGAATATTCATTTGAGAAGCATTCATTTATAGGAAAGTTGTAAATCTTACAACATATAAATTAAAAAACAACAACACTATAAATCCTGGTCATTTTTTATTAAAAGTGTCTTCAGATGTTCTCATCAAATTCATTTTGCCCTTTTTCTTATAAGAAGCTTTGCTTGTGGAAAGAAAATAGGATTTCATTAGCCTCATCTGAATATTAGAACTGATAAACTGGTAGTGTTCAAATCATATGAAACTGCTGATAGTTCTTAAAATCAGTCCTGTGCTTTTCTCAGAGGCATTAATCACTTCCCTGGTTACATCTGTTCTTAGAGAGGAGGACCTGCCTTGGCTGTGAATGGGGACAAGGTTGCCATCTGCTTATTCTCAGTGTTATTCAGAGCAACCCATTGGCCCGGTCATCACTAGACATGGTTTACCTGTGGTAAGAAAGTCAAGGCTGATTGGGCTTCACTTATTTTTCTCTTGTTGGGAAAGCAGAGATTGTGCTGAATATACCGAAGTCAGGCTGGTCTCCATAGTTAGTTATATCCTGTGTGCAAGGCAAGCCCTTAGCTAGTAACAATCAATGTAGATGGTTGAATTGGATTCAGTTCCAAGCAGTTGATCTTGTTAATGCTCTTCACCACAATGGCAACGTCAAATAAATATTTAAAAAACAAACCTAGAATGGTATGTAATATGACTTAGTTTTGAAAAGATAGTGTAAACTTTCAAAATAAACTTTTACTTTTAAAATAACTTGAATTTACAGCAAAATTGTGAAGATAGTACAGAATTCCCCTATATCCCACACTGTTTTCCCTGTTATTAACACTTTACATTATTATACTACGTTTGTTAAAATCAATGGACCAATATTGTTTTGGGGCTTCTTCTGCATACAAATATTGTCTCTTCTCCCTTATTTATTTAAGTTATTTACTGATTATAGACTGATGGATATTAATTTTACACTTTGGTTATAATTCAGTACTGCTTCATTTATGCTGTTTCTCTTTGGTCATTGGAAGCTATTTCAGTTGACTTCTGTGTCCCTTTCACATATTCCCACCTTTGTGGAGTTTATAGCTCTTCCTTACTTCCTGGCATAACAAAATGCTCCAGGCTTATTTTGTATATTTCCCACTCTACTCCTTGAATCCATCTTTTCTGCAGTGAGCTCTGGTTCCTTTTATTAGAGAATGATATTAGAAACCAAGAGCTGGATGTTAGTTGTGCTTATTGCTACTGGACTGTCTTTGCTGCCAGGGCTTATAAAAACGTTTTAATTCTAACTTTTTTAAGGGGCCTGAACCTCTATACTGAGCAGTATTTTTAAATATCAGTAACCAAAAGTGTTACATAAACAGGTATAAATTTGTTATTCCTTGGGGAAAGAATGTTCTCTTGTAGCTACAGTCAAAAACTGCCAAAAATAAAATTAAAAACGAAAGCATGCTTTGTAAGAACATGTACTTTTGTTTTATAATTGCATAACTGTCTCCTTAAATTTGCCTTTATAGTTTTTTCTGATTTTTTTTTTAAGCAACAGTTCTCTAGATAGTGATGTGAAGAATACCATTTGTGCTTTTTGTTTGTTTGTGTGTTTACAATGGACTTTTCATTTGTTTAATTTGGATTAGAATTAGAAATGCCAACAAATCAGCAATTGAATTTAGCTCTTGGAAGCTGGAGATTGACTGTCTTAGTTACAGAACCGAAAAAGCAAAAGGGACAAACTACAGTATCTGTGCCCTGGAGTAATTTTCAGAAATGTTAATAGCTAACACTGATTGAACGATGGGAACAGGATAGCCGGAAACAAGATTGTGTCAGGTGTATTTTGGACAAATACCACTCCTGCCCAAGCCTAAAGAACTGCCAAAGATCTGAGAAATTTTGGCTTATAAATATTATGAGTTTAAAAATCTTTTAAATATCTGTGATATTACTAAAAGCAGGTTTTTAAAAAAAGAATCCAGAAATGACAGTGAAAGTTATTTTTGTTAGCTTTTAAGACAGTGCTGTCCTTTGTATGGTAGTATATTACTCTAAAAAAAAAATCTTCATTTTTTCAAGCCTGTTACCACAGGAAAGCCACCACTGCAATGACTGATATCGACAAAATCTCTAAATCTTTTGGTTAAAAATTCAGCAAAATCAGAGTTTCCATAGAGCTTCCCAACCTGCTTTAGAGCTACGTGGAAGAACCATACACCCATGTTAATAATCTAGACATGTGATGATACATTCTNTTTTCCCTGTTATTAACACTTTACATTATTATACTACGTTTGTTAAAATCAATGGACCAATATTGTTTTGGGGCTTCTTCTGCATACAAATATTGTCTCTTCTCCCTTATTTATTTAAGTTATTTACTGATTATAGACTGATGGATATTAATTTTACACTTTGGTTATAATTCAGTACTGCTTCATTTATGCTGTTTCTCTTTGGTCATTGGAAGCTATTTCAGTTGACTTCTGTGTCCTTTCACATATTCCCACCTTTGTGGAGTTTATAGCTCTTCCTTACTTCCTGGCATAACAAAATGCTCCAGGCTTATTTTGTATATTTCCCACTCTACTCCTTGAATCCATCTTTTCTGCAGTGAGCTCTGGTTCCTTTTATTAGAGAATGATATTAGAAACCAAGAGCTGGATGTTAGTTGTGCTTATTGCTACTGGACTGTCTTTGCTGCCAGGGCTTATAAAAACGTTTTAATTCTAACTTTTTTAAGGGGCCTGAACCTCTATACTGAGCAGTATTTTTAAATATCAGTAACCAAAAGTGTTACATAAACAGGTATAAATTTGTTATTCCTTGGGGAAAGAATGTTCTCTTGTAGCTACAGTCAAAAACTGCCAAAAATAAAATTAAAAACGAAAGCATGCTTTGTAAGAACATGTACTTTTGTTTTATAATTGCATAACTGTCTCCTTAAATTTGCCTTTATAGTTTTTTCTGATTTTTTTTTTAAGCAACAGTTCTCTAGATAGTGATGTGAAGAATACCATTTGTGCTTTTTGTTTGTTTGTGTGTTTACAATGGACTTTTCATTTGTTTAATTTGGATTAGAATTAGAAATGCCAACAAATCAGCAATTGAATTTAGCTCTTGGAAGCTGGAGATTGACTGTCTTAGTTACAGAACCGAAAAAGCAAAAGGGACAAAACTACAGTATCTGTGCCCTGGAGTAATTTTCAGAAATTTTAATAGCTAACACTGATTGAACGATGGGAACAGGATAGCCGGAAACAAGATTGTGTCAGGTGTATTTTGGACAAATATCACTCCTGCCCAAGCCTAAAGAACTGCCAAAGATCTGAGAAATTTTGGCTTATAAATATTATGAGTTTAAAAATCTTTTAAATATCTGTGATATTACTAAAAGCAAGTTTTTAAAAAAAGAATCCAGAAATGACAGTGAAAGTTATTTTTGTTAGCTTTTAAGACAGTGCTGTCCTTTGTATGGTAATATATTACTCTAAAAAAAAATCTTCATTTTTTCAAGCCTGTTACCACAGGAAAGCCACCACTGCAATGACTGATATCGACAAAATCTCTAAATCTTTTGGTTAAAAATTCAGCAAAATCAGAGTTTCCATAGAGCTTCCCAACCTGCTTTAGAGCTACGTGGAAGAACCATACACCCATGTTAATAATCTAGACATGTGATGATACATTCTGGTGACCTGCAAAGTAATTACTTAGAAAGAGGTGTTCTCCAGAATAGGGAAAGACTAAACCACAGAAGGTAGAATTTGGAAGAAAGGTGAACTATTATAATGTTCTTTCAGTCTGTGTGTGTGTTTTCTTGAGCATTGTGTCATATGGTGTAAGATTTCCTGGATCATTTTTTGTATGTGAACATACCTGTCCAACTGACAGAATGATGTATTTATTACCTTGAGGGTCACTGGAATATAGTCCTGATGTGCTTAAGGTATTGTGAAAATTTCCCTATTGTCACAGAGCCCCAATGTCACATTACATTATGTGGGCCTGCGCTACAGCATTGCTCTTAAACTTTAAAGGAAATCGAACAAAAATTGAACTCAACTTCAAGTATAGCTTTTTCATTTGAAAGTGACATTATACTCATTCAGTTCAGTTCAGTTCAGTCGCTCGGTCATGTCCGACTCTTTGCGACCCCATGAATCGCAGCACGCCAGGCCTCCCTGTTCATCACCATCTGTTGGAGTTCACTCAGACTCACGTCCATTGAGTCCATGATGCCATCCAGCCATCTCATCCTCGGTCGTCCCCTTCTCCTCCTGCCCCCAATCCCTCCCAGCATCAGAGTCTTTTCCAATGAGTTGACTCTTCGCATGAGGTGGCCAAAGTACTGGAGTTTCAGCTTTAGCATCATTCCTTCCAAAGAAATCGCAGGGCTGATCTCCTTCAGAACGGACTGGTTGGATCTCCTTGCGGTCCAAGGTACTCTCAAGAGTCTTCTCCAACACCACAGTTCAAAAGCATCAAAAGAGTTTTGTTACATTCACTTTGAAAACCATTTAAGTTATTTACTGTTACTTACTTCACAGTAGCCCAAGTTCTTTCAACCTCCTAGGCTGAAGTAAAACTTCAGTAGCATAAACTTGACTTCTGTCACTTTCCTGGGAGTCATACTCGTATGGACTGGTGATTTCCAGGAGACTACAATATTATTTCATATGTGCAATAATTTGATGTCTTTTTTTGATCCATACTTTTGCTAGACATTGGGAAGAGCTTAGAACGTAGTCCGGGTTGGAAGACTCGTGCTCTCAATGGGCAAGGTAGAGTGTCAACAACTGCAGTGGTGTGGAACTTCCCTGGCAGTCCAGCATTTGAGACCCTGTGCTTCCAATGCAGAGGGGGCAAGTTTAATCCCTGGTCAGGAAATTAAGATCCCAGATGCTGTGTGATTCCCTTTGCTATACACCTGAAACTAACATAACATTATAAATCAACTATATGCCAATAAAGTTTTTAAAGAAACCACAGTGGTGAAGAATGAGGTAGCTGTAAGAGAGTTCATAGAGAGCTTTGGTGTGACAGAAATCATCTTCATTGTGCCGGAGGGACCAAATGTAATTCTACAGATATTTTTCTGGAAAATCTTGAGTAAGGAGGAAGGACAGTAGAGCTGTCCCATAGAACTTTCTGTAATGATGGAGATGACCTGTATCAGGACCCTGCAGTAATGGTGGTCACTGGCCACCTGCATCTTTTGAGTCCTTGAAATGCAATGAATGTGCCTGAGGAACTGAATTTTTAATTTAATTTGGTTTTTAATTTAAATAGTACAGCTTTAGAGGTCTATGTTTGTCATTTATATTCATCAGATAACATCCAAAAACTGAAGCATAATAGATAACTCAAAAAATGTTCAGTTTCCCTCTAGGAAGTATGTAGGCTTATATGATGCTTCTTTTAAACAACAACCTAGAGGAGAATAAATATCCTGTTTTAACTTTCCAAATATAACACCACTGCACATATATCTCTTAAATTTCAAGATGGAATCAGGAACTGTTAGAACAATGAAACTATACAGAAATATACGTGAAAACAATATACCTCTCTTAATCTTGTGTTCCCGAATGAAAGAGAACATAGGTAATAAATTTGTATCCATTTTGTTCCCCAGCTCGGGACTGGATGCACATGATTCAAGATGCTTTGGTAGTTTTGCAATATATTTTTCCTCCTTGAATAAAAGGGGAAGTTTGAGAGGGGGTTCAGAGGTAGGAGGGAACGAAAAGCAGGCCTAGAATTATGGAAAGAGGAAAAGAAAAGGAAGTACCTGCAGAGCTAAGGGCGCCGTGTTTGTAGCCTGATTGTGGAGCTAGTGGGGTTTTTGTAGCTGTGCCGCCAGTCGCTCCTTCTGCACGCGTCTCGGGAAATGGCAACCCGCTCCAGTATCCTTGCTCGGGAAATCCCATGGACAGAGCAGCCTGGCGGGCTACCACCCAGGAGGTCACAAAGAGAGAACAGCATCAGTAACAGNGTATAAGAGACAGGCTAAGGGCGCCGTGTTTGTAGCTTGATTGTGGAGCTAGTGGGGTTTTTGTAGCTATGCCGCTAGTCGCTCCTTCTGCAGGTGTCTCGGGAAATGGCAACCCACTCCAGTATCCTTGCTCGGGAAATCCCATGGACAGAGCAGCCTGGCAGGCTACCACCCAGGAGGTCACAAAGAGAGAACAGCATCAGTAACGGAAGTGGTAAGTCATTTTCTCTTAGCTGTGATTAGCAGTCGACCTGGATCTGGTCTATACTGTGGGAAAGAAGCCTGGCAAGAAGTGTGGAAAGGACGATAGTGATGGAGGTGCTATCTGCTTGGCTGTCTATGCAGGGTCAGTCAGACTGCAAGGCCACTGAGGAGCTATGCTTTCTTNCCCCATGAATTGCACCATGCCAGGCCTCTCTGTTCATTACCATCTCTTGGAGTTCACTCAGACTCACATCCATGGAGTCCATGATGCCATCCAGCCTAATAAACTGCAGTGTGGGTTTCTTTGATTGCTAGTCCATGGTTCTATGCTAATTTTAAAATTAGGAATTCTATAATATTATAAATTAAAATATTATAGACCCAGGTTCGATCCCTGGGTTGGGAAGATCCCCAGGAGAAGGAAATGGGAACCCACTCCAGTATTCTTGCCTGGAGAATCCCATGGACGTAGAAGCCTGGTAGGTTACGTCCACGGGGTCGCAAAGAGTTGGACCCGACTGCGCGACTTCACTTTCACTTTCACTTTATATGGTTATAGATATTCTTTATGTACTTATGGGGGCATGAGTCACATGAATCCTATCAATATTCAAATTAATCAGATTATATCTAAATCTATACATGTAATTCTTTGCAAATTATAACTAAATTGAAAAAACAGTGTTAGAGGGAAAAGTATAACATGTATGTAGTATATATTATAGTATGTAGTATATATAGAGCCCCTTTCTTTTTTCTTTCTATTATTCTGTGATTCGGAGAAGGCACTGGCAACCCACTCCAGTGTTCTTGCCTGGAGAATCCCAGGGACGCGNAAAAGTATAACATGTATGTAGTATATATTATAGTATGTAGTATATATAGAGCCCCTTTCTTTTTTCTTTCTATTATTCTGTGATTCGGAGAAGGCACTGGCAACCCACTCCAGTGTTCTTGCCTGGAGAATCCCAGGGACGCGGGAGCCTGGTGGGCTACCATCTATGGGGTTGCACAGAGTCGGACACGACTAAAGTGACTTAGCAGCAGCAGCAGCAGCATTCTGTGATTTCTGTACTTTCTATAATGGTCAGAAAAAAAAAAAAAAAAAAGTGGCAGCATCCAGAATTAAGCTGCAACAAATTCTGATTGTCACCAAATCTGAAAAATCTTTTCCATAATTTGGGAAAGATGAGCTTATTAGTTACATTTTGGACCTAAGCTTCTTGCCATATTTGTGGAGTTGACTGCCCGTGCATCGTATGTGCATTACATTATTCTGCCTCTTAATTGTTCTTTAACTGTGATCTGGGACAAGCAGGAACATTTTGATGACTAATCCAGGACTAATTTTTATTTGCTTTCCCAAGAACATATTTTTCTTTTTTACAGTAAGTTTACTTTTAAGCTTGCCCATTTCATATATCATATAATTAGAGGTTTTTCAGAGAAAGTTTGCTCTGTAATAGACTTTCACTAAATTCCCTTCTCTCTACTTTGTAAATTAATTTTGGCATTTTACCTTTTCATTTACTGATTTGTTTCCTTCCTTTTGATTTACTAATTTTTGACCACCTCTTCCATCTTATTCGTTTATTCCAGTATTGAGAACAAACTTGATTTTGAAATGGCAACCCACTCCAGTATTCTTGCCTGGAAAATCCCATGGACGGAGGGGGTGGGTGGGCTACAGTCTAGGGGTCGCAAAGAGTCGGACATGACTGAGCAAGTTCACTTTCACTTTCACTTACCCTTGACTCTTAGTTCCTTTTACTCTATCCTTTGCAGAGCTCATGAATTATAATCTAAGTTAATCAGTATGTCAAGGTTTAAATTTACTGGTGAAGGGAATGTGGGGAAGGAGATACATAGCCTTTAGAAAACCCAAGCTCCCTAAGGAATTCAAGTGAAGTCAGGACTTCATTCCTTTTTAAAGCAATGTAAAATGACAGGAAAAGTTACAGGTATGAAATTGTATATTATAAATCTGAGATTTAATTGAACCAAAGTATATAGTAGGAGCAAAGACCCTGAAGACATTGGAAAAGACCCTGATGTTGAGAAAGATTGAGTGCAGGAGGAGAAGGGGGCATCAGATGTTGAGATGGTTGGATGGCATTCACTGACTCAATGGACATGAGTTTGAACAAGCTCTGGGGGATAGTGAAGAACAGGGAAGCATGGCATGCTGCAGTTCATGGGATCGCAAAAAGTCAGACACAATTTAGTGACTGAACAACAATATAGTAAGAGATATTGAACCCCTACCCTGGAAGAACTTTTAGTTACCAAATCTGGGATAGACTTGGAGCACAGAGGCCTTTGCACATTGACATTGGATTGGTGTCATGTTACAATGAACGTGCATTTCTAAAGACTGCAAAGCATAAAGGCAGCAGCACAGACTTAGGGGAAAGATGCATGTGTGACTTTTGGATATGAGTGGGTGCACTGCTTGACATGATGCCCCTGGTTATGATGAAGTTTTTGGTTGTACAGAAAGGAGAGAATCTTGATGCTTCTCAATAATGTGGTTTATTGTTCTCACTCACAGTGATAGATAGACATTTCAAAGAAAGACAGTTATAAAATACAGTAGCCTGCAAACTTTCTCCATCTTTTTCATTCTAGGGACTGTATGACAGGACAGAAGGTTTGGTCCTTGTTTAGTGTTTGTATCATCAGACTTTCTTCTCAGATGTGGGTTCTGCCTTCTGTTCTACAGTATAAGAATGCTTTTCCTATGTTGTTAAAAGGTATAAATAACAATATTTTATCAAATGCTTTTCGTTATTTTGACACCATTTTATACTTAACATTTATACTTAACATACTTCCTTGCTGGAGTTCCTTTTTCCCTTGCATGGCTGAATCTGGTAAAGGTTCATGCATTTCTCCCATCTCTATGGGAATACATATGTAATTACATGGAGATGCTGTCCCTACAAATTTTATTGATTATTGACAATTTTATAGTTCTTACTTTGTCTTGGACACAGTTAAGTATACTATATTGATTAAATTATTTATTGCTCATCACACATCCATGAAGTTTAGTATTAATGTCTTCATCTTACAATGAGAATCTCTGTTTCAGAGACATAGCTCTGTCAAGGTCATAAGGATAGTCAGTTACAGAGTGAACCCAAGCAGTCTGATTTCAGAACATAACCTCTTAACACTATACTGTTAACATCTTGTTTTGCATCTCATCTGCTTGAAGCAGTATGTTTAGAGATGAGTATTGGAGTAACTTGCTTAAAAATGACTAAAAGACAAACAATCCAGTTTAAAAATGGGCCAAGGGCTTGGATAGACGTTTCTCCAGGGAAGTTACACAGCTTGTCAATGAATACATGAAAAGATGCTCAAGATCATTGGTCATCAGGGAAATGCTACAGTGAGGTACCACTTAACATTTACTAGGATGGCTATAACCAAACCGTGGAAAATAAGAAGTGTTGGTAAGGATATGGAGAAGTTAGAAGCTTTGTACATTTCCTGGTAAGTCTGCAAAGTGTTAACACTTAACAAATATATGTACACATATGTTTGTAGCAGCACTATTCTTAAAAGGTAGAAACATCCCAGATGTTCATTAATGGATTAATGAATAAGCCAGTTGTGGTATATTGATACAGTGGAATATTTTTCAGCCATGAAAAGGAAGAGGTGTTAATGCATGCCATAGGAATCGCAAAAATATTATGCTAAGTAAAGGAAAGTGAAAGTGAAGTCGCTCAGTGGTGTCCAACCCTTAGCGACCCCATGGACTGCAGCCCACCAGGCTCCTCTGTCCATGGGATTTTCCAGGCAATAGTACTGGATTGGGGTGCCATTGCTTTCTCCAAACATAATGATTATGTAACCATTAATCAAGCTCCTGAAAAAGCCCACATATTATATGAGTCCATTTATATGAAATATCCAAAAGAGATAAACCTACGGAGATAGAGCTCAGCTTCTTGGTTTCCAGGAGTTGTGGGAAGAGGGAGTCAGGAGCAACTGCTTAATGGGTACAGGGTGTCGTCCTGGGGTGATTAAATGTTTTGGAACTAGGTGGAGGTGGTACTTCTATAACATCTTCAGTGCCCTGAATGCTACTGAGTTGTTCATTGAAAAATTTTCATTTTTGTTTTGTGAATTTCACCTCCACAAAAAATTAAATGAAAATGAGCAAGCTATCCCGCATCACCTGGCCTGCAGTTTTTGCTGCTTTTAAGGAGCACATGCTTGCATGTTCTACTGCAGAGCAAGGCAGGCCGGCACTATCTTGCAAACATTAGGTTGAGTACTTGACATGTGCAGGGCACAGTGATTGACGTGGTTCCCAGGCTCTAGGATCCTGCCATCTTGAAGAATTATCCGAGGCTGCCCCTCTGTTGACTGAGCCGACACTCGGTAAATAAAGGGCTTAACATTTTGGATAAGCAAAGAACTAACATGCCTTTTCCCACAGCAAGTAGTAAGAAGAGAGTCACAGGCCTTCAAGCGTGTTCAGACAGCGTGATGCTATCTTTCTTCTCGTTAGGTTAAGTTTCAGTCATGCACAGTGGAACAAATGATTCAGGTGAGAGGAATGTTCCTGAAAAGAGCCCTGTACTCATCGGTACCTTTTTCTTCCTGAGTGTAAAGGGAACCTCCCATTGTGTGTAGCCAGTACCCAGAGATTGTTCCAGTTTAGTGTGGGCTTTTGATGTTCTCAGGTTCTTTTCTAAGTTGGCTAGGAGTTTTAAGTTTACAGTGCATTCATTTCCACAGTATCCCTGAGGAACTGAAAGAAAATAGAGAGTATTTTCCTTTAAAAAAAAATAGAAGGGAATTTGGGACATGGCAAGGGGAGGCAGCTGGCCTGAGGTTAGGTAACTGAACTGTGCCTCGCAGAGCATGCACGTTATCCCTCTGAATCCCTCCCCTCTTCAGTTTAGATGTATGTGTGCAGATATATTTGCTCGTGTGTTACTGAGCTTGTTGCTTCAGCTCTATCTACATTTCAAGGTTTTTTACCCCCGACATGGAGTGACAAATGAAAATGTTTATTTGCAGATGTTTGAATCATTGTATTCCCCAAGTGTTTCTGCCTAGTTGGACAAATTTTATATGTCCCTCTATTAAGTAAATTTATTAAACTATAACCCACCTTCTCCCCTCTCAAACCTCCCATTCACTTTTACCAGTTGTCAATTAACCTAACCTAAAATACACATTCCAGTCCCTGGGGGCTTCTTCCTTTCCCAGTAAATCTTGTCTGAGAATTTTCCTGGCCTGAGGCCATTCAGGTAGAAGAGTCTTTCACCCTTTCATCCTTCACTTCTGCTCCTTACCCCACAGTTGCTCTTCTCAGCATCTTTCCTCTGCTTGTCCCTCAAGTCCCAGGGGAAAGGAGTCTCCTCTTTCTGGATCCCACTCTGTTTTATTCTTTCAGAGACCTCAATCCACCAAGTTATTCTTCATTAGTCTCTCTTTTCAGCCTTTAAGTATGGTTAAATCTTTCCTATTTTAGGAAGGGAGGAAGAGAGAAAGGAAGAAAGAAAAGGAAAAAAAAAGAAAAAAGAAAAACTCCTCTGTCCCAACTGTTTCCCTACTTATCCTGGAATCAGTCTCTTCTTTCACAATCAAAACTGAAATTGTCTGCATTCTTAGACTGCATTTTCGTACATCTCATGAGCTCATCTGCCCAGTGCAGTCTTAGGTTCAGGCCTATATCTCAATTGAAACCACTCTAGTTGATGTCACCCTGTTGCTAAATCCAGTGAGTTCTGGATCCTCTTGGTATTGACTGCATGGTTGCTGAAAACTTGGCCTCTTTGTCAGTTCAGTTCAGTCGCTCAGTCGTGTCCGACTCTTTACAACCCCATGAATCGCAGCACGCCAGGCCTCCCTGTTCATCACCATCTCTCGGAGTTCACTCAGACTTAGTTCCATCGAGTCAGTGATGCCATCCAGCCATCTCATGCTCAGTCGTCCCCTTCTCCTCCTGCCCCCAATCCCTCCCAGAATCAGATTCTTTTCCAATGAGTCAACTTTTCGCATGAGGTGGCCAAAGTACTGGAGTTTCAGCTTTAGCATCATTCCTTCCAAAGAAATCCCAGGGCTGATCACCTTCAGAATGGACTGGTTGGATCTCCTTGCAGTCCAAGGGACTCTCAAGAGTCTTCTCCAACACCACAGTTCAAAAGCATCAATTCTTCGGTGCTCAGCCTTCTTCACAGTCCAGCTCTCAATCCATACATGACCACAGGAAAAACCATAGCCTT
>SJYW01011824.1:47338-58966 GCA_006410735.1 Raphicerus campestris
ACATGTGCAGGGCACAGTGATTGACATGGTTCCCAGGCTCTAGGATCCTGCCATCTTGAAGAATTATCCGAGGCTGCCCCTCTGTTGACTGAGCCGACACTCGGTAAATAAAGGGCTTAACATTTTGGATAAGCAAAGAACTAACGTGCCTTTTCCCACAGCAAGTAGTAAGAAGAGAGTCACAGGTCTTCAAGCGTGTTCAGACAGCGTGATGCTATCTTTCTTCTCGTTAGGTTAAGTTTCAGTCATGCACAGTGGAACAAATGATTCAGGTGAGAGGAATGTTCCTGAAAAGAGCCCTGTACTCATCGGTACCTTTTTCTTCCTGAGTGTAAAGGGAACCTCCCATTGTGTGTAGCCAGTACCCAGAGATTGTTCCAGTTTAGTGTGGGCTTTTGATGTTCTCAGGTTCTTTTCTAAGTTGGCTAGGAGTTTTAAGTTTACAGTGCATTCATTTCCACAGTATCCCTGAGGAACTGAAAGAAAATAGAGAGTATTTTCCTTTAAAAAAAAATAGAAGGGAATTTGGGACACGGCAAGGGGAGGCAGCTGGCCTGAGGTTAGGTAACTGAACTGTGCCTCGCAGAGCATGCACGTTATCCCTCTGAATCCCTCCCCTCTTCAGTTTAGATGTATGTGTGCAGATATATTTGCTCATGTGTTACTGAGCTTGTTGCTTCAGCTCTATCTACATTTCAAGGTTTTTTACCCCCGACATGGAGTGACAAATGAAAATGTTTATTTGCAGATGTTTGAATCATTGTATTCCCCAAGTGTTTCTGCCTAGTTGGACAAATTTTATATGTCCCTCTATTAAGTAAATTTATTAAACTATAACCCACCTTCTCCCCTCTCAAACCTCCCATTCACTTTTACCAGTTGTCAATTAACCTAACCTAAAATACACATTCCAGTCCCTGGGGGCTTCTTCCTTTCCCAGTAAATCTTGTCTGAGAATTTTCCTGGCCTGAGGCCATTCAGGTAGAAGAGTCTTTCACCCTTTCATCCTTCACTTCTGCTCCTTACCCCACAGTTGCTCTTCTCAGCATCTTTCCTCTGCTTGTCCCTCAAGTCCCAGGGGAAAGGAGTCTCCTCTTTCTGGATCCCACTCTGTTTTATTCTTTCAGAGACCTCAATCCACCAAGTTATTCTTCATTAGTCTCTCTTTTCAGCCTTTAAGTATGGTTAAATCTTTCCTATTTTAGGAAGGGAGGAAGAGAGAAAGGAAGAAAGAAAAGGAAAAAAAAAGAAAAAAGAAAAACTCCTCTGTCCCAACTGTTTCCCTACTTATCCTGGAATCAGTCTCTTCTTTCACAATCAAAACTGAAATTGTCTGCATTCTTAGACTGCATTTTCGTACATCTCATGAGCTCATCTGCCCAGTGCAGTCTTAGGTTCAGGCCTATATCTCAATTGAAACCACTCTAGTTGATGTCACCCTGTTGCTAAATCCAGTGAGTTCTGGATCCTCTTGGTATTGACTGCATGGTTGCTGAAAACTTGGCCTCTTTGTCAGTTCAGTTCAGTCGCTCAGTCGTGTCCGACTCTTTACAACCCCATGAATCGCAGCACGCCAGGCCTCCCTGTTCATCACCATCTCTCGGAGTTCACTCAGACTTAGTTCCATCNGCATGGACTGCAGCATGCCAGGCTTTCTTGTCCTTCACTATCTCCCGCAATTTGCTCAGACTCACATCAGTTGAGTCGATGATGCCATCAAACCATCCCATCCTCTGTTGCCTCTTCTCCTCCTGCCCGCAGTCTTTCCCAGCATCAAGGTCTTTTCCAGTGAGTCGGCTTTTCGCATCAGGTGGCTAAAGCATCAGTCCTTCCAGTGAATAATCAGGGTTGATTTCCTTTAGGATTGACTGGTTTAGGTTTCCCCTGTTAAACTGCCACACTCTTCATTATACCTTGTCATTTTCATCACAAAGCATTTATCACAATTGTAATATTGTAGCTGTTTACTCACTGGTTTAATTCCATGGGGGTGGGATTAATGCCGGTTTTGTTTGCTAATGTAATCCCAGGGCTTAGCACCACACTTCCTGTGTGAAGTGTGTCATACATACTTGTTGACTGAAATAATTAGCATTCATAATTTTGCTCTGAAGGCTGCTATTAGTTTAACTAGGGGAGAGTAATATGAGGGTCTGGATAAAGGCCAGAAGAGTCATAGCTATATGTTGAAGGAAAAATCAGGACTTGGAAAGACATATTCCTGCCTGACAGTTATTTGAAATATGCTCTTCTTGGGCAGATCTGTATCTGATTATCTTTTCAGGCTCTGGAATAAAAACTTTTAGGTCATATATTTATCATCAAAAATTTATTAAACGGTTACTATGTTGTGGGCACAGTGCTAGGCTCTGGATATGTTATAGGAAGGGGGAGGCTCCCCCCTTCAGGGCCCCAGGAGCGGGCTCTTGTCTAACACTCAGAAAATAATTGTCCAAGGAGACACATGTGCTGACAAAGCGAGAGATTTTAGTGGGAAAGGGCACCCGGGTGGAGAGCAGTAGGGTAAGCGAACCCAGGAGAACTGCTCTGCCACGTGGCTTGCAGCCTCAGGTTTTATGGTGATGGGATTCGTTTCCAGGTGGTCTTTGGCCGATCATTCTAATTCGGAGTCTTTCCTGGTGGCCCATGCATCGCTCAGCCAAGATGGATGCTAGCGAGAGGGATTCTGGGAAGTGGATAGAGACGTGGTGTCTCCTTTTGACCTTTCCCGAACTCTTCTGGTTGATGGTGGCTTATTAGTTCCGTATTCCTTACCAGGATCTCCTGTCATAAAACAACTCAAGCGAATGGTTACTGAAGGGCCTGGCCAGGGTGGGCGGTTTCAGTCAGTGTGTTCCCCTGACAGATACAGCTATTGAGGGGGCGTAGAAGTAAATCAGTGACTTCAGTAGAGTGTGGTATGCTGGGGTAGAGCATCTTCAGAATGAAGGGGGGCATGAAGGAGGCCCCTCAAGCCAGATGTGGAGGCTGGGGGAGGCTTGCTGGAGGCACTGAGGCCTGAANGAGGAGGCGTAGAAGTAAATCAGTGACTTCAGTAGAGTGTGGTATGCTGGGGTAGAGCATCTTCAGAATGAAGGGGGGCATGAAGGAGGCCCCTCAAGCCAGATGTGGAGGCTGGGGGAGGCTTGCTGGAGGCACTGAGGCCTGAATTGGTCTTTTGGAGCCCCCATAGGAGATACAGTTTTATGAAAGCGGGTGCAGCATGGAAAAGAGGGAACAGCCTGTATGTGGGGAGGAGGGATGTAAGCTGGTATGTAGAGGAGACAGAAGGAGCTCTGTCTTAACTGGTACCGGGGGGCACACAGGTGAGGCACAGCAGAAGTGGAGGCCAGAGGGTAGGGCATAGTTGGGGTGCTCGGAACCACTGTAATACACAGGAATGTCATTGAAAGTTACACTGGAAGTCACTGGGCCCCAGAGAGGAAGAGAGGTCTCTGGAGGAAACTTTTTTTCTTTAACTACCACAGAGAAGACAGTAAGTCACACTTGGTAATCAGGGTTCAGCCACACCAGGTGGCTGTATTTGCATTTGCAGAGGACCCTGCTTGGAGGTGCTGGGTGGTGGTGGTGGGGAGCAGGTGCTGAGAATGAGGGGAGGAAATGAGGTTCTGACATTACTGTCTGTCTCAGCATGCAGGGCAGTAGCCTTCAGGGCGAGAGGTATAAGCAATCCCTTCCATGTGTCTCTGCCCTGGAGACTCCAGAGAAGCTCCAGCCTCCTACCCTTCTTTGAGGCTCACTGCCTCCTTTTAAGCTCCCCAGATTTAAAAATAATGGCTTGTCCTGGGTGTGACATGATCTCTGAGCATTTGCCCAGTGTCTGCCCGCAGAATCACTGCTGCCTGCCTCTCGGGTCATGCTGGAATCCTGCAAGCTCTCATGTGAGGCTGGACAACTGCCACCTTCCCAGCTCCCTGCTCCCTCCATTTGCCAGNACTTTTTCCCCAGCACATTTAAGGTATAGTTTTCAAGATGTTTGATGAATAGATTTGAGCCTATCGGTTATCAGGCAACTGTTCCAACATATGGCATCAATGCCTGATGAGGCAGTGGTATCCAAGAAATACTGAAATAATGCAAAGAGAATAAAGACCCAACCAACCCTGAATGCTGCATCAGTAGTTTCATACAAACTTGGCTTAAAGAAGACGCTTTGTAAAACAAACAAACAACAACAAAAAAACGAACAAATATATTTTCCTTCTGTTGCCAAAAGAGAAACTGTAATTTGACATGAAAAGAATAATATTTAGGGGTTCATTTCATAGTTCTCAAAATAGTAGTTGTCTTTTTCATTTTTTCTCTCCTCCCATGAAAGAGTCATCTTTTTCCTTAAAACAAACAAAATCTTCTTATNATCCTTAGGCTCTGGGCCCACCTTTGCAAATCCAGAAGCTCATTAATGTTTCACAGCACTGAAGCGCTGGCAGGAGCTTTGAAATTTCGCTCTTTTCTTCTTGCCTCCCCAGGTATCTCAGAGTGAAAAGGAGCTGTGTAGAGATTATATTCCCACTAATATGAGTTTCACTCCCCCAAACTTCAATATCAAAAAGAGATACAGGCAGTTTCGATTTTTAAAGGATTTTTTTTTTCCTTCCCATACATATTAGATAGGTAAAGAATCACATGGAAATCTATCTAGAGTACCAGGTAAATGAAAATATTAGAACAAATAAAGACATACTTCTCATAAATGTGAATGAATAGGACAGTGGTAATAACCAGAATGGATTTGGAAGAACGAGTTCTGTCAGTTCAATATTCTGAGTCCTTGTTAAAGCAGAGAGATGAAGGCGGTGGAAGAGGACGGGGTTATGAGTGTTGGCCACTTAAAAAATATTCACAGCCTAAGAGTTGAGAATTATGTTTTATTCAGTGGGAATTTTTAGGACTTCAAGCCCAGGAGACAGCATCTGGAGTAATCCCAAGAGAACTGCTCCAAGGAGGCAAAGGGGCTACAAAAGGTCCAGGCAAGTTAAAGGCATGCAGCTTTCCAAGCTGCTTTGCAGTAGCTGTGGAACAGTGTTCAGAGCAAATGTAAATTGAGGTTTATGGGCAGAGCTTTCAGGAGGCTATTATTTTCTGATATGAAGGGACTGGCTGGACTGGCTGGGCCTTTTACCCTCCACCCTTCTCCATTCTTCCCCCCTCCACCTACCAGATGCTGGTTTCCTGGAAAGTGATAGAATGGCCCTCTGGGTGAGCATAAGGAGAAAAGATATACATCAGGGAGATCAAAGGAAACATTAGAGGGAGCTTGGGTCTAGAGAGAAAAAGAACTTCCTTTGGGTAAATCATGTTATTTGGTATTCTGTTGTAGGCAGCTGGATTTAATTCTGGCTGTTTATACTTGTATTGAATTGAATGACGCTAGTGGTAAAGAACCTACCTGCCAATGCAGGAGACATAAGAGACATGGGTTCGATCTCTAGGTCAGAAAGATCCCTTGGAGGAGGGCATGGCAACCCACTCCAGTATTCTTGTCTGGAGAATCCCATGGACAGAGGAACCTGGCAGACTACAGTCCATAGGGTCACAGAGTTGGGCATGACTGAACCGACTTAGCATGCACACATACATGTTTAGCATGTGCACATACATGTTCTTTCCACACCACTTAATTTTTTTTAATTAAAAATTTTTGTTTATTTATTTATCTTGGGCCGTACTGGGTCTCCATTGCTGTATGGGCTTTTCCCTGGTTGCAGTGAGCAGGGACTACACTCTAGTTGCAGTGCACTGGCTTCTCATTGTGGTGGCTTCTCTTGTTGCAGAGACGGGCTGTAGGGCACAGGGACTTCAGTAGTTGTGGCTCCCAGCTCTAGAGTACAGGCTCACTAGTTGTGGTGCACGGGCTTAGTTGCTCTACGGCATGTGGAATCTTCCAAGATCAGGGATCAACTTGCATCTCCTGCATTGTCAAGGGGGTTCTTTACCACTGAGCCACTGGGGAAGCGCCCCCACCACCACCCGCCACCTTTTCAGTTTGTATGACCAACTTCTTGTATTCAGTTGAAGAGAACCTCCACAAAGAGGCCTTCCCTGGTCCTTTCATCATAACTCTTCCCTTTCACATTCCTGTTACATCACTGTTTTATTATTATCAAATTGTTAACATCATCTGGAATGATCTTGTTTCTTTACTTCTTGGTACTGCACATCTCTGTGTAGAATTAAGCTGCATTACAACAAGGATCTAGTGTATCTTATTCATCGCTCTGTTTGCATGGAGGACGGTGTCTGATATGAAGTAGATACTAGTAAATATTTTTTAAGTGAATATAAGATGTGTTATGTGGATTAAATAGCTGCTTTTTAATTTAGTCAGTAATTTGCTGGGGAGAACAAAAACAAATTGAAGTAAAATTAATGGTATTAGACTGATTATATATATTTATATAATCTGTGCTTATGTGTCTCTTTATGTCCCTGAGATCAATAAATTGCACACTTATGTACTAGGAACTCTGACTTCTAGGTTTTTATATTTTTCAATAGTTTGTATAAAAAAATAAAATAAAAAATTTTTCCTTTACCTTTCCTGGGTATTTCTAAAAAACAAAAAAATTTCCTCTATTCACCACTGTATATGTGTTTACTCTGAAATGTTTGCTCAAAGTGAAGTTTGGGATGTGTGGTGGACTTTGAAATAGAACTGCATTTCTGTCCCAGTAGAAAATGCTCTTTCACAAATATCTCAATGGCTTCAGATCAAAAATGCGCCATTTTGCATGTCAAGACACCCTTCTTCCCTTACTGTGCCTTTCAAAGGATGGCAGTATAGAGAGTGAAATTTTAGTGTCAGACACATCAATTACCACCCAACGGAGCTATTTCATTTTTTCACCAGTGATAGAGAAAGTGAGTCGAGGGAATTATGAGTCTATTTTTAACCTTAAAGTCACAGCATTCGGAATATGGTGTCTTCACGTAGAAACCTGTCCTGCCCTTGACTGTGGATCAGTACAGGGATTAATAATTCATTCTACAGCCTGCGCTTCCTGGGCCAGTGCTCCCTGGCTCTTTTTTAGAGGTCTCTTTACCTCTCAGTTTGCACCTGCAACTGTCCTTTCAGTCTGTGGTCCATAACCAGAGGAGAGTAAGCCCATTAACCAGAATAATTTAAGCATCTCAGTTTTCTGCAATCTGCAACTTACTGGGATCTCAGTGGCAACATATGTCTTTATGAAGCTCACCTTTCATNGCAGCCTGCGCTTCCTGGGCCAGTGCTTCCTGGCTCTTTTTTAGAGGTCTCTTTACCTCTCAGTTTGCACCTGCAACTGTCCTTTCAGTCTATGGTCCATAACCAGAGGAGAGTAAGCCCATTAACCAGAATAACTTAAGCATCTCAGTTTTCTGCAATCTGCAACTTACTGGGATCTCAGTGGCAACATATGTCTTTATGAAGCTCACCTTTCATATCAACTGTGAGTCCAGATCCTTAATACACTGGTCAGAAGCATGTGGTTCTGTGACATGTGAAAATTTGAGAAGCCTTGTAATAGATGGCTTGGCTTGCAGATTCTCAAAGCAGCCATCAGCCATCATTCAGGTGTGTTTTGTGTCTTCACCTACTGTCCCCTTTCTAGTGCAGCTGATTCCTTCTCACCCTTCAAATTCAGCTCAGACATGTCCTCTGACAGGGCAATGTGCTGGGGGCTCTCCCTCTTCAATCTGACTTGAATGCCCCCTTTCTTGGCTCTTCAAAATTCCTTGTGAATATTCTAGAAATCAGCATTATTCTGCAAACATTAATTTCCTCCTCTAGACTCTGAGCTCTTTGGGGCAGAGATTGGATCTTATTTGACTTCACATCCTCAGTTCTTGGCACAGTGCTTCATAGGCATTTTTAATGTTTATTGAAGGAATCAAAGAAATAGGTCTTGGTGAGTTAACCTTGGATTGTAACCATGATGGAGAATTTATTTTCATGGGAAAATAAAATAACTTAGGATTATAAGCTTTAAGGGATTAGATGGCATTCTGAAAGTTCCTTTGTGAAGTTTAATGTCTAAACTGTTTAAAAACCTTGATTCTGTGTGGTGGTGAATTACCAGTCCTCTGCCCTCATCAACAACTTCTCAGTGGCAGGATTTTTACAAATCCTTTTCATGTTGTTTTATTTCCTTTCACTTTTTTTTTTTTTTTAACCAGTTCTTGAGTTTTGTGGACCAAGGGTAAGGATTGTTTGAGGAAAGGGTCTTAGCTAAATTTATTGGAAATGATGAGCAAACTGAAGGACGTCTACAATAGTTAAGTGTTTGAAGTTAAGAGCCAAGGCAAGCCTCTCAGACTTTAATATTAATCTAATAAAAATGCTGTCCTTAGAACTGTCATACCTGAGAATAGATAAAATTCTTGCCATGTTGTAATTTGGGTTCTGTTTCTCTTGCTGACTCTGAAAATATTGAGGGCAGGAAGTGGATCTTACTCACTGTACTGCCAGTGTCTCGCATAATGAATGTTTGGTGAGAGATCAATCAGTAAATGAATGATGATATTTCCTTCTTGGCATTGATGAGAAGTCAAGCTACTGAATTTGATAACATATTTTCTTTAATCTACAGGTAGGTTTTGATTACTGTAGAGAAGATCTGCTTGACGGAGTCAAAATTTTATACTTTTATTTAATCAAAATGTATAGAAATATCAGTGTACTTATCCTACTGGGTTTCTGTTTTGAATCAAGAAAATTATAGAATGAAAGGGATGAAAATTATATGCTTTATGTCTTTTATTATTCTCAAAGAATTGGAATTTGCCATGGAGACAAAGCTAAGTGGGAAGCAATAATCTTTTCCATTTTAAAGTGATGCCAGATTATTTGCCATAATAATAATAACAAAACAAATTTCTTCATTCCTTTCACTCTTCTCGTCGGATTTGTTTAGGGTAAAGAAGTTTAGGAATGAAAAAAACCAATTCATGAATTCATTTTGCTGATTTAGTATAATGTTAATTTTGTAGTACTTCATTTCTTTAACACATTGTTATTGTCATAAATTATGTAGATTATGAGAGGTTGGAGGGATTTAGGAGAGATAAATAGAGGAAACAGCATTTTTAGGGCAGTGAAAATACTCTGTATGATACTATGATGATGGATCCGTGTCATTGTACACTTATCCAAACCTATAGAATGTACCACACCAGGAGCGAAGCCTAATGTACACTACAGGCTTTGGGTGGTTATGATGTTAAAATAGGTTCATCAATTGTATCAAATGTACCACTCAGGTGGGGGATGTTGATAATGACAGAGGCTGTGCCTTGTGGGGCAGGAATGGGGCATGGGAAATCTCTGTACCATCTTCTCAATTTTACTATTAACCTAAAACTGCTCTAAAAATATTAAGTCTAAAAACATTCTCCTCAAATGTATAAACAATAAAGAAAGAGTTCTTTCTATGTTGTAGTACTTCTTGCAAAATTTTGTTAAGTACATCCTATTGTTGTTGTTTTTTAATCTTTTTTTTGATGTGGAACACTTTTTTAAAGTCTTTATTGAATTTGTTACAATATTGCTTCTGTTTTTTATGTTATGGTTTTTTTGGTTTTTTTTTTTGGCCTTGAGGCATGTGGAATCTTAGCTCCCCAATCAGGGATTGAATCTTCCCCCACCCCCGACATTGGAAGGCAAAATCTTAACCACCGGACTGCCAGGGAAGTCCCTGCCCTATTGTGTTTAGAGGAAAGGAGAGGAGAAAACACTGGATCTGAGACTGTGTATTACAGGAAAGATTAACTAGGAGGGGTACTAGCTTTAGCTTCCAGGGTCATTTGTAACACCACTGATAAAGCTGTGTGGCCTTGAAGTGTGTTGAACTACCTTCTGTGTTGTGAGCTAGGCTGAGACTTTGAAGACATAAACCCTCGATCACTCATTAAACCAGTAAACATATTTCCACAGGAAAAAACCAAGAGCTAAATAGGGTAGCATCAGGTAGAACCTAGGTTCCTTGATATCTCACTTTGCCAACAAAGTAATTTACAGAATCACTTTTTAAGTTTTTACCAGGGGTGAAATCAACAGAGATATGACAAGGTTCCAGGGTCATGAGCAGCTTATGAGGGTAAATCAGGTACCATGTATGTGTTGAAGCACTAATCCACAGAATTCCTCCATCACAGATCGGCAGCCAGGTGTTATAGCAAATAAAAATAGCAAACATTCATTTAGCGCTTACTTTGTGCCAAGTAAGCACAAAGTACTTTGTAATTTGTGTGGTTTTCACCACAGTGCTGTAAAATAAGCTCCTGTCTTTACCATCTGCATTTTGCAGATGAGACTGGAAAGTTGAATACATCACTCAGTGTTCTACAGCTAATGAGTAGCGGGGCTGATGTTCAAGTGCAGGCAGTGGTATTCCGGAGCCAGCCCTAACTTGTGCTTTCCTGGTTTCAAGCCCACAGGTGCACAGTGGACCACTCCATGTTGCATTCTGCTGAGTAGATGAAACCGAAAAGAAGTTGATGATGCTGGTGATAGAAGGGTTGAAATTGCGTGGAATTAAATGATACCCTTTGGGGTCTGGGTGGATGGATAAAGGGGTGGAGCGGGAGTGGATTTAGGAGTTTGAGGTCCTCGGAGAACAGAGTACTCCAGGGACTAGAGTGCAAGAGGAGCAGTTAGTAACAGGAGGGTTTCACATGGGTCTGGAGGGAGCGGGTGAGGTTTTCCTCCAGCACACATTTGAAAGTTTACTTTTCCTGAGGTATTCTATTTTCTTTAAAAACTTTGGCCATGTTAGGTGTTCTTATGGGCACTATTTTTGACTGATCAGTCTCTACACAATTTGCTACCTATAGAAAAAGAGCTTAGTATTTGAGATATTTCAAGTTTTCGCGTGAAAGGCTTGGAACAGAGTATCAGCATTAATAGGGAATAAATGTACTGGCACTAATACTGCTCTGTTGGGAAACAGCAACTGTTAGCAGTAACATTGCTTCCTGTGGTCTGCAGCACAGTGAACTGTGATGAGTTTATTGAAAGTTTTTGGGCTTTCGATTCTCCAGAGTGAAGTGTACCAGGCAATTTCTTCATCCACGGGTTCAGTTCAGTTCAGTCGCTCAGTCATGTACGACTCTTTGGGACCCCATGAATTGCAGCACGCCAGGCCTCCTGTTCATTACCATCTCTCAGCGTTCACTCAGACTCACGTCCATCGAGTCTGTGGTGCCATCCAGCCATCTCATCCTTGGTTGTCCCCTTCTCCTCCTGGCCCCAATCCCTCCCAGCATCAAAGTCTTTTCCAATGAGTCAACTCTTCGCATGAGGTGGCCAAAGTACTGTAGTTTCAGCTTTAGCATCATTCCTTCCAAAGAAATCCCACGGCTGATCTCCTTCAGAATGGACTGATTGGATCTCCTGGCAGTCCAAGGGACTCTCAAGAGTCTTCTCCAACACCACAGTTCAAAAGCATCAATTCTTCGGCGCTCAGCCTTCTTCACAGTCCAACTCTCACATCCATACATGACTACTGGAAAAACCATAGCCTTGACTAAATGGACCTTAGTCGGCAAAGTAATGTCTCTGCTTTTGAATATTCTATCTAGGTTGGTCATAACTTTTCTTTCAAGGAGTAACCGTCTTCTAGTTTCATGGCT
>SJYW01011827.1:0-10586 GCA_006410735.1 Raphicerus campestris
TAGCAGCAGCAGCAGCAGCAGCAGCCTAGTATCATCTTCACAGTCATACATTCCTCCCCTCTGGTACAGAGCTTTGTCAGCCTACAAGCCTGGACCAGAGGCTGTCCCATAGGCAGCATCCTGTACCCACATGTATTCTCTTCTACCCACACAGGGTATTAAATTTTTTCTGAATATGTTATCTATATAAAAACTGAGAGAAGTGACACTAGGATGTGAAATTCTGGCTTTTCTTTGAAAACCAGAACCTCTGGCGATTCTGGACTTTCTTTCCCCTCATAGAAACAATCCGTAGGGGCTGAGGAACTGCAGCCCCACTNTCTGAATATGTTATCTATATAAAAACTGAGAGAAGTGACACTAGGATGTGAAATTCTGGCTTTTCTTTGAAAACCAGAACCTCTGGCGATTCTGGACTTTCTTTCCCCTCATAGAAACAATCCGTAGGGGCTGAGGAACTGCAGCCCCACGAGACAGAGTGGGCGTTCTGCAGCTGCTGCAGGTTCCACCCTCCCAACAGCAAAGCCAAGCCTTTGATGCTCTTATCACTCTTCTTAAGCTCCTATATGTCTTATAATAGAGATTCTCAAATATTTGTCTTGGGATCCTCCTACACTCTAAAAAAATCATGAAGCCCTCAAAGACTTTCTGGTTTTGTGTAAATGGATTTTGTGTAGATCTATAAATATTTACTATGTTAAAAATTAAAACTGAAAAAGTATAAAATATGAAGGCATTTCCTATCAATATCAATAACATATTTTTATGAAAAGTTATTTTTCCAAAACAAAAAAAGATCACAAGAAGAATGGCTTTGTTTTTATATTTTTTTAAATCTCTTTAATGTTTGGTTTGGTAGGATCAGCTGGATTCTCAACAGTTTATGCATTTAGTCTACTGTGCTATGTTATTTTGGCTAAAGCAAATGAAGAAAACCAGCCTCACACAATTGGAAAATGGAAACATGCTTTCATAGCTTTTTCATATAATTGTGAACATGATTCTTTGATACTACACTAAAACTCAGCTAGTGATATATTCTTAAATGTTAGTTATAGTGTGGAATCTGCAACCATACCAACAAACTCATACTCTGCTACATTAAAATCCACTGGTCTTACATTTTGAAAGTATCTTCTACCCATGCAATATTTTATAATACAATGTATTAGTCATTTGGAAAATATTGGTTTAATGAGTTGTGCAGATCTTCCAAGCGTTGATACATTCCATTCTATAGCATCAAAAAAGTAACATTTGTTTTTAATGTTATCTTGTTGGGAAAGTCTTTAAAGTATTAGCATGCTATCAAGCTCACGCTTACAGACACAGGTTTTCCCAAATATTAATATTACTTGAAAGCTCCAACTTCACCACTGGCAACAAATTCTGACAGTTGTTTCCCTTGAAGTGACAAGCTGATTTCATTCATTTTTGAATGAATGCCAGATACCCATGTCTGAATATCCATAGTTTAAAAAATGGTGTTCCATGAAGAAAAAAAGGAATGGCTAGTTCAGCTTGTAACTTAAACCATTGCACAAATGTTTTTCTGGAGACAGATTTAATAAAATTAATAATGCTTACTATTTCACCAAGGACATCTTAAGTGAAGTTGGCATTTCTCTTTTAAATTTGAGTGCATGACCATGGAGAATACTATAACTACTAGAATGGTCTGGTGTCACTGCCTTTAATCCTGCTGAATCACTATTGCTTTTGCACCATCACAGCAAATACCAATACAGTGAAAAAGGCAAGTAATGCTTTGTATTTTATAAAATTAGTTTGGACACCATGGACCTTCTGAAATTATCTCAGGCACCCCAGAGTTCCACAGATCACGTTGGAGAACAGCTAGAGAAATATTTCTCTATTTTTATTTCTAAGTCAAAAGAGAAAAATAAAAGATGACCTCACAGTCTGATGTGTTTTAAGAAACTGGACATGTGCATCCAGGCTGCATCACTAGTCTGAGTTTCCTCTGTTCTCCCTGTAGCCATCTATGTTTGCAATAATGGCCTAAACACATGTTACAATGACTACCACCACCCCATCCACCCTACTTCCCCATCCCAGAGTGACCACACTTCAGGTTGTCAACAGCCCTTCACACCTGGTGTGGATGAACAATGGGAGTTACATTCTGAGGACCCCAAGGAAACATAGTTTGGAAGATGAGAGAGAGTTCCCAAGGGGCACCAAACAGACTTAGCCTAGTTTGTATATTTTGTTTAAAAGAGAATGAAGTGGTATGAGTACTCATTTTTATTAAGCTTCTATCTGTTTATTTATTGGCACTACTATGTACTTAATCCTCCCAATTGCCCTGTAAGTTGATTTCTGTTAACGCCACTTCACTTAGTCTATAAGAATTTACACAAAGGAAGCTAAAGACAGGAGGAGGCATTTCAGCTCAGGGCTCAGTGATTTCCCAAATCCTCAGCTTCACAAAGTCTGAATATCCTGAGCTTTACAACTGAGATTCAAAATGGCAATGCATTGTTATTAATGATGTATATAACTTGTTGGTAATACAAAAAGGGAGAGATGGAATGCAATAGTAAATGATGGTGATGATACAGATTAATATGAGTTGTCTAAATAGCATCACTGACTCAATGGACATGAATCTGAGCAAACTCTGGGAGACAGCGGATGACAGAGAAGCCTGGCTTACTGCAGTATCCATGGGGTCACAAAGAGTCAGACATGACTTAGCAACTAAACAACAGCATCTCAGTTACCATATGTGTCATGATGAAAATCACAATGATGATATTGATTTTCATTTATTTTTTCAACAGTGTTTATATATCAAACTTAATCCTAGTTTTCTCCATTTGCCAATCTAAGTCTAAGAAGTTTGTTTTCTTTTTTCTACACATTTCCTATAGTTCATTCCAACAATCTTTCGAGGTAGATATTGCTTCTGCTAAGTCTCTTCAGTTGTGTCTGATTCTGTGCGACCCCAGAGACGGCAGCCCACCAGGTTCCCCCGTCCCTGGGATCCCCCAGGCAAAAATACTGGAGTGGGTTGCCATTTCCTTCTCCAATGCATGAAAGTGAAAAGTGAAAGTGAAGTCGCTCAGTCGTGTCCGACTCCTAGCGACCCCATGGACTGCAGCCTACCAGGCTCCTCCATCCATGGGATTTTCCAGGCAAGAGTACTGGAGTGGGGTGCCATTGCCTTCTCCTCAAAGTAGGTATTATCTTCCCTCTAATTATTATGAAAGAATGAAAGCTCAGAGAAGTTCGCTCTTTTGCCCAAGATCATATCAATTTTTAGGACAGGAATCAGTTCAACCCCAGGTGTATCCACCTCCAAAACTGCCTATTTAAGTCAACCTAAGCTCTTTTTCAACTGAATACCAAAATTATGTTCTCTGAGTCTCTGTGGTACAAAACTCCCTGCACTGTAAGAGAGAGTGAGTGAGTACTGTTAGACTTGTCCAGGCTCAAAGAAAAGCTGAGTCCCTGTNGTCCACCTCCAAAACTGCCTATTTACGTCAACCTAAGCTCTTTTTCAACTGAACACCAAAATTATGTTCTCTGAGTCTCTGTGGTACAAAACTCCCTGCACTGTAAGAGAGAGTGAATGAGTACTGTTAGACTTGTCCAGGCTCAAAGAAAATCTGAGTCCCTGTTTTACTATTTGAGGAACTAATTGCAGTGGAGGTGAGCAAGTAGTGATCAAAGGTGAAGAAATAACTTCTCCAAAGTAAGGATATTAAGACAGTATGGAGGGATTCCCCCAACGGTCCACGCTTTCACTGCAGGGTGTACAAGTTCAACCTCTGGCTGGGGAACTAAGATCCTTCACGCTGCTCAGCATGACCAAAGGAAAAAAATTTTTAAGGGAGAATAGAAAAAGAGCCTTGGCTTCAGAATCTTCTCTCTGGAGTGCCAGTTCAGCTGGTAAGTTCTTGTTTCTAACACAAATTCCCCTTAGGCCTTAATTCTCCTTTTTGTGAGCATCAACCCCAAGCAATGACTAGCTTAGGTAGCTGCACCAGAGAAATGCAAGTGTTCTGGTTAAGGCAAGAGAAAAGAGAGGAAAGAAAATCAAGAAAGAAACTGATGGCAATACTGGGTGTTTTCATAGCCTATCTTACTTAAACTTCTTGACATTCAGTGAGGTAGACTTCCTCAGCCTTCTTTTACAGATGAGGACACTGATGATGCCTGGAAAAGGGAATGACAACCCACTCCAGTATTCTTGCTTGGAGAAGTCTATGGACAGAGGAGCCTGGTGAGCTACAGTCCATGGAGTCACCAAGAGTCGGACATGACTGAGTGACTAACACACACACGCACGCACACACTGATGATGAGAGAGAATAAGTAAGTGACCCCCCCNTGACATTCAGTGAGGTAGACTTCCTCAGCCCTCTTTTACAGATGAGGACACTGATGATGCCTGGAAAAGGGAATGGCAACCCACTCCAGTATTCTTGCTTGGAGAAGTCTATGGACAGAGGAGCCTGGTGAGCTACAGTCCATGGAGTCACAAAGAGTCGGACATGACTGAGTGACTAACACACACACACGCACACACTGATGATGAGAGAGAATAAGTGACCCCCCACACACACACACACAAGTCTATGAATTACAAAGTCCATCATCCTCTCTCTTCTAGATCACGGGTTTGCAAACTACAAGGTCACATCTTACGCCCTGCCTGCTTTTGTAAATAAAGTATTATTAGAACACAGTCACACTCAGACCCTTTATCTTCTGTGGCTGCTTTTAAGCTGTAACAGCCTACTTGAGTAATTGCAAGAGAGACCATGGAGTCTGCAAAGCCCAAAATATGTAATATCTGGCCCTTTGCAGAAAAAGTTTGCCCAGCTGCTCCAGAGCAGTTTTCTCAGCAATTGTGCTGTTTTCTCAAATTAAATCTTACCAGGATCCCCAACATACATACAAAACAGATAAAAAGCCAAATGCTATTAGAACTACATATTAGAAATTCAAACTTATGTAACATTTACTTACTGGAAATTCAACCAATATGATTTCTGAAAGTTAGTTTTGAGTAACACAAAATTTTAAAGTAAGAAGTTTTTAGAGCTTTGTTTTATTCTCATTGGCTTCCCTCCTGGCTCAGACAGTAAAGCGTCTGCCTGCAATGCAGGAAACCCGGGTTTGATCCCTGGGTTGGGAAGATACTCTAGAGAAAGAAATGGCAACCCACTCCAGTACTCTTGCCTGTAAAAATCCCATGGACAGAGGAGCCTGGTAGGTTACAGTCCATGGGGTCACTCAGACATGACTGAGCAGCTTCACATGGCCATGTAGCCCCATTCCACCATTGGTACACAATTTACACTTTGACTTATCGTTTTTCCAAGTATGTCCTAATCTGACCCAGAAGTTCAAAAGGGAGCACTAGAGAAACACTCCCTTTCCAAATGAAATCTCCAACAATATGATCATTTCTACTCACAGCCAGAAAATTCAGACACACAGACAGTGAACAAGTAATAAATATTAAACGAACAGATGAAAGAATTGTTCACAATGTGACATAGACACATTTTCACAACATGATTATAATTCAGTAAGCATCACTGCTCGGTTCACAGTGTACTTGGCGCTGGCCAGGTCCTGTGTGCACCATGTGAGTAAGATTCACAAGCCCCTGTCTTCAGAGAGTTTACAGTCTAGTGTTCGATCCTTGAGTTGGGAAGATCCCCTGAAGAAGGGAAAGGCTACCCACCCCAGTATTCTGGCCTGGAGAATTCCATGGCGGTATAGTCCATGGGGTCACAAAGAGTTGGACACGACTAAGCAACTTCACTTTCACTTTCAAGAGATGAGAAATGGAACAGGACCCTATGGGATTCTCCGAGGTACAAATCCTTTCTGTATCCCCTACTTCTTATCTGTAGGAAATAGGCTTCATTCAGCCTCTGTGATCTTCCCTGAGCTCCACAGGCCAGATTCAAACAGTTGCTCATCAGGGAAAACAGGGAATACAGAAACAAAGGAAGAGCAGTCAAGAACTAACGCACCTCAGTCTTGTCTGTCTCTTTGTGGCCTCATGAGCTGTAGCCCCCCAGGCTCCTCTGTCCATGGGATTCCCCAGGCAGGAACACTGGGGTGTGTTGCCACTTCCTGCTCCAGGGGATCTTCCCCATCCAGGGATCAAACCCCTGTCTCCTGCACCTCCTGCATGGCAGGAGGATTCTTTACCACTGAGCCATCTGGAAAACCCTCCTCAAGGAATATAGATAACAATACAGACAACAATACCTTTGAGTTCTTCTGCAGGAATTAAAGTCCCCACCCAGGTGAAGGATGGCAGCTTCAGGTTGAAAACAAGATTCCTGGAACACCATCCTGTTACTACACCTCTAACCAATTAGAAGGAAGTCTGCACAGTGGAAGATAACAAAGACTCTGACGCCCTCCCGTAAATGACACTCTTTAAAAACCTCCATGGTTGAGCAGAATCTTCGGAGTTGGTTTTTGGACATGAGTCCACCTTCTCCCCTGATTGCCAGCCTCCTGAATAAAGCCATCTACCAGCACTTGTCTTTTGAGGATTGGCTTCCAAGCAGCAAGCAGCCAAGCCTGAGTTCAGGAACAGATGCAGACATGCCTGACGCTTGCCTGGATCTAACTGAGCAAGAGCACACGTGCTACAATCCTGTACTTGCTTCTGCAACTTTATATGAACAAAAATGTAAACTTGGCTGCTCACAAAATGGAAGCAAGGATGTCAGAGGTAGAGAAATGATAAATAAAAGGACACCAAAGATAAGAAAGAAGAGAGATGGGAAGACACCAAAGACACATAATTTCCACTTTGCTTTTCCCCTTGTTTTGGCCTGAAGAGAAATGGAAAGGATACCAACAACAAATGCCAACTCTGTAGCACACTATTCTAAGTTATTCTTATATAATATCTTATTTAATCATCATAACAACCCTTTGAAGCAGGAAGTACTTTCACCACTTTATTAATGAAAAACTGAAACTCATCTCACTAATAAATTGAGGGGCCAGAATTCAAAGCACTTTTTTTCCCCTAAACAACCTAGGTTTTCTCCATTAGCACATATGGTATGATTACTTCCTAGGGCTCTGGATGCATGAACTTAAGTTAGCAACAGAAGCAGCCTGCAAAGTTACATATCTCAACCTGAACTAAGTTAGATAAGTCACATGGAAAAATTAATCCAATAACACCCAGCTCAGTCCTGACTTGTCAGTAAACCAGGTTTAACTTATCCCTCCCTGCCCTACAGAGAAATAAAGGAGAAAAAAAGGACAAAGAAGAAACTTTTTTTTTTTTTTTTGCATTTGCCCAGATGGAACTGGCACATGTCATTGTGGTGATATTTTAAAGTTTTAATGAGCTTTTCTTTTTTATCTTTCTGAGTGCACTTCCTTTGTCCTGGAACACCTTTGCTACCATCTGTGAGGAGGTGGAGAACAGGATTCGCCCATGAAAGGATGCAAAGACACATGAAAAATAACTTACAATTTCTTTCAGAGAAACATAATATTGTGCAGCAAACTAACGTCTTCAATGATCCCCTTGCATCTGCCTCTAAAACAGCGGGTTAATTCAGGAGGACTCAACTCACTGAGTTCTCTCACAGTACAGACTCATCAGTTTTGGTTTGTATGTGTTCACTGCATTCAGGCGACACATCTGATTGGGTAACCGTCACATAACAGATCTCATAACTTCATTTATCCAGTATAATACATCTGATGTTAGCAACCAAGTGTCTTGTTACAGCATAGTCATAATATGTAAACTTTCTGACAGATGGGAAATAAAGTATCTTGACAGAGGACCACCTTTTTCTAATTTTCACAGTGGTTCTGCGTGGACTGGTAGCAACCCAATGTAAAGAAAATTCCCTTTCTTTCTATGCTTCTTGAGCTTTGTATTAGTTAGGCATAGTTGCAAATATGCTAGGTGACAAACAATCCCAAAAGTTTCAGCGACTGACAACAGTAGGACTGTAAATGTCAATTACAGAGGAGAAGCAGGAGAAAGGAACATTTATTTATGTTTCATAGGTCTGCAGGGTTTGCTGGACTCTGCTGGACTCAGCTGTATTTGGACCAGCTCATCAACAAGACTACAGGTTTAGTTCCACTCTATGTGTCCCTCATTCTGAGACCCAAGCAAAATCACCTACAGCTATCTGGAGCATGTTTTTCTCATGGCAGAGAGCATGGGCTTGAAAAGTTGAGCCAAACCACACAAGCACGTTTAAAACGTCTGGCCATGAAAGACAAGGCATTTCCCGTAAACCAGTGGTTTCTACGTACTTGGGTTTTTCCCACTGTTTTAAAAGAGATCATTTCTGCTTATCTTTTACCTTTTTTGTAGATTACTGTGATAGATCATGGGCAAATAAATAAAACACTATCTATACAGGATCTGAGAGTAAACCGTTTTNCCCTCCCTGCCCTACAGAGAAATAAAGGAGAAAAAAAGGACAAAGAAGAAACTTTTTTTTTTTTTTTTGCATTTGCCCAGATGGAACTGGCACATGTCATTGTGGTGATATTTTAAAGTTTTAATGAGCTTTTCTTTTTTATCTTTCTGAGTGCACTTCCTTTGTCCTGGAACACCTTTGCTACCATCTGTGAGGAGGTGGAGAACAGGATTCGCCCATGAAAGGATGCAAAGACACATGAAAAATAACTTACAATTTCTTTCAGAGAAACATAATATTGTGCAGCAGACTAACGTCTTCAATGATCCCCTTGCATCTGCCTCTAAAACAGCGGGTTAATTCAGGAGGACTCAACTCACTGAGTTCTCTCACAGTACAGACTCATCAGTTTTGGTTTGTATGTGTTCACTGCATTCAGGCGACACATCTGATTGGGTAACCGTCACATAACAGATCTCATAACTTCATTTATCCAGTATAATACATCTGATGTTAGCAACCAAGTGTCTTGTTACAGCATAGTCATAATATGTAAACTTTCTGACAGATGGGAAATAAAGTATCTTGACAGAGGACCACCTTTTTCTAATTTTCACAGTGGTTCTGCGTGGACTGGTAGCAACCCAATGTAAAGAAAATTCCCTTTCTTTCTATGCTTCTTGAGCTTTGTATTAGTTAGGCATAGTTGCAAATATGCTAGGTGACAAACAATCCCAAAAGTTTCAGCGACTGACAACAGTAGGACTGTAAATGTCAATTACAGAGGAGAAGCAGGAGAAAGGAACATTTATTTATGTTTCATAGGTCTGCAGGGTTTGCTGGACTCTGCTGGACTCAGCTGTATTTGGACCAGCTCATCAACAAGACTACAGGTTTAGTTCCACTCTATGTGTCCCTCATTCTGAGACCCAAGCAAAATCACCTACAGCTATCTGGAGCATGTTTTTCTCATGGCAGAGAGCATGGGCTTGAAAAGTTGAGCCAAACCACACAAGCACGTTTAAAACGTCTGGCCATGAAAGACAAGGCATTTCCCGTAAACCAGTGGTTTCTACGTACTTGGGTTTTTCCCACTGTTTTAAAAGAGATCATTTCTGCTTATCTTTTACCTTTTTTGTAGATTACTGTGATAGATCATGGGCAAATAAATAAAACACTATCTATACAGGATCTGAGAGTAAACCGTTTTCAGTTTTGTAGGCTATCCATTGTCTATTGCAACTACTCAACTCTGCCAAAGCAGATATAGGCAAATACTTAGGCAAATACACAGAGCTAGGTTCCAAAAAAAATTTCATTCACAAAAATGGACAGTGGGACAGATTTGATCCAGGGCTCATAATCTGCTAACTTCTCCAATAAGTAAGACTATGAAGGACATGGGAGCTACCCCACGTCCAAGGTAAGGAGCAGCAGCTGCGCTTTGCTGGAGCAGCCGTGAAGAGATACCCCACATCCAAAGTAAGAGAAAACCAAGTAAGATGGTAGGCACTGAGAGAGGGCATGAGGGGCAGATGGACTGAAACCATAATTACAGAAAGCTAGCCAATCTGATCACACGGACAACAGCCTTGTCTAACTCATTGAAACTAACCCATGCCCTGTGGATCCACCCAAGACGGATGGGTCATAGTGGAGAGGTCTGACAGAATGTGGTCCACTGGAGAAGGGACTGGCAAACCACTTCAGTATTCTTGCCTTGAGAACCCCATGAACAGTATGAAAAGGCAAAAAGATAGGACACTGAAAGACGAACTCCTCAGGTCGGTAGGTGCCCAATATGCTACTGGAGATCAGTGGAGAAATAACTCCAGAAAGAATGAAANTCAGTATTCTTGCCTTGAGAACCCCATGAACAGTACGAAAAGGCAAAAAGATAGGACACTGAAAGACGAACTCCTCAGGTCGGTAGGTGTCCAATATGCTACTGGAGATCAGTGGAGAAATAACTCCAGAAAGAATGAAAATCAAAAACAACACCCAGTTGTGGATGGAACTGGTGATAGAAGCAAGGTTTGATCCTGTAAAGAGCGATGCTGCATAGGAACCTGGAATGTTAGGTCCATGAATCAATGGATGTTTTTCTGGAACTCTCTTGCTTTTTCAATGATCCAGCAGATATTGGCAATTTGATCTCTGGTTCCTCTGCCTTTT
>SJYW01011830.1:3742-33788 GCA_006410735.1 Raphicerus campestris
ATATATATATATATATGTTGTTGTTCAGTTGCCAAATTGTGTCTGACTCTTTGTGACCCCATGGACTGCAGCATGCCAGGCCTCCCTATCCCCTACCATCTCCTGGAGCTTGCCCAAGTTCATGTCCATTGAACTGGTGGTGCCATTCAACCATCTCATCTTCTGTTGCTCTCTTCTCCTTCTGCCTTTCAATATATGTGATGCAAGAATTATTGCTTACTTAAGCTCAAATGGCTAATAGCTGGGAAACTAAACCTAGGTGGTGGACTTCTAGCTGTTTCAGCCTCTGTGTTATATTACCTCCCCAAGTCCTTGATGTTCACAGCATGCCTTTGCAGCTAGAAAATGTCTGCTGTACCCATGGATATTTTTATTACTACCAGTTAGCTTGTGCCAAGAATCAGTTGTTTCCAAATCTTGATTTGATAATTGGACTTGTTACTATACTGGCATTTTTAACTAAATAAAGACAAACCAATGAAATATGAGTATTAAAAACAAAGCTATTTCTGCGAAAACAAAATTGAGTCCTTGCGATAGATTCCATAAAGTCAGATAATGAAGAAAATTGTTGATTGAGGTGTGGGCAAGGACTGTGAAGACTGGCAACAGGCAAACAAAATGCAAAAATTCTAGAATTCTGTTCACAGATGGTTTCTCTGGCATCTTTACAATTTTTGTACCACTGAAACAAATCCTGAAATTTCATATTGCGAATGTGGTTTAAGCAAGAAAGACTACAACAATCATCATATTCATACTCAAAGAAAAGAATATTTATAGGTTAGTGAATACATGTTTCTAGCTTTTAATTTCAAATAAATATTTAAGGCGTGTATCACTTTTAAATTGATCTTCTGCTGTAACCTTTTCCTAATAATGTACCAGACCCCATTCTTTTTAAAAGACAACAGTCTTCTATTGTGGTTAGCCAATAGTCTTGGCATTATTTATCCACTGGACTGTCTCTTCTTTACAGATTAGAAAGTCTACTTTGTTTCATTTGTATTATTTTCTTGGCCTCACCATGTGGCTTGCTGGATTTTGGTTTTCTTTCCTACCCAGGGATCAAGTTCATGCCTCTTGCAATGGAAGCTTGGAGTCCTAACCAGTGGACAACCAGGGAATTTCCTAGAAAGTCTACTCTAATCATCTATTAGATCTTTATGTCTAATCTGCATCATTTTTCTAGACTATCCAATTCCACTGTTCTAATTGTTTGTTCTTAAGTTAGTGTTTTAATACCTGACACTTTTTTTTTGTTCAATATTTCTTGGCTATTCCACCTCATTAATTTTTCTGGACACATAATTCTGAAGTCTATCAGAAATATATTCTCATTGAGAATATTTTTATTGATTTTTAAAGGTTTTAGTGAAGAAGGTATGTTAAATTGTAATTTGAAATGAAGCCAGATTAAGACACTCAGGGCAGTCCAGTTGTTAAGGACTCTGCACTTTCACTGCTGGGGGCCCACATTCAATCCCTAGTCAAGGAGCTAGGTAAGATTTCACAAGCCAAGTGGCATGGGCAAACAAAACAAAACATACAAACGAAAATGACAACAGGACTTCCCTTGTAGTCCAGTGGTTAAGAGTCTGCCTGCCAATGCAGGAAATACGGGTTCTATCCCTGGTCCAGGAAGATTTCACATGCCACCGGGCAACTCAGCCTGTGGGCTTAACTCCTGAGCCCAGACCCCTTAGAGCTTTGCAATAAGGGAAGCCAGCATATGAGAAGTCTGACCACTGCAGCTAGAGTGGCTCCTGTGCAGCTAGAGAAAGCCTGTGTGCAGCAACAGAGACAGTGCAACCAGAACCGAAACAGAAGCCTGACAACAAAGACACCAAAAGTCACTCAGATACGTTCTAGGGTGAGAAAGACGTACCAGACACAGCTGTGGTACACTGAGTTTTTTGTACTCTCTGACAGGACTGCATGAGCCAGTAATGATAACTGTAAGAAACCACTGTAGATTATAGCATTTGCTAAGAAACTGTCTGAGAAGAAATAGTTCATGGAGATCGGGAAGCAGCAGTATTTGGAGAGGTTCAGGAAAGGAGCCAACTTTCTCCAGCCTCTCAGATCCAGCTCCTAGTTATGGGAGGAGCTTGCTAATTTGCTTGTTAAACACCTGCTTCACCTGTTTGTTCCTCAGGGTGTAGATGAAGGGATTGAGCACTGGGGTCACCACGGTGTTGAGCAAGGCCACCACCTTGTTCCTGTCCTCCCCCTGGCCGCCCTTGCCTGACCGGACATACATGAAGATGCAGCTGCCATAGAAGAGAGAGACAACAGTGATGTGGGAGGAACAGGTTGAGAAGGCCTTCCGCCTCTCCTTGGCTGAGGGGATGTGCAGGATGGTGTGGAGGATGTGGCCATAGCAGGTGGCCGTCACGGACAGAGTGCCCAGGAGGCTGACGGCCAGGATGAAACACAGAAGCTCGATCAGACTTGTGTCTGCACATATGAGTTCCAGGAGTGGAAAGCTGTCACAGAAGAAATGATCAATGATATTGGGACCGCAGAATGGTTGCTGAAATATGATGGAACATGGAATGGCTATAAGAAGGAGTCCCATGATCCATGAAAAAAGAGCTAACTGGACACAGACCCTTTTGCTCATGATGGTGGCATAACGCAAGGGGTTACATATGGCCACATACCTGTCAAAGGACATCACTGCCAGTAGGAAGAACTCTGTGATTCCCAGGAAGAAATAGAGGAAAAACTGGAGAAAGCATCCTGCTATGGAGATAGTCTTGTATCCAGTCAGGATGTTGGTCAGCATCTTGGGGAAGATGACCGAGGTGAACCAGATCTCTAGGACAGCAAAGTTGCGGAGGAAGTAGTACATGGGGGTGTGGAGGCGCCTGTCCATGAGAGTGAGGACCACGATGAGCAGGTTCCCCAGGAGAGTGAGCAGGTAGGTCAGGAGGAGCCCCAGGAAGAGGAGCATCTGCAGCTCGCAGGCATCTGAGAGCCCCAGCAGGATGAACTCGGTGACCGTGGTGTGGTTCCCCGTGGCTGCTCTGGCCTCTGCTGGGAATGACCAGTCAGAGATGTGCAGCATCAGGAGTCGTGATATTCTGGATCTGAGGACACTCAAATCTGAAAGCAAAGAGGGATTTTCAGCTAAAGGAATCCTTTATTTCTTTGACCTACAAGTCCCATTTTCTCCTTCCTCAGGCTGGTTGTCCAGACCCTTCATTGAGTTAGCATTAAGTCACATACTTTGACCCATTTATCTGGTATTTTTTGGGAAAAATTTCACCTTTACCAGTTCTTTTCCCACTTTTTTTGTTCGTTTGTAAGGAAACTACAAGGGCTTCCCTGGTGGTTCAGAGGTTAAAGCATCTGCCTTCAATGTGGGAGACCTGGGTTTGATCCCTGGGTCGGGAAGATCCCCTGGAGAAGGAAATGGTAACCCACTCCAGTATTCTTGCCTGGAGAATCCCATGGACAGAGAAGTCTGGTAGGCTACAGTCCACGGGGCCGCAAAGAGTCGGACACGACTGAGCGACTTCACTTTCACTTTCAAGGAAACTATATTAAGTCCCTTCTTATTTTTTTAGATCAGATGACATATTTTCCCATATTTGTCTAAATATTGTAAAGGCTCTCAATACATTAACATATTTTCCTCCGCAAATTCTGCATCCTGGGGATCATGGCCATTTATTGAAAGAACTGATGGAATATGTACTCTAGAACTTGTTGCACAGGCATTTGTGTTAGAGAAACGGTGTGATTGCACCTGAGCTCCATCATTTACTAACTTGTCTGGGATCAGTTCTCTCATCTCACCAAAACTCTGTTTCTTCAAAGGGAACAATAACAATACATATGTAATATGTTCTCTCAGAACTTAAGTGAATAATGCATATCCAACACCTAGCACAAGGTTAGCCATAGAGCAAGCAGTCACATAATGTTAGCTATTTTTATTTTTCCCTTTGTGGATAAAATAGAGAAGTAGTATCAGCTCATTATGGAAAATTTAGGAAATAAAAAAAATAAAAAGAATTGTCTGTTGCCTCACAGAGACAACTGTTATTAATATTTTGATTAATTTCTTTTGTGTGTTTTTTCTATTCTTATTCAGTGTTTATTGCTTTATATAGCCATGCTCATAGATAATGTATTTTGCACTTTTTTCCTTTACACATATTATTATAACAAATTTTTGTTATATGTTACTACAAATTTTTGTTAATATATTATTTGGTTGATATTTTTTGAGAGATCCATGTACTATGAAATTGTTACATGGGGGATGGAGCATGCATTTGTAGACTAGGTGTCATTAAGGTTATTACTTTGGGATAAATTCCTATGTAATAATAATTCTAAATAATAATGATAAATGCTGATTTTCAGAATTCTTCGTTGGTTCAATTTCAGTATTAGAGAATATGTCTTCATTTTAAAGGATTTTTATTTCTAATTTTTGCATTGTTTAACACTGTCTTTAGAGATCTGGTTAAAAAGCTAGGCTTTCTTGCCATTGATTGTCCTTTATAGAAATGACAGGCAAAGGCAAACTTCTGTGGAGAAGAGCTGACTCTGACTGAGACAAGAGCAGGAACTAACGTGATGAGCCTGACTCAGAGAAATGGTAACACAGTACACTGTAGCTGTGTAAAATACGTATCTATATGGAGAAGAATTGGATGAGGATACAGAAAAATGAGCATAATTGCCACAATAAGACGGGAGGGTGGTGGGTGATTTTTCTTGTCTCTTTTTACTTTTATTAAAGCTTATAAAATACAAATAAATTCAAAGTCATAAAAGAAACCAGCACAGTGAGCCCATTTGGACTAAGAGTTGAGTAGAAGAGTTTGAGAGAGACAGAGGGGGAGTAAATAGCTGTCCGTGAAAACAGTGAAAAAAAAGTCTTAATGATTCTGTGAGCCATCAGCTATTCCTGAGTCAGGATACTGAGAATAATGCAAAAAATCAAAGAAGCGAGCTGTGCCACAGACCACCAGTGGACACCTGAAAACAGATGGCAGGCTTCCAGACAGAGCATCCAGAGGAAATCAGCTTCCCCTTCCCCCACCCCAAATATTGCACCATTGTAGATTACCTCAGCAGATTCTAGGTGAGGTGCTTAGTTGTCTCCAAGGCAGCTCTGATGAGGGGAGGCTCCTGATTTTCACAGGAAACTCCTGACTCTGCAGGGTTGCCTGAGGAATACGCTTCTTGGGGGCTCACCAGGGATGCGAAGTGAAGGATGCTCCAGAGCTGTAACATGGTCTGCAGGTCATGGAACAAGCAGGTCCTGTTTTCTTGTAGACAGTACATGCAAATGTCAGCAAATATCCATATTTTCCTACAACCAATTTCTCTTAAATATTCTCTGACTCTCTTGCCATCAATGTATCCTCAGATATCCTCAGAAATGAACTATCCCTAGATAGTCCCCAGAATATCACCAGTTTATCAGGAAGCTCCTAGTGCTCCTGACATGTCTTAGCCAGAACATTTCTTAATTAATGATTCTTCCATCCTTCCTATACTAAGGCAGAAACAGACATCAACTGATGCACACTCATATGACTCGTGTTCAGTTGGGCTTAAGAGGTTTCTGGTCCTTCCAAGAGTATAGTGTCCATAGAGGATTCTGGGGTAAACTAATCATGGCAGACTCCTTGTCTCCATGGAACTGGCTTCAGGCTTTGACTGCTTGGGGTTCTGTTTGGTTTCCATGGAAACTCAGAGACACAGCAGTTCCACAGCTCAAACTTCATCAATCTAGAGGTTCACATACTTCTTTTGCAGGGTGGAGCTGTATTTCCCTGGAAATTCATTATCATCAGTGTTAAAAGGGACCTGAAATTTCCCTTACCTCTTACTTCCTTCAATTTTGGGATTTAAAGTTTTCTTTGTTCTGACAGAGAAGCTCAGAAACTTCTAATGATGTTTATTTGTAACAAAGAAATAGTTATTAAAACATTCAGTGAATTTTAGTTGAGTTACTGCATGATTAGTTTAACTCTAGATGCCAGGGACAGGCAGAGTCTTGTGGGGAAGACAGACATTAAACACACAAGTATTCATTATTATTGTGACAAGTGTTTTGAAGAACAGCTCATAGGAGATCTCCAATCAGACTAAAGGATAAGGGAATATATTCCTGATGGAGTTATATAAAGTTGAAATCTGAAGGATAAGCTGGAGTGTGAGGGTGGCTTGAAGAACCTTTAATCAGTCATTCAATAAATGTTTATTGAGCACCTACTATGTGCTCAATACTATGTATTGAGGATGACTATGAGTGATAAATGAAACAGAGATGATCCCAGGTCCCCCTCAAGTTTACTCTCCATTGGGGGAAACTTGGTAAAAGGGTTTTGAAATGGTCGTCGTCTTCATTCTTGGGCCGTTCAAGTTAAAACTACTTTGGAATCCCGCTTTCTTTCTTTGGTCACCACACTATTTCCCAGACGGGATTAAACTGGCTGATGTCACTTGACTGCAGGAAGTGGTATGGTTTTAGGAGCCAATGATGTGTTTGAAGAGGCAAATGAATGACTGGCTTTCAGTTTTCTGTTTTAAATGGATTAGTGAGTTATTCTGAATAGGGAAGAATAACTTCAGGGAATATTTTTCCTCTAGAGTGAAGAGCCAGCAACCCACTCCCTAAACACCTGATGCTTCATATCAACTGCTTGTGTAGTCATCTTACTCCTGGGAAGCGTCATGGCTACACCACAAACCTATAAGGAGGCCTAGAAAACTGGACAGCTGAATTTAAGGAGTGTATGTGGCATACACTGGTTACATCTCCTGGGATCAGCTTATAGAGACTGTATTCTTCCTCTGGCCATATGCGAAGGCACACTGCTTTCTGAGCCCTGCAGCTCTCAGGCTGTGAACAGAGAAAAAAATTAGTGTATTCGTCATACTAAAATTCAGAGAGAAACACATGAGAGTAAATATGTAATAACAAGACACCGTGAGGGCTATGAAGGCATGGAACTGGGTGGTTAGGAGAGAAAATAAGTGAGACTTGCCTCTGCCTTAGATGGATAGACAGAAAAGACATGCGTGAGGAATTGTGATTGCGGCTCAGACTTGAATGCAGAGGAGGGCTTGACCAGATGGCTGGTTGGTTGAGTCCCAGGCAAAGAGAAGGTATGTCAAGGCCATGATATGGCAAAGAGGTAGTATTTTTGACTGTAAGTGAGAAGGCCAGTAAATCAGAAAGAGGGTGACAGTGATTTGATGTTTGGCTGGAGACTCGCGCTGGGTTCAAAATTTGTAGAGCTTTGTAGACCATGCCTGGTAAGGAGGATAGATTTCATTCCAAATGCAAGTGGAAGCTATTGGAAGGTTTTAAGCAGAGACGTGACCTCCCCACCTCCTGCTATTCATGTCCTTGTGTAATCCCTTCTGTGCTGCTGCACCTAGTGACTGCCTTCTAATAAACAGAATATAGTAGACGGGATGAGATGTCATTTTCGAGAATGTATCAAGATGACGGTTTCCATGTGACACAGTCTCTTGCTCTGTTGCCTGCTCTGAGGGAAGCCGACTGCCATATTGTGAGCTGTCCTGTGGAGCAGTCTTTAAACTGCTGTCTGTAGCCAGTAACCAGTGAGTGCTTGAGGCCAGTGAGCAGCCACAGAAGTGAACACAGGAGCAGATTCTCTTCCAGAAAAGCGTTGAGATGACTGCTGCCCAGCCTATATCTGGGTTACAGCCTTGGGAGATATCTTGAGCCAGAAGCACANGGGGGAAACTTGGTAAAAGGGTTTTGAAATGGTCGTCGTCTTCATTCTTGGGCCGTTCAAGTTAAAACTACTTTGGAATCCCGCTTTCTTTCTTTGGTCACCACACTATTTCCCAGACGGGATTAAACTGGCTGATGTCACTTGACTGCAGGAAGTGGTATGGTTTTAGGAGCCAATGATGTGTTTGAAGAGGCAAATGAATGACTGGCTTTCAGTTTTCTGTTTTAAATGGATTAGTGAGTTATTCTGAATAGGGAAGAATAACTTCAGGGAATATTTTTCCTCTAGAGTGAAGAGCCAGCAACCCACTCCCTAAACACCTGATGCTTCATATCAACTGCTTGTGTAGTCATCTTACTCCTGGGAAGCGTCATGGCTACACCACAAACCTATAAGGAGGCCTAGAAAACTGGACAGCTGAATTTAAGGAGTGTATGTGGCATACACTGGTTACATCTCCTGGGATCAGCTTATAGAGACTGTATTCTTCCTCTGGCCATATGCGAAGGCACACTGCTTTCTGAGCCCTGCAGCTCTCAGGCTGTGAACAGAGAAAAAAATTAGTGTTTTCGTCATACTAAAATTCAGAGAGAAACACATGAGAGTAAATATGTAATAACAAGACACCGTGAGGGCTATGAAGGCATGGAACTGGGTGGTTAGGAGAGAAAATAAGTGAGACTTGCCTCTGCCTTAGATGGATAGACAGAAAAGACATGCGTGAGGAATTGTGATTGCGGCTCAGACTTGAATGCAGAGGAGGGCTTGACCAGATGGCTGGTTGGTTGAGTCCCAGGCAAAGAGAAGGTATGTCAAGGCCATGATATGGCAAAGAGGTAGTATTTTTGACTGTAAGTGAGAAGGCCAGTAAATCAGAAAGAGGGTGACAGTGATTTGATATTTGGCTGGAGACTCGCGCTGGGTTCAAAATTTGTAGAGCTTTGTAGACCATGCCTGGTAAGGAGGATAGATTTCATTCCAAATGCAAGTGGAAGCTATTGGAAGGTTTTAAGCAGAGACGTGACCTCCCCACCTCCTGCTATTCATGTCCTTGTGTAATCCCTTCTGTGCTGCTGCACCTAGTGACTGCCTTCTAATAAACAGAATATAGTAGACGGGATGAGATGTCATTTTCGAGAATGTATCAAGATGACGGTTTCCATGTGACACAGTCTCTTGCTCTGTTGCCTGCTCTGAGGGAAGCCGACTGCCATATTGTGAGCTGTCCTGTGGAGCAGTCTTTAAACTGCTGTCTGTAGCCAGTAACCAGTGAGTGCTTGAGGCCAGTGAGCAGCCACAGAAGTGAACACAGGAGCAGATTCTCTTCCAGAAAAGCGTTGAGATGACTGCTGCCCAGCCTATATCTGGGTTACAGCCTTGGGAGATATCTTGAGCCAGAAGCACACAGTCAATCCTTGTTCAGATTCCTAACTCAGAAACTGTGAGCTAATAAATGCTTGTTGTTTTATGGAGCTAAGTTTTGGGATAATATGTGACTCCTCAATAGATAACTAATACAGTTCTCTTCTAGCCTTTTTAGGCTTTAGTCTTGAGGTGTCACGATGGGGAACTCAGTACACGATGGACCATTTATAGATATCATACCTCTGTAACTTTTGGTCTTTTACATTCTGCGGACAAAACTGTTTTGAATCTCTTGTACTATAAACCCTGAACTTAGTTGATATCATTAATGATTCTTATATACACTTATAGAGAGTAGTATTTGCTACTTCCTGGGTTTGAATGGTGGTGGTTTAGTCATGAAGTCATGTCCAACTCTTGCGACTCCATGGACTATAGCTGGCCAGGCTCATCTACCCATGGAATTCTCCAGGCAAGAATACTGGAGTGGGTTGCCATTTCCTTATCTGGGGGATACTCCCAACCCAGGGATCGAACCCATGTCTCTTTCACTGCAGGTGGATTCTTAAGCCACCAGGAAAGCCTGGGTTTGAATATAGAGACAAAACTGTACAAGTGGTTGGTGACAAGCTTATCAATATTAACAATTTCCTTCTCGGTTTTATGACAGTCCAATTTCAGGACAGCTTTCTTTGCTATAAACTAAACAATGAGAGGTTCTTCCCTGGTGGCTCAGGCAGTAAAGCGTCTGTCTACAATGCGGGAAACCTGGGTTCGATCCCTGGGTCGGGAAGATCCCCTGAAGAAGGAAATGGCAATCCACTCCAGGACTAATGCCTGGAAAATCCCATGGACCCAGGAGCCTGGTAGGCTACAGTCCGTAGGGTTGCAAAGAGTCGGACATGACTGAGCGACTTCGTGATGAAACAATGAGAATGACAGACAAATATTTGGACAATTCCAATGGCATTGGAAACTGTTCTGTGAAGAGTTCCTTTTCCCAGTCAACAGACAATGCCTCAGGTTTGCAGTGCCCACAGTAGAAGTGTCTAAGCCAACTATTATTTCCTCTTCGGCCAGCTTTTCTGCCTTACTGTTCTATTTCTGTGATAACATCGTTTTAATTACTTGGATTCAATACCTGGGGATCTCCTTTGTTTATGTTTATTATTTCTCTCCAGACATTTTATCTCTTCCGTACCCAATCCCTACCAGATTCTGCATGTGCAACATCTTGCACACTTTTTCTTGCTGCTTTGTCATAAGTACTACCCAAGGTCATATACACATGACCTCTTATTTTAAGTTTTCAATTATCTTTTTATGTTAATTTTTTAATATGGAAATTTCAAGTGCATAGAAAAATAGACAAATTGTATAACAAATTTCCATATAGTCATCACCTAGATTCAACAAAAACCAAGTCATGGCTTCTTATTCTTATTTCAATAGACCACCGTCTGCTTTCCATATTATGATGGAATAAATCCAAGACATTATATCATGTCATCTGTAAATATTTCAGAATTAAAACACTATTACTCTTTAAAATCAAAACTTAATATCATTATTACTTTAGAAAATTAAACATACTTTATCATAAAAAGGGTTGTTATTTTGAGTTGTACTAATTATTAGTATGGTTGAACACGTTTTCATTTATTTATTGGCTCTTTGTGTCTGTTTCTCTGTGAAATATCTATGTATATCCTTTTTTAGATCATTTATCTATTGAGTTGTTTATCTTTGTGTATTATGGAAAATAATCCTTTGTTTGAAATTTGCATTCTCTACCCCCTTCCTGAATGTCCATTTAAACCTGTTCATGTAGTTATTTCTTCCTTGACCTTTGATGAAACTCAGGACAGTTATGCAAATTTTCTGGGCATACATATAATTTTAGAAGTCCTTCATTCACCATTTGTTCAAAGAATGGGATTATCAAATTGTCTGATCCCATATAATTGTCAAAATTTGAACTTCATTTAAAGTTAAAATGTATTCCTTCCTCCATGTAACGGCTGTTTCAAGCAGAAACTCTTCAAAGAGACAGGGTGTGTGTTGTTGGCCTCATCTATTAAGTCTGTAAGTCCACCTCTCCCTTACCTGAGTTTGCTAATCCTACCCTGGGGATAGGATTCGGGTGGTAAGAAGTAGATGGATATCCTATAGGAAGGGGAAGATGATATGGAGAAAGATGGTAGTGGTTGTGGTAAGTAGTGGTGGATTTGATACTTATTTTGAGTGTATGGTCCATAGAATTAACAGATTGGTTGTGGAGTATAAGAGAAAGAGGAGTCAAAGGTAATGTAGTTTTGTTTTTGATCTGGAATCTGTACTTTCCTTATTGTGGTAAAATACGTAATAATATAAACTTTACCATTTTAGCCACTTTAAAACGTACACTTTGTTGGCGTCAAGTATACTCACACCGTTGTGCAGTCATCACCATTATCCATCTCCTGAACTTGTTTATCATCCAAACTGAAATTCTGTATCCGTTAAATAATAACTCTCCATTCCTACCCCCACCTTCAGCCCCTGTTAACCACCATTCTACTTTCTGTCTCCATGATTTTGATTACTCTGTACCTCATATAATGGCTTTCCTGGTGGCTCAGGGGTAAAGAATCTGCCTAGGGTGTAGAACGGGTTCAGTCCCTGGGTCAGGAAGATCCCCTGGAGAAGGAAATGGCAACCCACTCCAGTATTCTTGCCTGGGAAATCCCATGGACGGAGGAGCCTGGTGGGCTCCAGTCTGTGGGGCTGGAAGAGTAGGACATGACTTAGTGACTAAACTACCATCACCATACTTCAAGTAAGTGGGCTCATACAGCACATTCCCATTTATGTTGTACTTAGTTCAGTTAGCGTAATGTCTTCAAGGTTCCTCCAAGTTGTAGGATTTATCAGGATTCCATTCCTTTTTAAAAAAATCCTTTGTTTATTTCTTTTGACTGTGCTGGGTCTTCACTGCTGCATGGGCTCTTCTCTGGCTGCAGGAAGCAGGGGCTGCTCTCTTGTGGTGTGTAGGCTGCTCATTTCGGTAGCTTTTCTTGCTGCACAGCTCGGGCTCCAGGGTGCACGGGCTTCGGTAGCTGAGGCGTGCTGGCTCAGCAGTTGCGGTTCCCAGGTGCTAGAGCACAGGTTCGTAGCTGTGCTGCACGAGCCCAGCTGCTCTGCTGCATGTGGGAACTTCTTGGCCCAGGCATGGAACCTGCATCTTCTGCATTGGCAGGCTGATTCTTACCATTGAGCCACCAGAGAAACCCCAAAATTCTATTCCTTTTTGAGGCTGAATAATATTCCATTGAATGCACATACCACATTTTGGCTATCCATTCATTTATCTGTGGACATTTGTGTTGTTTCTGTCTTTTTGGTTATTATGAATAATGGTGCTATGAACAAGGATATAAAGATATCTCTTTGAGTCCCTCTTTGTCTTCTTTTGGCTATATATCCAGAAGTGAGATTGCTGGATGATATGGTAAATCTGTTTAGTTTTGTTTTTAGGAACTGCCATACTGCTTTCCACTTTCATCAAGAGGCTTTTTAGTTCCTCTTCGCTTTCTGCCAGAAGGCGATGGTTTTTCTAGTAGTCATGTATAGATGTGAGAGTTGGACTATGAAGAAGGCTGAGCACTGAAGAATTGATGCTTTTGAACTGTGGTGTTGGAGAAGACTCTTGAGAGTCCCTTGGACTGCAAGGAGATCCAACCAGTCCATTCTGAAGGAGATCAGCCCTGGGATTTCTTTGGAAGGAATGATGCTAAAGCTGAAACTTTAGCATCATGTGAAGAGTAGACTCATTGGAAAAGACTCTGATGCTGGGAGCGATTGGGGGCAGGAGGAGAAGGGAATGACAGAGGATGAGATGGCTGGATGGCATCACTGACTCGATCGACATGAATCTGAGTGAACTCCGGGAGTTGGTGGGGAGGCCTGGCGTGCTGCAATTCATGGGGTCGCAAAGAGTCGGACACGACGGAGCGACTGAACTGAACTGAACTGCTTTCCACAGTGGCTGCATCATTAGACATTCCCATCAGTAGTGCACTAGAGTTCTAGTTGCTGCACATTCTTGCCAGCACTTGCTATTTTCTATAGAAAAGTATTGAAAAAAATAATAGCCATCTTGCTGCTGCTGCTGCCGCCAAGTTGCTTCAGTAGTGTCTGACTCTGCGACTCCATAAACTGCAGCCTACCAGGCTCCCCAATTCCTGGGATTCTCCAGGCAAGAACTGGAGTGGCTGCCATTTCCTTCTCCAATGCATGAAAGTGAATAGTGAAAGTGAAGACGCTCAGTTGTGTTGACTCTTAGCGACCCCACGGACTGCAGCCTACCAGGCTCCTCCGTCCATGGGAGTTTCCAGGCAAAAGAGTACTGGAGTGGGGTGCCCTTGCCTTCTCTGAATAGCCACCTTAATGGGTGTAAGTAGTATCTTGTGATTTTGATTTAGGGAACTAAGTGGTTAGTGATGTTGCACATCTTTCATGTTCTTATTGGCCATCTTGTAGACCTGTTTGTTTTTGTTGCTGAAAACACTGTATTTTAGTTTATAGTAGATACATAATCCCTTTTGAAGTCTTTCAGTGGTAATTTGTCTAGTTAAGCTCTATTTCTTTTTTGATTTTTGAAAATTCTCTTTCTCGAGGGAATCATTAATTTCCTCTTGTTTTTCAAATTTATCATTGAAGAGCTACATATGATATTTTCTTAAAAAAATCATTTTATACCCTAGACTATAGCTGTCTCTTATACACATCTCAANCTTTCTCGAGGGAATCATTAATTTCCTCTTGTTTTTCAAATTTATCATTGAAGAGCTACATATGATATTTTCTTAAAAAAATCATTTTATACCCTAGACTATAGCTATTTGTGTACTTTCTATCTTCCTTATCAGACTTCAGATTCTTCAAGGGCATATATTATTATCTCTTATATGACATAGAATATTTCCTTGAACATGTAATAATTCATGTAATAATTTTTGGTTAAGAATATGTTAATTTCTTTATTTAATCTTTGATTATTTACCAATATGACTTAATTTCAACTTCATCAAATATTAAACAACTTAGTAACAAATTTCAAAGTGAAAGACTGTATGTAACTTTATATATGATTTAATATAACACTGTGAATATACAATTTGTAACATTTTTAAACACTTAAGGCATTTTGAACAAAAAAGCATTTGTTAGTAACTGTGGAAAATCAGAAGAAAATAGTGAAGGTGAGCGAGAAACAGATGAAAGGAACTAACATTCAGTGCGGAATTATTATCTTCTAGTCACTAGGGGTACTTTGCATAGAATATCTCTGATATTTCATCACAATCCTCTGGAATGAATATTGTTATCCTTTTTCACAGATCAGAAAACTGGGACTCAGGGAAGTAACCAGTTAGTAGGTAGAAGCATCTTTCTCAGTAGGAATGAGGAATTTCTAAGAGTTTTGATACTAAAGAAGCATAAGTAACTTCTATGTAAAATAATAAGCAAGTATTCTTATCTTTGAGTTCTTGCTGATGTATTTTTGTGACAGGAGTGCAAGACTGAAATGAGGACAGGGCTACCAGAGGACTGTACTCCTCTCCTCTGAGGGTACAGGAGAAACAGACACAAAGCAATCAGTCGGACTAAACGTGCTTACAGACCATTTGGTCTATGACAATGGATTGTTGTTGAGGCTTATGGTGAATTATGGAGCTGGTGCATGTGTGTGAGCGTGCTAAGTCACTTCATCCATGTCCGACTCTTGTGACTCCATGGACTGTAGACCACCAGCCTCCTTGGTCCATGGGATTCTCCAGGGAGTAATACTGGAGTGGGTTGCCATGCCCTTCTCCAATAGAGCTAGTACCTGCCATCAAAGAACTTATATTCTGCTGGGAAGCCAAGCAGACATTGATGGAATGAAGAGAAATATTCAGATATGATAATTACTAAAAATGTCTTGAGTGGCCACAGAGCTTGTGAGTTGATGCTGAGTTTCACAGTGACTGGGGCCCCAGAAACATGTCATCAAGCTTTTTCTGGATGAGAAAGCCTCCATCTGTTGCAGAGGCCTGGTGCTCCCTTCGCTTGACTGAGGATCCTGTGTGCAGCCTCTTGGATCCACAGGTTTATTAGAAGAGCTTGTTCACCTGCTCCCGAAACACCTGCTTCACCTGTTTGTTCCTCAGGGTGTAGATGAAGGGATTGAGCACTGGGGTCACCACAGTGTTGAGCAAGGCCACCACCTTGTTCCTGTCCTCCCCCTGGCCACCCTTGCCTGACCGGACATACATGAAGATGCAGCTGCCATAGAAGAGAGAGACAACAGTGATGTGGGAGGAACAGGTTGAGAAGGCCTTCCACCTCTCCTTGGCTGAGGGGATGTGCAGGATGGTGTGGAGGATGTGGCCATAGCAGGCAGCCGTCACGGACAGAGTGCCCAGGAGGCTGACATTGGCCAGGATAAAGCCCAGAAGCTCGATCAGACTTGTGTCTGCACATACAAGTTCCAGGAGTGGAAAGCTGTCACAGAAGAAATGATCAATGATATTGGGACCACAGAATGGCTGCTGAAATGTGAGGAAACCTGGAATGATGTTGAGAAGGAGCCCTGTGATCCAGGAAGAAAGAACTAGCTGGACACAGACCCTTTTGCTCATGATGGTGGCATAACGCAAGGGGTTACATATGGCCACATACCTGTCAAAGGACATCACTGCCAGTAGGAAGAACTCTGTGGTGCCCAGGAAGAAATAGAGAAAACTTTGTAGGAAACAGCCTGCCAGGGATATGGTCCTGATTCCAGTCAGGATGTTGGTCAGCATCTTGGGGAAGATGACCGAGGTGAACCAGATCTCTAGGACAGCAAAGTTGCGGAGGAAGTAGTACATGGGGGTGTGGAGGCGCCTGTCCATGAGGGTGAGGACCAGGATGAGCAGGTTCCCCAGGAGAGTGAGCAGGTAGGTCAGGAGGAGCCCCAGGAAGAGGAGCATCTGCAGCTCGCAGGCATCTGAGAGCCCCAGCAGGATGAACTCGGTGACCGCGGTGTGGTTCCCCGTGGCTGCTCTGACCTCTGCTGGGAATGGCCAATCAGAGGTGTGCAGCATCAGGAGTCGTGATGTTCTGGATCTGAGGACACTTGGAACTGAAAGGAAAGAGGGATTTTGAGCTGAAGGGATCCTTTATTTCTTCAGCCTGCAGGTCCCTTTTCCTGCCTCCTCAGGCCAGTTGTCCAGATCCCTCACTGAGTTAGCATCAAGTCACATGGATTCAATTGTCTGGTATTCTTTGGGGAAAGTTTTGCCTTTACCAATTCTTTTTCTGTTTTTCTTATTTATGTTAGGAAGTGTGTGTCCCTTTATTTCTTCTTGATCAGATGATGTCTTTTTCCATTTTTGTCCAAACGTTTTAAGGGGTCTCTCAAATAAAGTAAAATATTTCCTCTGCAAATCCTGTATCCATTGATCACAGACCTTTATAAAAAACACTGATGGAAAATTTACTCTGGAACTTGTTACACAGACATTTCCATTAGAGAGACTCCGTGTNGCAAATAAGGTAAAATATTTCCTCTGCATATCCTGCATCCATTGGTCACAGGCCTTTATCAAAAATACTAATGGAAAATTTACTCTAGAACTTGTTTCAGAGGCATTTGAGTTAGAGAGACTCCATGTTTGTTCCTGAGCTGCATCATTTACTAACTTGTCTGGGGCCAGTTCTCTAACTTCAACAAACTCTGCTTCTTCAGTGGGAATAAAACATGTATTTGTAAATTAGGCATCATGGTTACTTCTTTGGGATAAATTCCTAAGTAATCGTAATGAAGAATAATAATGATAAATGCTCATATTTAGAATTGTTCATTGGTTCAATTTCAATTTTAGAGAATATATCTGTGTTTTGAATAATATTTTCCTAGTTCTTACATTATTTAACAGTGTCTTACCGACTTCCCTGATGGCTCAGACGGTAAAGCATCTGCCTACAATGCAGGAGACCTGGGTTTGATCCCTGGGTTGGGAAGATACCCTGGAGAAAGAAATGGCAACTCACTCTAGCATTCTTGACTTGAAAATCCTGCAGACGGAGGAGCCTGGTAGGCTACAGTCCATGGTGTCACAAAGAGTTGGATACGACTGAGTGGCTTCATTCACTTAGAGATCTGGATAAAGAAGTAGACACTCTTGCCATTGGTTGTCCTTTATAGAAATAACAGGTAAAGGCAAGCTTCTGTGAAGAAGAGCTGACTCTCTCTGAGACAGGAGGAGAAACTAATGTGATAAGCCTGCCTCAGAGAAATGATAACACAATGCAGTATAGCTCTGTAAAATATGTATTTATATGGAGAAGAATTGGATGAGAACACAGGAAAATGAGCATAATTGCCATAATAGGATGGGAGAATGGCGGGTGATTTTTCTTCTGTCTGTTTATTATTTTTATTATCACTTATAAAGTAACTTAAATTCAAAATCAGAAAAGGAGCCAGCACAACGAGCCCATTTGGACTAAGAGTTGGGTAAAAAAGTTTGAGAGAGACAAAGGGGAAATAAATAGCTGTCTGTGAATAGAGTGAAGGAAAGCCGTAATGATTCTGTGAGCCATCAGCTGTTACTGAGTCAGGATACTGAGAATGATGCAAAAAATCAGAGCAGTGAGCTGTGCCACAGCCCGCCAGTGGACACCTGAAAACAGATGGCAGGCTTCCAGCCAGAGCATCCAGAAGAATCAGGTTTCCCTTCCCCACACCAAAAACTGCACCAATGTAGATTACCTCACTAGATTCTAGGTGAGATGCTCAGTTGTCTTCAAGGCAGTTCTGATGAGGGCAGACTCCTGATTTTCACAGGAAACTCCCAACTCTGCAGGGTTGCCCAAGGAGTACACTTCTTGGGGGCTCACCAGAGATGCAAAGTGAAGGATGCGCCAGAGCTGTAACATGGTCTGCAGGTCATGGACACAGTCAGGTCCTGTTCTCTTGTGCACACTGTCTGCAAATATTCATATTTTCCAACAACCAATCTCTCTTAAGAAATATTCTCTGTCACCATCCACATATTCTCAGTTGTCCTCAGAAAGTAACAATCTCTGAATATTCCCCAGAACTTCTCCAGTTTATCAGGAAGCTTCTATTTTTGATCCATCACCATGTCATGGACCACTTTCCTGGGGAAATGGATATGAAAACCTATTTAATTCTTCTTCCATCCCTCATATAGTAAGGCAGAGACAGACATCAATAGATGCTGAGTAGTTTAACTCATCTTCATTTGGACTTAAGAAGTTTCTGGCCCTTCCAGGAGTATGGTGTCCCTAGAGAGTTCTGGGGTAAAATAATCATGGCATACTCTTTGTCTTGGACTGCTTGGGTTCCTGTTTGGTCTCCTTGGAAGCTCAGAGATACAGAAGGTGCAGAGCTCAAACTTAACCAGTCTAGAGATTCATGTTATTCTCTTATTGGTTAGAGCTCTGCTTCCCTGGAGATTCATTATCATCAGTGGTAATAGGACCTAAGAAGGTCCCTTACCTCTTACTTTCTTCAATTTTGGGATTTAAAGTTTACTTTGTTTTGACTGAGAAGCTGAGAAACCTCTAATGAATTTTAACTGTAACAAAGAAACACAGTTAATAAAACATTCAAAAAGTTTTGTGATGTGCTTTTGTGTGATAAGTATGGCTCTAAATGCCACAGACAGGCAGTATCTTGTGGGGAAGACAGACATTAAATAATTAGATAAATATTAATTACTATTGTGATTAGTGTCTGAAAAAGAGCTCAGAGGATATCCTAAATCAGACTGAAGGATGATGAAAGGTATTCCTGATAGAGTTACATAAAGTTGATATTGTTCAGTCGCCAGTCGTGTCTGACTCTTTGTGATCCATAGACTGCGGTACCCATGCTTCCATGTCCTCCAACAACCCCTCCACCCCAGTTTGCTCAAACTCAAGTCCATTGAGTCGACGATGCCATCCAATCATTTCATCCTTTGTCGTCCCCTTCTCCTCCTGCCTTCAATCTTTCCTAGCACCAAAGTCTTTTCCAATGAGTCAACTCTTTGCATCAGGTGGCCAAAGTATTAGAGCTTCAGCTTCAGCATCAGTCCTTCCAATAATTCAGGGTTGATTTCCTTTAGGATTGACTGGTTTGATCTCCTTGTTGTCCAAGGGACTCTCAAGAGTTTTCTCCAGCACTACAGTTTGAAAGCGTCAGTTCTTTGGTGCTCAGCCTTCTTTATGATCCAGCTCACATTTGTACCTGACTACTGCAAAAACCATAGCTTTGATTCTATGGATCTTTGTGGGCAAAGTGATGTCTCTGCTTTTTAATACGTTGTCTAGATTTGTCATAGCTTTTCTTCTAAGCAGCAAGCATCTTAATTTCATGGCTGCAGCATCCGCAGTGATTTTTTAGTCCAAGAAAATAATCTGTCACTGTTCCCTTTGTTCCCCCATCTATTTGCCATTAAGTGATGAGACTGGGTGCCATGATCTTTGTTTTTTGAATGTTGCATTTTAAGCCAGGCTTTTCACTCTCCTCTTTCACTTTCATTAAGAGGCTCTGAAGTTCCTCTTCGCTTTCTGCCATTAGGGTGGTGTCACCTGCATATCTGTGGTTGTTGATATTTCTCCTGGCAATCGTGATTCCAGCTTGTGCTTAATCAGCTTGGCATTTCTCATGATATACTGTGCATAAAAGTTAAATAAGCAGGTTGACAATATACAGCCTTCATGTACTTCTTTCCCAATTTTTAACCGATCTGTTGTTCCATGTCCAGTTCTAACTGTTGCTTCTTGACTTACTTATAGGTTTCTCAGGAGGCATGTAAGGTATTCTGATATTTCCATCTCTATAAATTTGAGACCTGAAGAATACATTGGAGTGTGTGTGGAGGTGAAGGACCTTTAATTAATGAATCATTCATTCAATAAATGTTTATTGAGTACCTACTTAGCTGCTGTGAACTAGACTCTATACTGTGTACTGAAGATGACTATGAGTGGTGAACAAAACAGAGATGGTGTCCAGTCCCTGTTGAGCATCCTCTCTATTATGTGAATCTTTGTAAAAGGATATTGAAATTGTGTTCGTCTTGGTCCTTGGGCCATTCAAGCTATAACTACTTTGTAATCCCACTTTCTTTGGTTACCAAACTATTCTGTGCATTGGAGAAAACTGGCTGATGTAACATGACTGTCAGAAATGGTATGATTAGGAGCCAATGATATGTTTGAAAAGGCAAATGAATGACAGGCTTTCAGTTCTCTAAGTGCATTAGTGGGTTAATCTGACTAGGGTTGTCTTTCCTGATAGTGTGGCTATCCTTAATGTAGTCAGATGGCTACCAACTCACTTTCTAAACACCTGGTCACCTCATATATACTGCATGTGTAGTCACCTTATTCCTGGTAAAGAGTCATGACTAATCAATAACTTATAAGAAGTAAGCTCATACGACTGGATTTAGCTGAGGTTAAGAAGTGTACATGGCACACACTGGTGGCATCTGCTGAGATGTGCTTGTAGAAATTGTATACCTCCTCTAGTTGACCAGAACTTTCATAATTTTCAGGTAGGCATGATGTAGCCTATGTACTTGGTGTCACGGATTGATTTGACATAGTGCCTGTGATAGCTTCTAAGGTGGCCCCGATGACCCATCTCCTGATACTCATGTCCATGTGTTATCCCCTCCCCTTGTGTGTGGCTGTACCTAGTGATGGTCTTCTAATGGATGGAATACAGTGAAAGGGATGAGATGTCATTTTTGAGAATGTTACGAAGAGACTGTGGCTTTCCATCTGGCATGTCCTTTCTTGCTCTCTTGCTTGCTCTGAAGGAAGCCATATTATTAGTTGTCCGGTAGAGAAGCCCACATGGCAAGGGACTCATGTCTCCAGCCAATAGCCAGCAGGGACTTAATGACAATGAACAGCCACCTTAGTGAACATGGGAACAGGTCCTCCCCTAGACAAGCATTGAGATGACCACTGTCGCAGCCTGTACCTTGGTCACAGCCTTATGAGATGTCTGGAGCTAGAGGCTAATACAGTTCTCATTGAGATTCTGGTCTTCATTCCGTAGGTGTCCTGATGGAGCACTCAGTGCATTGTTGTTGTTCATTCACCAGTCGTGTCTGACTCTTTGTGATCCATGGACTACAGCACCCAGGCTTCCCTATCCCTCACTATCTCCCAGGGTTTGCTCAAACTCATGTCCATTGAGTTGATGATGCCATCTAACCATCTCATCGTCTGTCATTCCCTTCTCCTCATGTCCTCAGTCTTTGCTAGCATCAAGGTCTTTTCCAATGACTCAGCTCTTTGCATCAGGTGACCCAAGTATTGAAGTTTCAGCTTCAGAATGAGTATTCCAATGAGTATTCAGTCCTTCCAATGAGTATTCAGGACTGATATCCTTTAGGACTGACTGGTTTACTTTTGCTGTCCAATAGACTCTCGAGAGTTTTCTCTAGCACTGCAGTTTGAAAGCATTAGTTCTTTGGTGCTCAGCCTTCTTTATGATCCAGCTCTCACATCTGAATATGACTACTGCAAAAACCATAGCTTTGACTCGATGGATCTTTGTGGGTGAAGTGATGTCTGTACGTTTTAGTATGTTGTTTAGATTTGTCATAGCTTTTCTTCCAAGGAGTAAGTGTCTTTTAATTTCATGGCTGCAGTCACCATCTGCAGTCACTGTTTCCATCCCCCCCCCCCATACATTTGCCATTAAGTAATGGGACCAGATGCCATGATCTTGTTTTTTGAATGTTGTTTTTTTATTTTAATTTTTATTTATTTATTTATTTTTGGCTGTGCTGGGTCTTTGTTACTGTTTGGGCTTTTCTCTAGTTGCAGCAAGCAGGGGTTGTGGTGCACAGGCTTCTCACTGAAGTGGCTCCTCTTGTTGGGATATATGCACTTGGTCTCCTGGGCTTCATTAGCTGTGGGACATGGGCCTACTGGCTCTGCAGCATGTGGGATCTTCCTGGACCAGGGATTGAACCCATGTCTCCTGCACTGACAGGCAGATTCTTTATCCTTGAGCCACTAGAGAAGCCCAAATGTTGAGTTTTAAGTCAGCTTTTTTACTCTCCTCTTTTATCTTCTTCAAGAGGTTCTTTAAATCCTCTTCACTTTCTTCCATAAAGGTGATGTCATCTGCATATCTGAAGTTGTTGATATTTCTCCTGGCAATCTTTATTCCAATTTGCTTCATCCAGCCTCACATTTCACATAATGTACAGTGCATAGATGATACTTTGTGTGAGGTGTGAAAGTTGCTCTTTGTGTCCAACTATTTGCAACCTCATGGACTTTACAGTCCATGGAATTCTCCAGGCCAGAATACTGGAGTGGGAAGCCATTCCCTTCTCCAGGGGATCTTGCAAATGCAGAGACTGAACCCAAGTTTCCTGTGTTGCAGGAGGATTCTTTACCATCTGAGCCACCAGGAAAGCCTGAAAAAGTATCATCAAATAAGATTAGAATGCATGTCAAGTATAGCAGTACCTGCTTCCCTGGTTGTTCCATGTCAAATATGTCAAGGCTGTATATTGTCACCATGCTTATTTAGTATATATGCAGAGTACATCATGTGAAATGCTGGGCTGGAAGAAGCACAAGCTGGAATCAAGATTGCTGGGAGAAATATCAGTAACCTCAGATATGCAGATGACATTACCCTTAATGGCAGAAAGTGAAGAGGAATTTAAGAGCCTCTTGATGAAAGTGAAATAGGAGAGTGAAAAAGCTGGTTTAAAACTCAACATCTGAAACACAAAGATTATGGCATCCAGTCCCATCACTTCATGGCAAATAGGTGGGGAAACTGAAGGGTTAATGCGGACACTATGGGGAAAGTGGAGATATGCATGCAAGCGGGTCTCTCTGCTCAAGGCTGAACATGCTGGCAAGTGAGGCGTTCTGCCAAGGAGTCTGGACACAGCCTTGAGTTTAATGGTCCATTGTTAATGAGGGAACATTCCTTTCTTTTGATAAAGAGAAGAGACTTTGTAGTAAACAGAGGTTTCACTCCCCTTGCTGTATGATAGCATTCATAAGGTCTGAAATGCTTTCTGGGGGATATATAATAATAAACCGCCATTATGAGGCGCAGCAGTNGCCATTAAGTAATGGGACCAGATGCCATGATCTTGTTTTTTGAATGTTGTTTTTTTATTTTAATTTTTATTTATTTATTTATTTTTGGCTGTGCTGGGTCTTTGTTACTGTTTGGGCTTTTCTCTAGTTGCAGCAAGCAGGGGTTGTGGTGCACAGGCTTCTCACTGAAGTGGCTCCTCTTGTTGGGATATATGCACTTGGTCTCCTGGGCTTCATTAGCTGTGGGACATGGGCCTACTGGCTCTGCAGCATGTGGGATCTTCCTGGACCAGGGATTGAACCCATGTCTCCTGCACTGACAGGCAGATTCTTTATCCTTGAGCCACTAGAGAAGCCCAAATGTTGAGTTTTAAGTCAGCTTTTTTACTCTCCTCTTTTATCTTCTTCAAGAGGTTCTTTAAATCCTCTTCACTTTCTTCCATAAAGGTGATGTCATCTGCATATCTGAAGTTGTTGATATTTCTCCTGGCAATCTTTATTCCAATTTGCTTCATCCAGCCTCACATTTCACATAATGTACAGTGCATAGATGATACTTTGTGTGAGGTGTGAAAGTTGCTCTTTGTGTCCAACTATTTGCAACCTCATGGACTTTACAGTCCATGGAATTCTCCAGGCCAGAATACTGGAGTGGGAAGCCATTCCCTTCTCCAGGGGATCTTGCAAATGCAGAGACTGAACCCAAGTTTCCTGTGTTGCAGGAGGATTCTTTACCATCTGAGCCACCAGGAAAGCCTGAAAAAGTATCATCAAATAAGATTAGAATGCATGTCAAGTATAGCAGTACCTGCTTCCCTGGTTGTTCCATGTCAAATATGTCAAGGCTGTATATTGTCACCATGCTTATTTAGTATATATGCAGAGTACATCATGTGAAATGCTGGGCTGGAAGAAGCACAAGCTGGAATCAAGATTGCTGGGAGAAATATCAGTAACCTCAGATATGCAGATGACATTACCCTTAATGGCAGAAAGTGAAGAGGAATTTAAGAGCCTCTTGATGAAAGTGAAATAGGAGAGTGAAAAAGCTGGTTTAAAACTCAACATCTGAAACACAAAGATTATGGCATCCAGTCCCATCACTTCATGGCAAATAGGTGGGGAAACTGAAGGGTTAATGCGGACACTATGGGGAAAGTGGAGATATGCATGCAAGCGGGTCTCTCTGCTCAAGGCTGAACATGCTGGCAAGTGAGGCGTTCTGCCAAGGAGTCTGGACACAGCCTTGAGTTTAATGGTCCATTGTTAATGAGGGAACATTCCTTTCTTTTGATAAAGAGAAGAGACTTTGTAGTAAACAGAGGTTTCACTCCCCTTGCTGTATGATAGCATTCATAAGGTCTGAAATGCTTTCTGGGGGATATATAATAATAAACCGCCATTATGAGGCGCAGCAGTGTTTTCCTCTGGCGAGAGTGTTTGTTTGTCTATGTTTGTCTTGTGTGTTTTATGTCATTTCACTTGAAATCTCCAGTAATCAACAGAAACAATGGGAACAGTGGCAGACTTTATTTTCTTGGGCTCCAAAATCCTGTCTCTTATACACATCTTGATACTTTGTGTGAGGTGTGAAAGTTGCTCTTTGTGTCCAACTATTTGCAACCTCATGGACTTTACAGTCCATGGAATTCTCCAGGCCAGAATACTGGAGTGGGAAGCCATTCCCTTCTCCAGGGGATCTTGCAAATGCAGAGACTGAACCCAAGTTTCCTGTGTTGCAGGAGGATTCTTTACCATCTGAGCCACCAGGAAAGCCTGAAAAAGTATCATCAAATAAGATTAGAATGCATGTCAAGTATAGCAGTACCTGCTTCCCTGGTTGTTCCATGTCAAATATGTCAAGGCTGTATATTGTCACCATGCTTATTTAGTATATATGCAGAGTACATCATGTGAAATGCTGGGCTGGAAGAAGCACAAGCTGGAATCAAGATTGCTGGGAGAAATATCAGTAACCTCAGATATGCAGATGACATTACCCTTAATGGCAGAAAGTGAAGAGGAATTTAAGAGCCTCTTGATGAAAGTGAAATAGGAGAGTGAAAAAGCTGGTTTAAAACTCAACATCTGAAACACAAAGATTATGGCATCCAGTCCCATCACTTCATGGCAAATAGGTGGGGAAACTGAAGGGTTAATGCGGACACTATGGGGAAAGTGGAGATATGCATGCAAGCGGGTCTCTCTGCTCAAGGCTGAACATGCTGGCAAGTGAGGCGTTCTGCCAAGGAGTCTGGACACAGCCTTGAGTTTAATGGTCCATTGTTAATGAGGGAACATTCCTTTCTTTTGATAAAGAGAAGAGACTTTGTAGTAAACAGAGGTTTCACTCCCCTTGCTGTATGATAGCATTCATAAGGTCTGAAATGCTTTCTGGGGGATATATAATAATAAACCGCCATTATGAGGCGCAGCAGTGTTTTCCTCTGGCGAGAGTGTTTGTTTGTCTATGTTTGTCTTGTGTGTTTTATGTCATTTCACTTGAAATCTCCAGTAATCAACAGAAACAATGGGAACAGTGGCAGACTTTATTTTCTTGGGCTCCAAAATCCTGTCTCTTATACACATCTTGATACTTTGTGTGAGGTGTGAAAGTTGCTCTTTGTGTCCAACTATTTGCAACCTCATGGACTTTACAGTCCATGGAATTCTCCAGGCCAGAATACTGGAGTGGGAAGCCATTCCCTTCTCCAGGGGATCTTGCAAATGCAGAGACTGAACCCAAGTTTCCTGTGTTGCAGGAGGATTCTTTACCATCTGAGCCACCAGGAAAGCCTGAAAAAGTATCATCAAATAAGATTAGAATGCATGTCAAGTATAGCAGTACCTGCTTCCCTGGTTGTTCCATGTCAAATATGTCAAGGCTGTATATTGTCACCATGCTTATTTAGTATATATGCAGAGTACATCATGTGAAATGCTGGGCTGGAAGAAGCACAAGCTGGAATCAAGATTGCTGGGAGAAATATCAGTAACCTCAGATATGCAGATGACATTACCCTTAATGGCAGAAAGTGAAGAGGAATTTAAGAGCCTCTTGATGAAAGTGAAATAGGAGAGTGAAAAAGCTGGTTTAAAACTCAACATCTGAAACACAAAGATTATGGCATCCAGTCCCATCACTTCATGGCAAATAGGTGGGGAAACTGAAGGGTTAATGCGGACACTATGGGGAAAGTGGAGATATGCATGCAAGCGGGTCTCTCTGCTCAAGGCTGAACATGCTGGCAAGTGAGGCGTTCTGCCAAGGAGTCTGGACACAGCCTTGAGTTTAATGGTCCATTGTTAATGAGGGAACATTCCTTTCTTTTGATAAAGAGAAGAGACTTTGTAGTAAACAGAGGTTTCACTCCCCTTGCTGTATGATAGCATTCATAAGGTCTGAAATGCTTTCTGGGGGATATATAATAATAAACCGCCATTATGAGGCGCAGCAGTGTTTTCCTCTGGCGAGAGTGTTTGTTTGTCTATGTTTGTCTTGTGTGTTTTATGTCATTTCACTTGAAATCTCCAGTAATCAACAGAAACAATGGGAACAGTGGCAGACTTTATTTTCTTGGGCTCCAAAATCACTGCAGATGGTGACTGCAGCCATGAAATTGAAAGACACTTGCTCCTTGAAAGAAAACCTTTGACAAACCTTGACAATGTATTAAAAAGCAGAGACATTATTTGCCAACAAAGGTCCATAGAGTCAAAGCCATGGTTTTTGCAGTAGTCATGTATGGATGTGAGAGTTGGACCATAAAGAAAGCTGAGCACTGAAGAATTGACGCTTTTGAACTGTGGTGTTGGAGAAGACTCTTTTGAGAGTCCCCTGCACTGCAAAGTGATCAAACCTGGCAATCCTAAAGGAAATCAGTCCTGAATATTCATTGGAAGGACTAATGCTGAAGCTGAAGCTCCAATATTTTGGCCACTTGATGCAAAGAACTAACTCATTAGATAATACCCTGATGTTGGGTGAGATTGAAGGCAGGAGGAAAAGAGGACGACAGAGGGTGAGATGGTTGGATGGCATCACCGACTCGATGGAAATGAGTTTGAGAAGCTCTGGGAGTTGGTGATGGACAGGGAGGCCTGGCATGCTGCAGTCCATGGGGGTTGCAAAGAGTCGGACATGACTGAACTAATTAACTGACTTCCATGTCCAGTTCTAACTGTTACTTCTTGACTTGCATACAGGATTCTCAGTAAGTAAGGTGATCTGGTATTCCCATCTCTTTAAGACTTTTCCATAGTTTGTGATCCACAGTCAAAGGCTTTTACATAGTCAATGAAGCAGAAATAGATGTTTTTCTAGCATTCTCTTGCTTTTTCTATGATCAAACAGGTGTTGGCAATTTGATCTCTAGTTCCTCTGCTCTTTCTAAATCCAGATAGTACATCTGGAATTTCTAGTTCACATGTGGTTGAAGCTGAGCTTAAAGGATTTTGAGCATTACCTTGGTAGCATGTGAAATGAGTGCAATTTTGTGGTAGTTTGAACATTCTTTACCATTGCCCTTCTCTGGGATTGGATTAGATGTTTAAAATGCTTTACCATCAAAAGGTTATTATTTTAACTTCAGTTATCTTGACCATTAGTACAAGGGCTTCCCTGGTGGCTCAGTTCAGTTCAGTTTAGTCACTCAGTTGTGTCCGACTGTTTGCAACCCCATGAACCACAGCATGCCAGGCCTCCTTGTCCATCACCAACTCCTGGAGTTTACCCAAACTCATGTCCATTGAGTTGGTGATACCATCCAACCATCTCATCCTCTGTCATCCCCTTCTCCTCCTGCCTTCAATCTTTCCCAGCATGGACTAGGATGCACTGGTTGGATCTCCTTGCAGACNATTCTTTTTAATGGCTGAGTAATACTCCATTGTGTATATGTACCACAGCTTTCTTATCCATTCATCTGCTGATGGACATCTAGGTTGCTTCCATGTCCTGGCTATGATAAACAGTGCTGTGATGGTGGGCATATGTATAATTTTAGAAGTCTTTCATTCACCATTTGTTCAAAGAATGGGATTATTAATTGTCCGATCCTATGTAATTGTTGAAGTTTTGAACTTCATTTAAAGTAAATTGTATTTCTATTTATGCATAAGGCCTGTTTCAGGCAGGAAATCTTCAGAGAGAAAGGGTGTGTGGTTTCGGCTTCCTCTGTGTTAACTATACAAATCCACCTCCCCCTCACCTGAGTTTGCTAACTCTGTCCTCCTCCAGAGATATGGGCATGAGCTTGGTGTGGCAAGTAGGGATGGATTTTCTAGAGGAAGAGAAGGTTATATGGACAGAGATGGTGGTGGTGGTGGTGAGAAATGGTGGATTTAGTACATACTTTGAATGTGTAATCCATGGAATTGGCTGACGGATTGACTGAGAAATAAGAGAAAGGGAGGAAGTCAAAGTAATGCAGTTTTGTTTTTGACCTGGAATCTGTACTTTTCGTCTTGGGTAAAATACATAATAATATAAAATTTATCATTTTAACCATTTTAAAGTGTACTGTTTGGTGGTGTCAAGTACATTCACATTGTTGTGAGATCATCACCATTATCCATGTCCAGAACTTCTTCATCATCCCAAGCTGAAATTTTATATTCATCAAATACGAACTCTCTATTCCTACCCACACTTCCTGGTAACCACCATTCTACATTCTGTCTCTATGATTTTTTTTTTGCTCACTCTATACCTCATATTGTAGAATCTGACTATATTTGTCCTCTTATGTCTTGCTTATTTCACTTACCATATATCTTCAAGTTTCCTCCATGTTGTAGCATTTATCAGAATTCCATTTCTTTTTAAGGTGGAATAATATTCCAATGTATGTACATACCACATTTTGTTTATCCAATCATTTGTCCATGGACATCTGCCTTTTTGGCTGTTGTGAATAATGCTGCTGTGAACACAGATGTAAAAATATCTGTTCAAGTTCCTTACTTTCAATTCTTTTGGGTTTATGTCTAGAAGTGAGATTGCTGGATGATATGGTAAATCTATGTTTACCTTATTTAAGAACTGCCATAATGTTTTCCACAGTGGCTGAATCATTTTATACTCTCATCAGCAATGCACCTGAATTCTAATCTATCCATATTCTTGCCAACACTTGGTATAATCTGTTCAAGAAAAAAATTTAAAATAATATCCATCTTTATGGCTATAAAATAATATTTCATTGTGATTTTAATTTGCATTTCTCTAATGATTGGTGATGCCGCACATCTTTTCATATACTCATTAGCCATTTGTGGAAGAGTTGTTTTTGTTGTTGAAAACATAGTTTTTAGTTTATAGTAGCTATATAATCCTTTCTTGAAATCTTTCTATTGTAATTGGGCCAGTTAAGTTTTCTATTTCTTTCTACATTTTTGAAAATTCTCATTCTCTAGGGATTCGTCCATTTTCTCCAATTTTCCTATTTGTTATTGAAGAGTTACCCATGATATTTTCTTACAAAGATCATTTTATACCCTAAAATGTAGTTATTTGTATCCTTTCTATCTTCCTTATTAGATTTCAAATTCTTTGAAAGCATAAATTTAGTTTATCCACTGAAATGTGCATTTCTTTGAACATGGCATTCATGTAATAATTATTTTGGGATAAGTTAACATGTGAATTGATCTCATTATTTAGTTAATATTTGTTATTTACCAATATGACTTAATTTTCATTTTCATGAAAATAATGAACATCTTAGTAACAAATTTCAATAGGTTTAAAACTGTGTTTAACTTTGTATAATATAAATAGGATATTCTGAATATAAAATTTATAGTATTCCAACCAGAAAAGT